>PVKU01001256.1:0-20026 GCA_004027475.1 Anoura caudifer
ACTACCTCCTGTACCTCCTGCGGCTATGCCTGGAAGAGCTTTTAAGCTCTATAGTTTACATATGAGTCCTGTGCTTTTCTAGTTGCCTATATATACAATTGTACTCGTCAATAAATTTGCCTTTTGCCAGCAGAGCAACTGGTCGCTTCCTCTTTTCAGTCCGTCACTGCGCGTCACGAACCCCTTGTCTCGCTGGTCGGGGCACCTATGTACACCTATGTTCATAGTAGCACAATTTGCAATAGCCAAGTGCTGGAAGCAACCGAGGTGCCCATCAGTGAATGAATGGGTCAAAAACTATGGTACATTTACACAATGGAATTCTATGCAGCAGAAAGAAAGAAGGAGCTCCTACCCTTTGCAACAGCATGGATGGAACTGGAGAGCATCATGCTAAGTGAAATAAGCCAGGAAGTGAAAGACAAATACCCTATGATCTCACCTTTAACAGGAACCTAATCAACAAAACAAACAAACAAGCAAAATATAACCAAAGACACTGAAATTGAGAACAGACTGACAGTCACCAGTGGGGAGAGGAGAGGGAAGATCAGGGGAAAAGGGGAAGGGTTTACAGGAACAAGTATAAAAGACACATGGATAAAAACTAGGAGGGTGGAAATGGGAGGGGGGCGCTGGGGCAGCGGCCTGGGATGGGAGTAAAAGAGAGAAAACTGTACAAGAACAACAATTAAAATAAAAATAAAAGAACAAAAGGTATTCTTTCAATTTTTTCTTTGCAGGTATCTTCTAAATTATCCAGGGTTTCTGCCAATTATATCGGTATAGTTTTGGCTCAAAGGAAAAAAAAAAGAGGGGAAAAAAGGAGCTAACATTATTGAGTTATTCCTGTGTGTCACTAACTGATGTCTTTATACATAAAATTTCACTTAATCCTCTCCATCGCTCTTACACTGGGGAGAGAGTGTGGGTTGGAAGATGAGGAAACTGAGGCACAGAAAGGGGCAGAAACCAGGTCTTCAACCCAGGCAGTCTGGTTTCACACCTGAGGCTCCCAGCCATTGTGCCATCCACTGAACTCTTCAAATGACAAGATGTCAGTTAGAGCATGTGGCCAAAACACGATCAGGTTTTCTACAGTTAACAAGGAATGATCCAACACAATCTCACTTCCTGTTGTCTGTCACTACGTTGGATGATGGCTTTTTGGGATTAAAACTCAGTAGTTAATATCTGATTGGCTTAATACCTTGTTTTGCATTTTGCACCTTTTCTATGTGAATGTTAAACAGTTTAGACCAAACAATAAAGAATAATGTAAGGATGGGTCAACATAGCCCTAGATTCTATTCACTTTGTTCACATTTTCTTGCACCATAAGTAACTTGAATGCTTAGGTCTGTGCTACTTGTATTTGAATGGAAGTTTTAATTCATATCAAAATAACTTTATTTAGTCAAGAATATGATTACCTAATAAGTGGACTGTACCAAATGTGGTTTTTTCACTCCAAATCAATGCTAGTAGTGCATGTAGTAACAGTTTACACTTTCTATATGAATCTATTTCCCAGCAGACAGAATATTTTTAGAATGTTTTCTGAATATAGGTTTATGTAAAACTACTGTAATAATATTAATAAAACTAAAAGTTTGGCTATAAAAACAATACCATTGTTAATATTATTACCACTAATGATGGCAACAAATCATGTAATTTGCTTATAGTGAATGGTGTTTTGGTATTTTTTGCTGAAAAACTGTAATTTCCTTCTTTGGCACTTTTTAATAAAATTCCTTCTGTTTCTGACTGAAGATACTGGTTCATTTGTAAGACACTGAATTCTGAGTTTACCAGGCTTAATTCGACCTTATGCTGAACCATAAGGGTCGAACCATCTAACATGTCCATTCTCATGCCACAAGGGTGACAAGTTTTCCTGTGCCATGGCTCACTTTTCTTGTTCACACTACTATTGTAGCTATGCTGTAAGCTACATGGCAACTGATAAGAAGACTTCCCAGTGGGATTGGCCATTGGTTGTCAACTAGGGGAGATTTTGCCCCCTCTCTCCCACTCCAGAGAACATACAGTGATATCCAGAGACATTTTTAGTTGTCACAGCTGGAGGGAGGTAGTACTGGTATGTAGTGGATAGAAGCCAGGGATGCTATTAAACATCCTATAAACATCCCATAACAATGAGTTGCTCAGCCCCAAATGTCTCTACTGTGGAGGCTGAGAAACTGCAAAGCGAAAGTTAGAATGCAATATTAAACATGATAGACGTGGTGCTGTGGAGTAGAGAGGAGTGGGTTGAAAATACTAAATAAAGAGAGGGGTCTTGTTTGGGTTGGTCATGATGTTATGACATGAACTTAACTCTGTACATGAGGTTAAACAACACCAGAAAAAAGAACCAAAGACAACTGATGCCTGAAATAATTACTGTTTCCTGGAAATTCAATACCTTACTGAGAAATAATTAAGTCTTCTCTGCCTATGATTCTCCCTATACCCTGACTCCAAGAATGGAGCTGAGAAAATGGGCAGGGAGAACAGCCAGCCGAAGAACCTTCTTTTTCCCTTTGGTCAGCCACGGAGCATATCCCTCTCCTAGTTTAAGATGACCAACTTTTCTTTCTTGGGGATGAGTGCCCTCTCCTGGCTCTGGGTTCTTCAAACTGAAGCTCCTATTTTCCACTAGAAATAAGGTCACACAATGCACTAAGTCACAAAATGTATTCTCAAAGGTCCCTGGCAAGTATCACAACTTGAACTTTGAGAAATAGAGTTGTGCAGATGCTCAGCATTGCTAGCCATCAGAGAGATGCAAATTCACACCATAAGGAGATACCGCTGCACACCATCCAGAATGGCCATCATAGTGAAATCAACTGACAAGTGCTGGTGAGAATGTGGAGAAAAGGGAACCCTAGTGCACTGTTGGTGGGAATGCAGACTGAGGCAGCCACTGTGGAAAACAGTGTGGAATTTCCACAGAAAATTAAAAATGGAACTGCCTTTTGACCTGGCAATTCCACTGCTGGGATTATACCCTAAGAATCCTGAAACACCAATTCAAAAGAATCTATGCACCCCAATGTTCATAGCAGCACAATTTACAATAGCCAAGTGCTGGAAGCAACCTAAGTGCCCATCAATAAATGTGTGGTTCAAAAAACTATGGTACACTCATGCAATGGAATTCTATGCAGCAGAAAGAAAGAAGGAGCCCCCACCTTTTGCAATAGCATGGATGGAACTGGAGAGCATTATGCTAAGTGAAATAAACCAGATGGTGAAGGATAGATACCATATGATTTCATCTATAAGAGGAACCTAATCAATAAAACAAGCAAGCAAAATATAACCAGAGACACTGAAATAAAGAACAAACTGACAGTAACCAGAGGGGAGGGGGAGGGGATAATAAGGGAGAATAGGGGAAAGGTTGTCAAGGAGCATGTATAAAGGACACATGGACAAAGCCAAAGAGGATAAGATTGAGGGTGGAGGTGGAGATGGGTGGGGTGCGAGGGAGGGGAGAAGGGAAAATGGAGACAACTGTATTTGAACAACAATTAAAAAAATAATAAAATTTAAAAAAGGAAATACAGTTGTGCAAGTAACTGTATTTCATGATAAAACGGTGCCTAGGAAGTGTGCTTACAATGGCACTACTCTAATAGTCTCTGTGACTACCCGTACGAGAACTTCCCAGGGGAAAACCCGTGATTTTTTTTTAACTTACAATATATGGTGGGCATAATGATGTCACTTTCCATCTGACTGACATGGTTCTTCACCAGGCAACTGTAATTCCCAATATCTTCTTTGGTCACTGGAGCAATATGAAGGATGTTGTTTTGGGGAGAAAAGGAGTTGGTGGAGCTGATATGGACAGGTCTCCCATTTTTTAGCCACTGGTAGACTGGCCGGGTGCCCCCTTCCACAAGGCAAGTCAAGGTCATGTTTCCAACATACTCCACAGCCCCAGAGGAGGGCTGAATCTGCACCACTGGTTTTGTGACAGGATCTGCAATATCAAGAGAGAAATGATTTTTACTGCCACGACATTATAATAAAAATCTATGAGATCTCTCAAATATTAAATCCTGGGGAAATGCTTTTACAGTTTTATACTTTGTCACTGTAGACAGTTTGGGCAATAATTAAGGAAGAGAATTAAAAAGTTACAGAAATTCAAAAGAATAAAATATAAAAAGATTTGCAGCAGAAATAACCACATTCGAGAACTTACTCTTCAAGGATTTTCTAATGAAAACATTTATAGTAATGCAGTTAGTGATAGAGAATATCAGTTTCCTTCTTTCCTGTTTGCATGCTTGCCAACACTGTAAAGGTGTACTCCAGCAGACAAAATTAACATGGTTAGTCCTCTCTCTTGATTTGTCCTAAGCCCCAAGAGCAGCTGGTGGGGTGGATGTCATGAACGCAAATTTCTATCTACCATTTGCAAAATATAAAACTCATATATATTATGCTTATGGGAAATTGAGGGAAAGTTTTAGAGAATCATTTATGTACTGGTTACTTTTCCTTTTATGTAAGCAAACTAATTATGTTTTTATTGCTGTGCATTTGTGTAACAACATTACATTTATCACTTTAACAAACCAACACCTACCTTTCCAACTGACTCAGTCTGAAAGTAGGATGAGACATGTTACTGGGATTACATCAAATTAGAGATATAAAAGACAAATCCAACAGAAATTCCTGCTGGAACTTTAAGACCTAAGAAAACAGTTTTATGTCACAAGTCTGATACACTGTAGTCACATAATATCTGTTGAAGGAGTAAATTTCCAAGAATGAGTATATATTTCTTCCCTGAGTTTTAACTCTAAGTTGTTGGATAAGGGTGGAAATTATAAAAGTACCCACAACCATTTTCATCAACGTTCATTAAATTTTGAGGTTCATGACTTTGTTTGATAAAGGATGGTGATTTGCCCAGAGTTACACAGCAGACATGGCAAGACAAAGGGGGAGTTAAGTCTGGCAGTGTTTCTCTCTGGCATTTTGGAGAAATATGCATTTAATAATCCTCTGTGTATGACTCACAGAGAGCCTGAGATGGCATATAAGTGCAGATGATTGGCTCCAGTATTAAGATTTCAATATTAAGATTTCAATTTCCTATCAAGCTTTTAACTGGGGTTGATGTATCTTCAGTAAATCAGTCTTGACTCACACAATTTCTTATGCTGGGAAAATTGATTATGAAACAAACAGACCCAAACCATCAGTCCAGAGGGGATAGGAAAATCAGAAAGCTTAGAAGGGAGCTGAAAGCGCAGCCTGCAGGGCAACTGGGCAGTTCTGAAGCCTCCCCCCGCCTTTCTCGAGATGGGTGCAACCAGTTGGCTTGTCTGTTTAATTTAATCCTTTATCTTTTCTGACAAGAATAAAGGATTTGGAGTAACATTATTTACATTACTATGATTTAAAAAGAAAAATGAGTTGTGTACATTTATTACATCAAAAAAGCCTTGTTTCGAGTAAGTCCATGTGTGGAAAAATACATGGTACAAGACGAGTCAAATAAGCAACATGTGGAAGGTCTTGTATGGGGAGAACCCGTCATCAGAATAGTCATTACTATTGTAATCACACACTTGCCTAGAACAGTGTAGCTCGATGTGAAAGTTTCCCGAGAAGACTTTTTTCATGCTCCCAAGGCCCTCATTAAGGCATTTTGGTTGCATTTCTCAAAACAGATCCAATTTTACTACACATTAACAAGTAATGGATGTCTTGTTAAAAGTTTGCAGAGATAGGGTGCTATACAGGAGAATTCCATGAAAATTGCCTCTAAAATTTTCTCCTTTTCTTTCCCTGAGTCTGCTCTTCAGGCACCTGCTTCCACACCCTGTGTGTTTGCCCCCCACCCATGTGTTCTGCAGTCTCCACGCGTTTACCCCACAGGTGCACGCCGAGCACCTGCTAATGGCCAGTGATGGGGTTAGGCACCGAGCACAAAGCGGAAAATAATACGAAGTCCCTGCACCCATGGACCTTATATTCTACAAGGAGAAGGGAAACAATAAACAAATAAAAATATATAATATTAAGCTAGTCAGAGAAAGACAAGTGCCATATGATTTCACTCACATGTGGAATAAGACAGACTCATAGAGAGCAGGCTGACAGATGTCAGGGGGTTGGCTAACAGGGGTGTGGGGTGGAGGGATCGAGCAAAAAAGACAAAGAGACAAAACTCAGGGACGTGGACAACAGTGTGGTGACTGTGGAGGGGGTGGGCATGGGGAGTGAAGGAGGGTCTAGAGGGATAAATGGTGATGGACAGAGACTTGCCTTGGGGTTGAACACACAACACAGTGCACAGATGATGTGTTGCACAACTGTGCACCTGAAATCCTACAATGTTGTTAACCAGTGTCACCCTAAGACAGTCAATAAAAAATAAAATAATAAAATTAAACATAGAATACATTGTGTGGAAATAAGTTCTATGAAAGGAACTCAACATAGATATTTGCCACCACTCCTCCTTCTTTGGGAGCGAGGTTATACTTTATATAACATGGTCAGGAAAGGCTTCACAGGTAGAGTGACATTTTGGCTGAGACAGTAAGGAAATAGGGGAGTGAACCATGCTGTTACCTAGGAGAAAAGCCATTTGGGGAGAGGGAACAGCAAATAACAAAAGTGTTAAGTGTGTGTCTTTGGCCTGTTCTGGGAAGAACAGACTGAGGGGAAGGGAGGCAGGAAGTGGGGTCATGTAGGTGTTGGCTACGTTGGGGAGACCTTAGTAGCACTTCGACTTTTGACTGAGTGAGATAAAAGGCTTTGGGAGGATTTTAAACTACAGGAGGCAGGAGCAAAAGCAGGAAGGCCAGGTGGCAGGCCATTAGGACAGCCCACGCCAGAGCTGACAGCAGCGCAGGGTGGGGCAGTTGTGGGGGTGGGAAGTGGTGGGACTCTGCATACTTGAAGGAGAGGTTGACAAGAGTGATGTGTGGACAGATTTGGGATGTGAGAGGAAGAGGAACAATGGTGATGGCAAGGTTTGGCCTAAGCAATTGATGTAATGAAGTTGGTATTTATGAGACTTTAGGAGAAATATTGTTAAAAAATGTGTTTAGGGGATTAGAGGGTAGAGGAACCAAACAAGAAGGAAAAGGGACTCCTGGACATGGGCAACAGGGGGCTGATCACAGGGGGAGGAGGGGGAAATACGGGGGATGAATAGTAATGGAAAAAATACAATAAAAATAAAAAATAAAAATATGGGTTTAGAGAGAAAAATGTAAAGTTGGGCTCTGGACATAGTATATTTAAGGTATACCACTTAAATACCTCAATGAGGAAAATGAATGCCTGAAAGTTAGCTGACCCCACTCCCCCTCAGAGGACATTTGTCACAACTTTTGTTGCTCCTTAAGTACAGTCTTTAAGCAGGTCTCATCCTCCCTCACACAGTGTGCCAAAATAAAATCTCCCTGTGACATAATTAGCACTCTTCCCAGGGTGCATCCTGCTACTGAGAACACAAAATTTTCTCCATCTTATTATATTATCAACTTTATACTTGATAGTTCCCAGGCAAACAAATGAATTCTACTTATTGCTGGATTGCCTGGAGTCAAGTGCTGTGCATGTCCTTTACATGTGCATCTTCTGCAATCCTCAGGATGCCTAGTGAGGTAGATGGTGTCATTTGTGCTCTGAGACACTGCGGCTTTACAGGTTAATTAATTTGCCCGAAGTCCGAGAGCCAGGACCTAAAGCCCGGCGCTCTAACCTGAGTCACAGCTCACTGCCATGCTGCCCGGCTGCCCACGCCACTTACAGTGGACTCACCGTCAACAGTGACTTGTATCTTCTGACTAGCTGAGAGAGTTCCATTGCCCTGAATGTTAACCTTCACGATATAATTGCCTTCATCAGTGAACTGCAGCGGGTTGATGAGCAGAGATGCGTTGGGCGGCATCATGGTGAACTTGTGTTGGTATTCCAGGTCGGGAACCACAGACTCGTTCACAGAACCCAGCAAGTACTGGGGCATCGTGTGGTGTCTCTCAAACAGCCATATGATCTGGATGTCTGAGGCCGGGGTGTGGAATCCATAGTGCACGGGGAGGTAGAGGGCCTGACCCCTGATGCCGTGGACAGCGTGTGATGGCACCACCACCTTCAGCCCCGAGCAAGCGCCCGCTACAAAGGAAAGGAAAGCAGTAAAGACCCTGAGCCGCATTTCACAGTCTAAAGAGGCAGTGCAGAGAGAAGCTGATCACACGATAACTCCTTTCAAAGAAGAGAGGCTTCCAGGCACTGACCATTCTAGACCGGTTACTGGTAGAGGTAAATATTTGTCTCTGAAACCTTGTGCATTTTAGAAACTCCACCCAAACACTGTGTTGATTGCATGACTTCTTTAAGGAAAAGCAGAAGTTATTATCTATGACTGTTGAAGAAGGATGGGAAAAGGAGAACTGCGAGAGATTATTAGTTCTAAAGTCCATGAAACCTTTAAGACATTTGAAATTGTGACTATATTAATATCTGAGTCATATCCTATCCTAATCAAACTATGTGATTCAAGAAATATTGAAGGGCTACTTCCTCCCAAGAATCTTCTTCCAAAGTCTTCTGAAATGGATTAGTAGTCCATTTTTGGAAGTTTTTCTTTTTAGCTAAAGCCCTGCCAAATGCAAAGATCCCAAGGAGAGTCACGTTAAATCATTATCAGACAAGATCAGTTATTCCTGCTCAGAGGCAGGAAGATGGCTGGCGTGTTTGAGAAATATCGAGAGGCAGGAATAGAAGAACAGAGAGAAGGAGAAGCGTGGTAAGACGTGAGGTTAGCAAGGTGGCAGGGGCCGGATCAGCCCATTTCTCTTAGAGTTGTGGAAAACACTTTGGCAATTATTCTCTAAGTGAAGTGGGGATGCAACTAGAATTTTGTGAGCGGAGAGGGATATGAGCTTTTTTTTTTTTTTAAGGTATACTCTCATTGCCATGAGAATAGATAGAAATAAGGGCATGAGAAGGAGTAGGAAAGCACTTAGGAGGTGACTGCAATAAAGTAGGCCAGAGATGGTTGTGCTGTAGACCAGGGTGGTGGTAAAAGACACTGAGAGAAAGACTGGTGCAGCAAGCAGGTTTGCCGACACATTAGGGGTAGATATATGAAACCAAAAAGAGTCAACAATGATTCCAAGGTTGTTGATCAATTGGAGGAATGGAGTTGTCATTTATTAATGGAGAACTAATAAATTAATCATTGAGAAGACTGTGGGGAGAACAACTTTCCTGGGGGAAGATCTGAAGTCAGTTTTGGACAAGTTCATTTTAGATGCCTATTAGACATCCAAGAGGGAATACTGAAAGGGTGTACTAGGCATGAAAGCCTGATTACAGTGTAGTGAGGAGGGAATGAGGGTCCTGGAGGGCCCTGGGGCATGGACCTCTGCTCAATGCAGAGCCCTGGCTCCTGGCCTCCTGGTTGCCTGGGTTGTTTGGTCCAGGTACTTACTGCTGTGTCTGCAGGTTTCTTTCTAGTTTCTGGCACTTAGAGATCTCCCCATCTTTACCTTGAACCATGACACATTGTTTTATTTGATCTAGCATTTCCATGTACTTGTAAATGACAAGAGAGTCTTCCTTAGTTTAGGCTACCATGTGGCTGAAGTCTTAATTAAAATCCCTTTGCTTCAAAACCCTCATTTTTAGAAGAAGCAATAAGGTACCTATATCATACGAACATTTGAAATAGTGGGGGAGGGAATAGAGGAACTTACATGTGAAGTATTTTTAAGAGTAAGGGGAAAAAGAGAGAACGGAAAGGAAGTTGGAGACTGAATATAGACAACACTTCTGGGAGTTTTGCTGTGAAGGGGAGCAGGAAAATGTTTGTAGCTATTGGAGTGATGCACTTGAAAGAGAAATCTTGATGAAGCAGAATACAGATGCATGAAGATGGGATAAAATCCAAGGTGAGAAGAGATGGGAATTTGGGCACAAATACATATCTTCCAACTGCTATCGAAAAGGAAGAGTTCGTCCAGCTGGCGCTAGCAGAGCCAAACACTAAACCCTGAAGACTGCAGGGGGGAAGAGTTCATTACGCATGGCACCCACAGGGGAACTGGAAGCTAATGCTCAAAAGCCCGAACTCCCCAATGGCATGAGGTTCCAGATTATCCCAGATTATCCCAAATGTGTGTCCTTTACTAAGACCTCACATTTAGTGAATTTTTAACTTCATCAGTATGAAATACAGTAGCCTTTCTCTGCAAATTTAGAGAATAGGCTCCTGAAATCCCTGAAATTTAGAGAGTAGGTTGGTGAAATTTGGTGATATTAGGTGAGGTCTAAGGCCGGGCAAAAATCACAGACACAGTAGGTTAGAAGTTCAGGGTCATGGTGGGAGCTGAGTGGTAATCAATCATTTCTTCAGGTCTTGAAGACAGCTCTGAGGTCCACCCTGGCATTTCTCTCATTCATGGAAAAGGAGAGAAGGGGTCATTCTACCTTCAGATTTAGGAGCTAAAACGTACCTTAGGTCAAGATATTATCTTCAACTTAAAATACCTTGTGACCTTTGGTCAAGTCGAGGCCATTGTTTCTGGCTGCCTCGGGCAGGTAACGATTTATAAGGGAAAGAGCCAAGGCTTGCAGGGCATGCTGTATTGGGGCTACATATATGAGTTCGAAATTACATATTAAGTCAGGTTGCACAATTTCCATTTCCTCATATACAAAATGTTCATCATCTTTAATTGCTTCCCCTTTTCATCCCTAACTAGGAAGGGAATCTTTAAGCTTTATCTCAGTCTCAATCTTAGAAAGGGAAAGGTATAAAGTCCTGTTATACAATGATTTCTTTGGAGAAAGTGAAAGATGTAGGCCTGCTCCTAGGAGGCATCAAGTTCTGCTGGCAGTAAATTTCCCTTTTTCCTTCCCAGGGTAGAGGTGGGAACAAAGATTTCTGTGTTTTGGTCTTTGCCTAGCTGGTAGCAGAGAGTAAGACCCTGGGGCCAGCAGGGAAGTTGGAGCAAAGAACTCAGGAGAAAGAAGAAAGAGGAAGATCAGAGGAGGTGAGAGGGGGAAGGGACTCCCAGTTGCTCAACAGAAACTGACTGTACGGACTGAAAGTTAGATGACTCTGTGGGAAAAATAAACAAGTATCTTACAGTCTGTCCTTGCCCTCTCTGTGTGTTTGTGGTTGACTTGTAAATTTTTTTTTTTTTTTTTTTTTGATGATGGGCTGTATCCACCCACACATTTATTTTAGTGATTTGGTCCATAACAAAAAAGAGTTACAAAGGTAGGAGGATTTGCTTCTGTTCTCTTTTCTGGAAAGTGAAAGAACGTTAAATTTGAATCTGTAGAAAAAGAAGGGACTGGTTGCTGGGATTCTAAAGAGGAGGTAAAGTGGATCACAGGAAAGGGGTAATGGTTTCTGCAAGGAAATCATAACAGAGAGAAAGGGAGACGAGAGAGGACATCTGAGATGTGAAGCCATGATGCCTGAGACAGGTGAAGCCAAGGCTGACAGAGGGAACGAGGCTCTTGGAGTCATAGATTTTAGAAAGACACCGGGCCTTTGGATGGGAGGCCAGCACAGGAAAAAGTTCATTTCAGTGTGAGTGTTTTCTGCACGAATCAACATGCATTTGCGTGCCTGTCGTTGACACTGGTGCTAGCAAGCTCCTGGCAAGTTCCTGGTAAGCAATAATAAAAACTAGGTTTTTAGAGCCTATTATTAACCTATGTAAAATGAAATTTCCACCATACGCATTGTGCGTTGCTGTCTTCTTTTTTTACTGAAGTGCGCATAAAAATATTTATGAGGGTTTCATCATTCACTCCTCATCTTGAACTCCCTTCCCATTTCCATCATATACTCTTAAATCCATCATCTGCTAATTCCCTTGAAATGAGGGATTTCAGGAGCCTATTCTCTAAATTTGCAGAGAAAAGCTACTGTATTTCATACTTTGATAAAGTTAAAAATTCACCAAATGTGAGGTCTTAGTAAAGGACACACACTTGGGATAAAAATGGGGATTGATCGGTTAAGTGACCTTAGTGGCTGTTTTTGTTTTCTAGACCTCAGTTTTCTCCAGTGCAAAAAGCGGGTGATATTAGGTGAGGTTAAAGGCCTCTCTTACACTGATGTTCTTGGCATTCTGAGGTGCTTTGCTCAGGGTGGCAGGAACCTTACTTTTGAAAGTGAAGGATCCACATTTAATTGAGAGACAGCACAAAGAATTTTGAAGTGTTGAATCTCAGGTTTTAGTCCACTTAATACATTGCCAATCCCTGGCTATCCTTTAACAAAGGGGCAACTCTGTGTTTGTTACCAATGAATCAAGGGGGATGGCAGGCATCCACATCATCGCTTTGAGAATGACCTGGAAAAGCTGCATGGCCGCTGACACAGAACTCAGGAGTTGCCTGGGTTCGTCACCAGTTTGGTCATTGATGTGCAGGTCCATGTAACACACTTCACAGCTCAACCTGGGGACTGCCGCTGGCTGGGGCGTAGCTCTAGATGCCCGGACGCAGTTCTGGCCAGTCTGTTCTTGTCTTTTGGGGAAGTCGTTGCAAAGGTCCTTGTTCACTCTTTTTGATAAGAATAAGAACCCTTTCTTATGTACATTTTTTTTTTTTTTTTTTTTGCGGTTGCGGTTGAAAAAGATGAACTGAGATTGTAGTATTCTGAAATGGTTGGGAAACACTTAAGTACTGTGGAGTGCCAGCTTTATGAGAGCAGAAATTTTGGTGACTTTTGGATTTTGAATCAGAATGCTGAATCCAAGTTTGAAAGACTGATTAGAAACTCTGTAAGTGGAGTTATGAGAAGTGAATTTTATTTTATAAAATATTACATATGAATATTGTAGCCCAGGTAAAAATGAAACCACTTTAGCAGAAAATAGCATTTTATATGGCACTTACAATATTGTTTATGGAGGTTGAACTAGTTCTTCGGACCATTTTAGAAACTGCATCATATTATAATACTTTAAATAACATATTGCCATTAATATCTCTGCATATATTCAATACTTATCACATCAGTGATATGAAGTCATGTCATTCAGAAATTTTAAAAATACATGTACGACAGCGAGAGCATGTAGCACAGCTTGACAATAACTACGTAGAGCGCCTACAGCAGTTTTAATCAGATAAATTGTAGGTAGTAAGTTATAAGAGTGTTATCAAGGAATACAATTTTATTTCAGCCACCTACAACCTTTTCATTTTGCAGGGAAGACATGACTCTGTTGATATGATGCGATCCTTGCTCGCAGTGAACTTCGGAGCATGAACAGGTACGAAGAGATCATTGAACGCTTCCTCTGCTCCACAGGAACACGCACTCTCCTGCCATTGCTGTATTTCCCCTACAGATGTGATGAATTCGTGTGTCTATCAGCAGTTAATTAACTTTTAAAAAATTAGCTTCATTCTGAATGTTTTTCAAGTGTTCTTTTCTAGTTGTATGAGGAAACCTAAAAAGACTAAAACTATTGATTTTAGAAAGTCAACCTCTGTATGGACAAATAAACTTCAAAAATGATATAAAATTGATTAAATTTTAACTTCCTTTTGATAGTCCAAATATTTTGACTTAAATGAAAATTTATTTCATTACTATTGTAGATTAATACTTTTTCAGTATGAAAAAGGAAAACTCATATACTTTTTGCATATAAAGCTCAGTAATCTGGAGAAACATTGTTAACACAATTAATTAGCTGACATCAAAATTATAGCAATAATCTCCCTGGTCGAGACTCCCTTAAACAGTGTAGCAGTAGCATTTTAAAGGAATGCCTGGTGTTAAAGAACACCCGAAGTCTTATTGTAAAATGTATATAGGTTCCATAAACAAAAGATTCCTTAGGTCACTGTCCCTGTGTTAATAGCTGTGTTTATGTTCATAAACATCAAACTTTCCAGGTGACCTCTACCTGTAGCTCAAAATAGTTGGCATTTACTTCTCCATCATCATGTATGATATTAGCAAGCATAACACAGCTATTGTTGACTGAAAATAAACTCTTGTATATTTAGAAAAAATAGAAAGTATAAAGTTTTACTTTGAATAGACTTTACAAACTACATTTTGGGCTTCAAATTTTTAAGTTTTTATTTTAAAAGAAAAAAAGAGATAATTCAATATTCCAAAAAACAAAAAGATTCCCACAACACACCACTAATGGGAAAGGAAGTTTGTGTAAGGGAGTCTTAAGGGACAATAACTGCTTTAACTACTTATGAACATGCCATTTCTCTAGAGCATATTTAGCTGAATTTCTCAAGTGAACTGTCTCTAAGTTCTTCTTCAAGCCCATTATAAAAGCATCACTTATGAAATGACAGCGGTCCTACTGTTATAAATTAGCAGTAAGTGGGGCACTGACACACAGGATACTTTCAAATCACAGAAAAATGCACAAAGAGAAGAAGCCAGTTATGACAGTTGTTTGATTTTTCTAAAAATAATATCCGTATAGGTTTGAATGTGACAACATATACCCTGGAACAGTCACAACTATGGAAAACTCAAACACTTTAAAAAATTTTACAAATTGTACATTTCAAATATGTGGGATATATACAATATTAGGTATAAATGTGAATAACAATCTCATTTACTATAATGAAATATACCGGTAAAAGCAAGGATCTAAACTACTGAAGAAGGCTAAAACAAATTGCTTCTTCAACTAAGTTGCTCTTCAAATTTAAGAAATAGAATCTTTTAAAAATTTCTATTGGTTCAATGTAAACAAGAAACTAACCTTGACTTTAAAACTGATAGAAAGATTGAAAAAGAGAACGCCTGGTGAAAATAATGATGACACAGAAGCAGTGGGGATGTTGGAGAAAGACTCCTTTGAACGCTAAGGATAAAGAGATTGTGGAAAAAGTATTCAGGTGGAGAAAAAGATTTTTAAATAGGAATAGACATTAGCAAAGAGGAAGGCTGAAGGCATTTTGGAGAAATAATACTCATTAAAACCCATTTCTCCCTACTATGTATAAAATAATCTTTGTCAGTGTGGAACCTCACTTTTTTCTATTCTTCATAAGGTAGGTAATTTAAAATGAAGTAGAGCTAGTAGTTTGCCACAATATCTTGAATAAAAACAGCAAGTAAACATTTTCAAAAATTGTTTTGAGTTTCACTATAAGTAGTCACGAATTCATGGCCTCTAAGAGTATCTGCCAAAATGCAATGTACTGAGGACTATTGAACCTACACATAAACTCTCTAAAAAGAAGAACTTCATTAGGTTTTTAGAATATCTTCACTTTCTGAATGAGTGCTATTGACAATAATTGTTGTTCTCAGAAAACAATAACCATCCATTTATGGAAATTTAGTTCTCCTAAATGTTCCTGCTACTTTGCTGGAACAAAGTGTGTGATTGTTTAAAAGGTTCTGAGCTGTTCATCAATTATCTGAGTCAATCTACAGCCTAAAGCAAATATTTACCTTAAGCCCCACAATTAAAAAAAACAAAAACAAACAACAGCTAAAATGCAAGTAGTGCAGTGTCTTACCTAAGAGAAGGAGGTATATTTTGCACTGAAAGACCCCACCGGTACTGCCGAAGGGCTCCATGGAAGCATCCTGCCCCATGTACACGGTGTCCTGTTCCTAGTGGCACCTTGGTTCATGGACCAGCAGCTGCTGGCTTATTTGCCAGGGAAATTAGTAGTGAGGTAACAGACCCTATCCTGCTTCTTGCTTCTGTGATTTGAATACAGAATGAATGTGTATACAAAGGACACAGGGAGTGGGAACACCTGTTTTATGTTCTGCAAGAATATGGGCTTATGACTCTCAGAACAGCTTCTTAGCATGACAGTTACTTATCAGTAACTGTCAATACATTTCATGAGTAATTCTTAGCTATTAATGATTACATGAAGGGAAACATCCTTTTGGGTGACTTTACTGAAAAACAGTATGCTTTTATAACAAGAGGATATTGTGAAATGGTCTGAAAAACAAAAGCTATTTTCCTATCATGCAAAACTATGCCATTATTTTGAAATTAAATTTTTTTTCCCACAAAATTGAACTATTTCATAGAGCTGCTAAGCAGTTATAAATCATCATGAAGTGACTAAGGAACATGTAAAAATTATACCAGAGAATCAAAACAGAGCACCTGAATATCTTTAGAAATATATTTTTCTATGTAGTATTTCCTATTACAAGCTTCTGCTATGCTTTTATTGAATCTACGGATGCATGTTATTTTTAAAAGCAAACCACAGGTGTGTTTCCAAGTAACACTGAACTATGGGCTGGCAGAGTTATAATGAAAAGCCTGTGCCAGCAGATAATATCTGAGGCCACATTGAAGCACAGAGGAAATGAACCAACGGACTGGAGAAGGTCTCACCACTGCTGAGATGTCTGGGCCATGGCGCCCCAGCCCGGCCTCTTCACTGCCATGGCAGCAGGCAGCCTGAACATTTCTGCTTCAGTTACTAAGTTATAAGTTAACCCTCATTTAATTTCATTTCTTGTAAGAAGGTTCTATCTAGTCCAAGCCTTCCACTCTATAAAATAAAAAAAGTATATAACCAAACCTGTATCAAATGGAGCAAAATTCCTTGCATAAATTATTTTTAACCATAAAGGCTCACTGAAGAAATTTAATGATAATAGATAAGGAAGATATTCCTCAAGTGTAACTGAAGGAAACAAAAAAAGAAATGATAGTTATTTTGGAATCCAAGTTTGGAAACACTTTCTGCATTCAGGCTCCCAACTCTTCCAGAAGTGCTTCTGTAGGCAGAGAGAGTAACTGTTGGAAAACCTGAAGCCTCTTCAGAGGTCACTTGGTGATCTCTCCATGCTTGGGAACAATAGCAAGAGCCTCCCCTAGGTAATTACTGCGCCACACCTTTCTCTGAGCTGCACGTTTCTATTGCAGCACGCATCTCATTAACCTCAGTGAATTCATTGCATGTTTACTTTCTCTCTGGGCTCCTGGAACAGACCAATCTTATTCATTTATGAATCCTTAGCACCTAGCATAGTGATTAAGCAGTATTTTTGTTAAGTTGTTCCCCTAGAAATAAACCCCACATGCTCTTTAGTCTGTGTCTTCAGATTCTCAGTTCGTGCTTAAGAAATGTATGTAAATTTTAATATTGTGTTGCACAAAATACGATTTGGAAAGTAACATGGAAATTCTATAGATTTCATGTGGACTAACCCTCACTTTTAAAAATCAATATTAATCTCCAGTTGTCTTTATTAAAATAAGCTCTTTCCAGTTTCAGACCCAGTGCTGGCTCTTGATGAAGTTTTTTGGGTCCTACACAAAATGAGAGAAATAAATACAATGTGGTGATTTCTTCCTAATCTTAAATTTACTCAACTTAAAGGAGTAATTTTATTTAGTTTTTTTTTTGGTCTTTTGTGTTAATATTTAAAAAATTGTTTTCTGACATAGGTGATAATAGGTGCTATGTAAATAAATTATAAATAAATAATTGGTAAATAAATAATATTACCAATAAATAAGCAATTGGTAAATAAGTGCCAACATTAATCATAGCTGTAATCTTTTCACGTCATGGCAAACATCAAAAAAAAGTAACATTACTTGTGTGACCCAACTTCCTAAAGTGCTACCTGGCATATCTATGACACAGCGCCCTCTTGTGGCAGATAGCAGGTATAAAATCTTACCTGCTGGAGTAGTTTCTGAAATCAGGATGTTTGTTTACACAGGAAGCCTTTACAGGTAATATTAAACTACAACTTCAACTATTGTAAATGTTTACATAATTGTTAAAAATGGTTTAAAGTGTTTAATAATTATAGGGAATTTCTCACCATCAATGTCTTACTTTTCACTTGTAACTCCTTGGGGTGCTCTGCTCTACCATTCCATTCAGGAGCCTGTTTATTGATCTTAGTTATATTTGCATTTACAATGAAAAAGCTGATGTATCTAAAACAATTTATATCCATGGTGATTAAATTTCAAGCAATGCAAGAAACCACTGGGGGAAGTGTGTGTGGGGGGTGGGGGCGGAGAGAGAGAGAGTGAGAGAAAGAAGTTGGCAAGAAGGTTTGAGGGCTTTTTGTCACCTCTCAAGTCACACTATAATTTACTAGTTTTAATAAATTGTAAGTAAGTCTGGACTTGCTTTATAAAGTAAACAGTCAGCTACATTCGTTCCAAACATCCACATTCTTTACTTATGAGTAGCATATGAGTAATTTGTAATGAAAGGAACAATTGGAAAGGAGAGATGGTGAACTGAGAAGTTAATGTAGAACAGTGGGGACTAAGAAGAACTGCAAAAGGAAGCACTGTCTTATGTTGTAATAGATTGATCCTAGGAAACCTTACAGTTTACGGGGAAGAGCTGGCTGCTGGAGGAGGCCAATGCTACCAACTACGCCTGTGCTGGTGTGCACTTCTGTGTAGCTATGTCTACAGGGCTGCAGCCCAGAAACGTAGGTCTGCTGAGAAGACTGCTCAATGACTATGCAGCAGCAGCTTCCTTCCTGGGTCCCTCTCTAGGTCACTGTTTCATCTTCAGCAAGTATTCTGTTTTCTGCTACTGCTTACACAGGAAGTGCAGTTACATCATCTTACAGAGGCCACATCTTTCCACTATTTTTGGTATTCATAGGATGATTAGAAACATATCTTCTTAATCAAACTGACATTTCAGCTTTTATTTAAGCTTCTTGAGTCTCTTCTTGTTTGGACCACCAGAAATATGCCCTTATCCTACTTTACTGCTAATGCTACTGCCCCAGATCAGATCCACTTAGCTCTTAGGCCTGATGTTCCAATCTGTAAAAATGGGGCCAGCACTCCTTTATAAAACAAGTATCACACATCAAGCTTTCCAAGACTTATGAGCAGGCCATCCATACTCTCCACTACTGTGCCCTGACCTGCCACTAACAGCCTTGAGGCAAGTGTGGGAGTGCTAAATAAGTCTTATATATGCATTTTTGGAAAATGGAAATGAAATAATATGCTTTACCTTTTAACAAGTGCTCTTGTAGGTTGTAATTTCTTTATGGCAGTTAAAAATGCATCATGTATAGATCAATTATTTTCTATAGTGTTAGGGTATGTTCAAATAGAAAATATAGTTTATTTAGACAATAGCACTGACTTACTTTATATGTTTTCAATATTACAGTCACAGCCTTTGACCTTTCAGAAGGCTGAATTGTTCATTTCTTTTTAGTTTATAAGAAATAAAATAAAGTGTATAGTATTAGAGTAAAACAAAAATTTAAATCTCTTTTGCTTTTTCAGGGTCAAATAGGTACAGAAAATACCCATTTCCACAAATTTGGCTTATAGGAAAAAAAACTACTCTGAATAAAAAAATTTTTTTTTTAATTTGGATCTGAATTTGGATCTGCATTCTAGTCCTGGATCAATCTCTAATAAAATGTGTGGCCTCAGCAGCTTAGGTGGGTAAATTTTCCAATTTCATAAGGAATATATTTGAAAGGTGAGAGCTGGCTGCCTGTAAGAATTACTACTTTTAAAGCACAGAACCTGAAAGAGAACGATAACAATACCACTTCATAGTGGTGAGAATGGCCATCATAACCAAATCAACAAACAAGTGCTGGCAAGGATGTGGAGAAAAGGGAACCCTAGTGCACTGTTGGTGGGAATGCAGACTGATGCGGCCACTGTGGAAAACAGTCTGGAATTTCCTCAAAAAACTAAAAATGGAACTGCCTTTTGACCTGGCAATTCCACTGCTGGGACTATATCCTAAGAACTCTGGAACACCAATCCATAAGAACCTGTGCACCCCAATGTTCATAGCAGCACAATTTACAATAGCCAAGTACTAGAAGCAACCTATGTGCCCATCAGTAAATGAGTGGATCAAAAAACAATGGTACATTTACACAATGGAATTCTATGCAGCAGAGAGAACGAAGGAGCTCCTACCCTTTGCAACAGCATGGATGGAGCTGGAGAGCATTATGCTAAGCAAAATAAGCCAGGAGGTGAACGACAAATAC
>PVKU01001256.1:20126-323947 GCA_004027475.1 Anoura caudifer
GGGGATGGCTGGGATGGGAGGGAGTGGTGGAGGGAAAATGCAGACAACTGTACTTGAACAACAATGAAATAAAAAAATAAAAATAAAAGTGGAAAAAAGAACAATAGCATACTCCTCATGTGAATATAAACATTCAAGCTCAAAAACTGCTGGACTTGCTTTTCAACAAAATTGTAAATTCCTTGAGGACCCCAACTGTGTTTTCGAATCTAAAGTGCTTCTAAAGTGCTTGGTATCCTTCTGCCTCATGCCCAGCAATTAACCACTGTTTACTGAACTGGGTTTTAGTTTGTATGTTAATATGATCAGCAGTTTCTGTTTCTTTTGATGCTTTTAGGAACTTCTAAATCTGAAAGACTGTCACACACTGAGATCTGTCTGGCAATTAAGATTAGAGCAGGGAAGAAGAAGAAAGAAGAAAGAAGAAAGAAGAAGAAGAAGAAGAAGAAGAAGAAGAAGAAGAAGAAAGAACTAAACGAGCATTGTCCTAAAGTGATTGAAATTTCTTTATACAGATAGGAATAATGGAGTCAGAGAAGCATATAGGTAAACATAAAATTTCAAAAGGAATTTTTAAGCACAATTATAGAAGTATGTACAGGGTTGTTTCACTGGAGCAGAGATGCAGGCAGAATCATGACTATAATACCTCACAACTGTAAGGTGCTGTACAATTTATAAATTGCATTTACTTGCCTCATCTCCTTTATCCTTATAAAACCCTAGGTCAAATATTACAACTTCATTAGTAAAAATTAATAAGACAAGACTCTGAGAGGTCAAACAAAGGAATTTCAGAGTTGGAATTCACTATATTAGTGTTCCCCAACCGTCGGCCATTTCCAAACCAGTTATTATTTTTGCTGTAACTGACTACCTAATATTTTTCATTTGTGTGCCATTCTTCAACATTTTTTTAAGTTGTCTTAAGATATATGTTTGAAATCAAGGGTCTGGTGATTTTTCTCCCAATAAACACTAAAAAAAAAAAAAGAAATAAAAAAATTATTGGTACCATGGGTTGACATAAGAAACATCCAAAACCTATACAGAAATTATTCATGCGTTTATTTGAGCCAAGCTGACAATTGCTAGGAAGCAAAATCTCAAAGAAATGAGGAAATGCTTCAGAGGATGGTAGTTTTACAGTTTACTTTGCACATTGGAATCAAAGGAGGAAACAAACCTAAGGGGGATTACCTGAAATCCATTGGTAGTAGAGTAAGGCGATGGGAGAAAGCCAAGCAGGGAAATCTCTGAGACTGGATAAAGAGTAAAACGGAGAGACACATGCTTCTTTTACATTGGTGGGTGTAGGACAGTTAACATTTATAGCACGTAGACATGGTATTCAGGGAACAAGATAACAATGAAGGGTTCTGTGATCTCATGTGTGGGTGAGCCGTGAGGGGTCTGAAAAGGGTATGCCGGCACTCCAAAGGTATGTTATTTTAGATGCAGAAAGACAATAGGCAGAAGCTCACTTAAGGTACAGAATGACCTTTGTCTACAAAGCTACAAGCCTGGGGTGTGACTACCTGACTCGAGACCTTTGCTTTTCGGGATAATGCTCAACCGAGTCATACTGGCCAGGACTATTGTTAGGCTGGTCGGTGTTGCAGGCTGTGAAAGAACTGACAAAGAGAAGAAAGTGTAGAGAATAAAGTTTTTATTCACTCTCCAAGAAAGGAGAGGGGCATGGTGTGGAGATACACCAGCACTGAGGGGTTAAAAACAGGGTTGGGAGGGTTACTGTTGTGTGACTCCGGGGCTATTGGGGCGTTGTAATATGAGGCTGCAGTTTATCTCAATGTTACCTTCTGCCTCTGGCTGTAGGGAGCAGTCAGCCACATTCTGTTCATGCTTCCAGTAATTTCCAGTGCTGGGACATAAGGTCAGAAGAGTCAAATGGCAGTCATGTTTAACAAGGTCATAGGCCTGCTCAGCAAATGGTGCCACAATAGCAAATGGTGCTGACTTTGTGCTTTGAACTATGATCCTTTTTGAGTTAGGATTTTTTACACTCAGACCATCCTCTGTGGTTACTTTTTGTTTCTGAGTTTGTAAGTCTGCCAGGCAGAATTAGCGTGTGGCCTCTTTCTCTCCCACAGGTGCTTTAGGACTCACTCTCCCACCCCATACATAAAACCTTTACTTAAAACATCTGGCTAAACAGACCTCCAGTTTCTGCATGCACATCTGTAGCAATGTCAGGCAAATTGCTTAATTTCTCCACACCTCATTTTCCTCATCTTCAAAATGGGGATAATAGTTACCAACCCCATAGGATGTTCATGTGGCTAAATCAGGTAATACGTGTAAAGCTATTAGACTTCTTGACATGTAGAAAGCTTTCAATAAATGTTAGCTATCATTGTTAGCTTTGGGTCGCTTTCTTCCCTCCTCCCCCGGTATTCTCATAATTGCAAAGTTTTTTCTTAAATTAAGCCTCAAATGACTTCCGCATCACTTTCTCCAATTTAACTAAACTGCTAAAAGTTGAAAAGAGGACTTTGAAGTGATCTTTGTGATTATTCTTTTTGTTCCTAGCTTTATTTTTTTTAATTTAATCTTTATTGTATTTTGACATTTGTTCTTGCTATTTTTTCCTTTCTGACTTGCCTTACTTAGATTACGCTAGTAGTAAAATAAGTGGGGATTAAATCTTTAGGGCTTTTCGCAGTGGATGCCAAGGCTGAGGAATGTCGGTGCTAATCGTGGCCAGCCACCCACTGCACAACCTGGACCACACCTCCCCTTTCCATGCCCAATGCCGGCCACCTGCTGAGTCCCAGTGCTCAGTCAACGCTTGGAGAGCGCATTGCCCTGAGCTCCTGCTGCTTCGCGGCAGACTCCGTTTCCCACTCCGCCTCTCCAGACCAGGTGGGGTTTCCTCCCCTCCAGTCCCACTCCTGGGGGCATCAGGTCAGGCCGGCTTATATACTACTTTTTGGTGTTTGTTCCCATCGCTCAGTGCCAGGTCGCCTAAGAATTAGTTTTTCGCCTCGCGCCAAGAGATACCGACAGCAGGTAAAGACAAGCCTAAGACGCTCGGAGGAAGGTTAGCCGGGTTCACCGGAGCGCCGGATGCTAGGCTTCCTGGGAAATGTGGTACCTGGAGGTGTGGGCGGCAGGCGGAAGACTACAGTTCCCAGCATGCCCAGGAAAAGGGAAGGTCGGCATCATCACGTGACCACTCACTATGGCTTCCCTGTGTCTGGACTAGCCGGCTGGTGGTTTGTTGTGATTTGTTAGTTCTTTGCGGCAGGGGACCTCTGTCACGATTTCGACATGCAAAAAATCAAATCTCTTATGACCCGACAGGTAAGTCGCGGAGGCGGAAGCAAAGGCCTCCTTCATTTCCGCTGGGAGAGAGGATGAGACATTCTGCTTATGGGCCGCGGAGTGCGGAGACCTAAGTTGTAGGTGGTGGCGGGTGTCCGGAATCCCGGCAAGCTGGTGCACGCCCTGAAAAACTCACCTGAGCGCCCCAGCCGAGAGCCCTGCTCGAGCGGGAAGCAGCGTCCCGGGGACATTTCTTTAGAAGAGGCTAGTGAGGGAATCAGCGCTTGCTTTGTCTCCCTTGTTCCTCTGTATGCCATTTCCCCACCAACAGCCCCAGGTGCCTTCCGGAGTTCCCTTTAGCAGGCCATCTGTCATCTTTGAGCGGGTGGCCTGGCTACGGAGCCGTGGTCTGTGCAGTAGAGATGATCTCGAAAGAGCGAAAACAGCGGATAATTTGGTGACTGAATTCGTTGCTTTATGACTTTTGTCAAGTCCCCAAACCTTGTAGCTTAAGTTTCTGCAAATGAGGATGATTTATTTTTGTTAATTCCATCTCACAGTTCTGAGGGTCATCAGTAAGCTAATGTACGTGAGAATTCTTTTTGAAACGCTACTTTTTTGTCATTGTCCTGACAAAATAATAGTCTTTCATTTTTTGCCAGGGTGATGATTCATGAATAAAAACTGGCTACGTTCTATCCCATCTCATAAAGTTGAGGTCTTCCTAATAATGCCTCAGCTTCCTTCAAGCAAGAAGTGGGAGAAATTTCCCTTTTTATTAATCATGACTTGGTTTTAGATAGCTTTATTTACTTGAACTCTAATATTTCCCTATAACTGGCCATCTTTATTATTTTAATATGAGAGAAGGATAATTCAGAGTTTTCAGTCAATGTGGTTTTGAGAACTTTGGCGAAAGTGGATGACAGGCATTTATTAAAAGGTTCATTTGTGAGTTATTTTGTTGTTGATGCTTAAAGAAAGAATACAAATTCCAAATTAAAATCTTATTTGGGAATTTAGAATTTGAGACAGGTTACAATTTATAGATTTCTGGCGAACAATACATGAGTTCTACATGACATGTTACTCTTGTCAGATAATAGTGCTAATGTCATGGGCATAAAATAAAAAAAGTTCTGTGATTAATAAGATTTAAGTAGGCAGGTAGTAACATTGACAATCCTTCACATTTGTTGAGTACTGGTGTTATGCTTGATACCATTTCTTACTTGAGAATGAGTTCAGGTCCTGCTCCATTCTATAGTAGCTGTGTGACCTTGAGCAAGTCACCTAACTTTTTTCATTGTCTGTTTCTACATCTTTAAAATAGGAATAGTAAATAACCTCATGGGGTTAGCCTGGTGATGATGTTTATATGATGTGATGAAGGTAAAGAGATAATTAAAGGATTCAATTGAGTTGTGGGCCTTGTCAAGGAAGTGTTTGATCATAGAGATTATCTCTGTGGCTGCAAGGATGGTGGGAAAGCAGGCAATCTGGAAGCAGGCTGTTGAGTAATTCAAACAATAGGCTGACTTTGGTATCTGACTTTTAAAACAATGTACACTTTCATATATTATTACCACTAATACCTCTAACCTGCCTTGGAATGCCGAATTTGGATGTTCGTGCATGAGCTAAGTTCCGCGCTCACGTTGCTTGCCCTGCAAGTCAGGGTGGTCAGCATTGTCATCATTGTACAGCAACTTCAGTCCTTTATTGTATTTTAACTATCTTTTGTAATAATGAGTGGGAGAGAAAAATGCAGAAGTCCAGGTCCCAGTAGTAATAAGTTTGTGTCTCCTAAATGTAGTGAAATTGAGCTGAAAATGGTAACTTCAGCCCCAGTCAGCTGTGTATTAGATGTGAGCAGGTGAAGTCTGTGCTTAGAATGGGGGGGGGGGAGAAGCCAGAGAACACGTGTGAAAAGCTACAACTATCCTATGTAAAAAGTGAGGTAAAATGAGTTTTACACACATTTTTAAAGTTATTTTAATTATATTTAGTGAAAGCTTGACTCCACAAATTTGATCATTATTAATACACAGTTTGTGAAACTGTAAGGTATAAAAAAGTAGCATGCCACCTAGAGTTACACTGGGGGTTTTATTTAGTACTGTTTATTATTGGATTAAATGAGGTAGTGATATACATATACACAAAAATTTTTTTGTGTGAGGCTATAGAACATGCTAGTAATATATTGTTAATTGGGAGAGATGTGAAATTAAGATGTATGAAACTTGTTTTTTGTTGTTGTTGTTTTTTGCATTTTAGCTCTCCCAGGACCTTGGTCTGGAATAGAGTGGGAGAGCGGGCTTTGTTTGATTTCTTTTTTTCCGCAAGAGCTGCTGTTCAGCTTTCTCCATTATGCCCGCCTCTGTTCTTTCAGTTCATTCAACAAATGTTTATTGGACACTAGGTACCAGGCACTGCTCTGAGATTGAAGGATGCAGCAGTGAAAAAACAGATGAGTGCTAAGAGGATGGGGAGTTCTGGGAGTTGTTGACAGTTTGGGTCATTTGTAAGTTTAGTTAGGGTGCTATGGAAGGCCTCCCCGAGAAGGGCACGTTTGAGTGAAAACCTGAAAGTCGTGAGGAAGTAAACCATGTGGATGTCTGAGAAGCAGCTTTCCTGGTGGCAGGTGGCAGGAAAAGCAAATGCAGAAGTCCGGAGACTGGAGCCTGTTTGAGGAACAGTGGGAGGCTAGTGTGGGTGGAGTTGAGAGTGAGGAGAAAAATAGCTGGAGATGAGGTCGAGAGCAGGGATCCAGATCACAGAGAACCTCATCCTGACCTCATCTGCTACTTTTCTCCTCACTCATGGCTTCTATTTGATTGAAATAGCAAGCAGAGGAAAATTGTCATTATACCTATACTTCAGAAAGATCTTTCTGGCCTATGCTTTAAGTATTCAGACATACCTCATTTTTAGTGCACTTTACTTTATTGCACAGGTGTTGTGTTGTTTACAAATTGAAGGCAAGACCCTCCACCAGCAAAAAGATTACACCTCACTTTATTGTGGTGGTCTGGAGCCGAACCTACAATCTCTCTGAGATATGCCTATGGATCCATATGGGCAAAAGAGCTATTGTGGTAATCCAAGTGAGTGGGGGTGTGGCCTTAACCCGGGTGTGAGTGGTGGAAGTGTTGAGAGAAGGTTAGATAGTGGGTATGTTTTAAATGTAGAGTTGGCAGGACTTCTTGACAGATTGGATTTGGCTGTGAGAGAAAGAGAATCATCAAGGTTAACTCTGAATGGTTTGGCCTCAGCAATTGGAAGAATGGAATTGCCATTTAAGGAAGTGGGTAAGGCTGAGGGAGGAAAAGATTAAGGGAAGAGAGAAGGTTTTTAGACTAATTCATTTGAAAGCCTCTTAGATATTTAAGTGGAGAGATAAGGTAGCAGTTGGCTAAAAGAGTCTGGATTTCTGAGCAGACTTCCAGGGTATAGGTAAAAATGTAGGAGTTATGAACATATAGAAGGTATATAAATTGGCCAAGATCACTCACAGAGTGAGTATAAATATAAAACAGGAGTCCACAGTTGAGCTTTGAGAATTCAGTGTTGCAGAGTCAGGGGGAAGAGGTGGATCTAGCACATCGATTGATTGCAAAGGAGCAGATAGAGAAGAAGTCTGCAGCATCCCAACAAGCACCTGTCCTGTAACAGATGCTCAATAAATAATTGGGTGAATGGTGGATAGAGAGTGCAACCCAGTAGAGTGGGTCCTGGAGGCCTAGTAAAGAGTTTAAAGGAAGAGGAAGTGATCAGCTGGGTTAAATGCTGCAGATGGGCAACACAAGACGAAGACAGGAGTCAGCCTTTGGATGAGCAGCATGGAGGTCGTCAGTGACTCGACGACAGCACTTACTGTGAAGCGGTGGGGAAGAAAGTCTGACTAGGGTGCGTTCCAGAGAAACTGAGGACTGAGTATAAAGACTGTTGAATTTTGCTGAAAAGAGAAGGACACACAGATCATCTCCCAAGCTCCTTTTGATCATTGGGACATAAGCTGCTGGTCTCATAAATAGAAATTGAGGATTTGTAGACATAACAGAAGTAGTGAGAAGTGTTAACCTGATTTGGGTAAAAAAGTGCTGAATTTTGCATAAATTTAAACTGAGGAAATTATCAAAACAAATATAAAAGAAAGTCAAGTAATGGTTAATGATTACAGTGAAAGTTGCAATTTAATAAAGGCAGAGTACTACAATTATAACCATGACTTCCTGCTTTAGAAGTGAAGGTAAAAGAAATGACGATGTCACATTTGTTAGAAATTTATAAAGCTGCAAATCAAAGGATTCAAGATTTATAATCCTAAAATACATGTGTCAATGTTGTGCTCTGAGATATTGGTGTAATTTTTTGTTTGTTTCGATAAAAGAAAAGCGTTTCTCTGTGATAACAGCCTCTGAGTTATTGTCACCAACGTTAGAATAAAATAACAAGCAGGTTATGTAAGTTATTCAAGGCCACGAGGGCCCATTCCTTGAATCAGTGCATTCCCTGCCTTCCTAAGTTGTGCAGAGGGTTTCCAGTTTTTATTATTACTTTTGTACATTTGGTGGAAAGTTGCCACATATGAGTGGCAAATTATTGTGTGTGGTGATTAATTTGGAAGTAAGGCTGTTCTTGAGATATTGGTACATGTCACTTGTTCATATTTCAGGCATTTTTTTTTTTTTTTTACTGAGTAGTTCTGGGGAAAGAAAATTGCTTGTAATATATTTCCACAAGGTTTTCTGTTAGATTGGTTAAACAAATCTGTCCTTTTAAAATGTTAGTTTAAAAGGCATGGCAATTGTATTTTTAAAAGGATATTTTAAGGGTGGTTGTAATTTTGAATCAAATTAGGGAGTTTTACTCTCATACATATTGATAGGTATGTAAGTTACCAAATAGCAATTGGGGTCCCACTGCCCGCCTCCACTCTCTAGGCAAAATTCCAGAGGCAAAAGTTTGGTGATAAAGAGAAAGAGTCTTTATTCAAAAGCTTCACAGTTTTGGAATAACAGCTTTCCACATGCATTAGTCACTTAGGCCTATCAATTAAGGCTAAACTATTAACACCTGAGTTCTTCTACCATGCCCCTGTTAGTTTTTAATTATTTCTATAGGGTTAGTTTAGAAACTAAAACAACATAAGATACAAAAGCTACACAATTTTCGAAGAATGGCAGGTCACTGCCTCAGAGGTTGTCCCCTCTAGAACACCCAAAGAAGAACAAACTTGCTACCCTCTGCCAGGCAGCTGGACTGTAGGCTGTGCCCTGAGTTCTTTCCCATCCAAAATACTGTCCACTGGGAAACGCAGTCAGCTGCAGCAGGATCATACAGGCATCCTCGAAGCCTAAGCCCACCTGGCTGAGAGCCCTCTTTTATTTCAGATCTCTTGCCTTTGATTCCATGGGCTCTGGAGGCACTCAGCTTCTCAGCCAATCCCATCCTAGACTGTTTACCATTGCCAGGCAAACTCCTCCTACGGCCCCTCCCTACTTCTCCGCAGTGATCTGATGAGATCTCTGTATCATGTATGTGTGTTAGGTATATTTGGGGAGGTATATAATGTATATAGAAGTTCTATAACCAGCCTTGCCTTCTCTGCCACTTCTCTGCCAGTTGTCCTGCCCTCGTGGTGGCTTTTGGTGAGAAACTGGGACAAGGAAGAACAAACCCAGGAGTAATTACATACTTTCATTTCCTCACTCATTGTGAGGCAGTAATCCTCAGTATGCTTCCCTTATTCTAGGAAACTGCCCTGGGAACTTAATTTCAAAGTCAATTGCATGTTCCCATGGGAACAGTGTTCTAATTAGTTGGAGAGTGGAGCTTGCCCAAGGACTTTTGCTGAATAATTTACTCGTTTCTTTGCTGTTGATTCTGTTCCTGGAGCTTTGCTGGCCACTGGGCTATAGAGGCATATAACCCTTGGTGTCTCCCTTCTCTTGGGATGGGACATCAGTCTGGGAGAGAAAGAGATATATTTAATAATTAAAACTTAACCACTTTGGCAGAAGTGTTGTGTTGGAAAGTGCCTGACTGGGTTTCTAAAACATTGGTGATTATATGAATTACCTGGTTTGCTTGTTAAAGTGAAGTTTCTAGTCCTAATCCGGAAATACCTATTCATTAGATTTGTGGTGGGGCCCTAGGAATCTTTTTTAGAAAATGTTCCCCAGGTGGTGTTGATTGAGGTGATCCACGGACAATACCGAGAAATAGTGTGTTCTTTGAAACATAGGGATTTAGGAAGACTGCATAGAGTAGTTAATTCTGAAAGGGGGTCACTGAAATCACCTTTAATTCTGAAAGGTGGGGGGTGTGTGTGTGTGTGTGTATGAGAGAGAGAGCGAGAGAGAGAGAATGAGGGTGAGTGGGAGTGAAAGACAAGACTGGGTGCTGGGGGAGAGAGACAGGAATGAGAGTGAAGGCTGGGTGTGGGTGGAGCATTCTGGGGGCCATGGGAGACACTTGGGGGAGACAGCACCTTGTCATAAAAATCGTACCTATGACTGGTAGCATTTTACGATAGGGAAGATATAATACACATCTCTAAAATTTAAAAATAAGCAAGTTCTGCTCTCATTCTCGGTCGACCTTAAGTGTACTGTATATTTTAAATGCTAAGGACAACAGAGGGCCAGTATGGGACACCTAAAGGTTGAAGACGACTGCCCCAGAAATCTCTCCTCAGACTCATGGACCAGCCATTTTTGCTTACAGACTAACATTATAGGAAGCTTAGGTGTCTGCTTTGAATGGCCTATTTTTAAAAAAGAGACTTTTATAGAAAATTTAAATTGCTGACTTCCTTCTATCTTGATGCAAATGAGACTTTCAGAATACCTCAGTTTATATGAATATAGGAATTACCCGGTACCAAAGGGGTTAAGACTTGGTAGAAAGCAGAGGGATGTGAGATTTAAGTCTCAATTATGCAGTAGAAATTGGGTGCTTTGGTGATACTTAAATCAGGTAAAATCAAGGGATTACTTACATATTAAGCAATTAGTATTATTTAAAATTCTTTGATTTGCTCCATTGGTTGGTATATTATATCTGCAAATCATACATCTTTGACCATTTTACCAGGTGAATTTGGTAATAATAAGTATTTTTGTAGAATGCTTTTTGCCACTCAAAAGTTTTTTTCTTTTGGTCATTTTTAAATTATGGTTAAGTTAGTCTTCATTAGTTTTGAGGTGCCGTATGATATTTTTATTCTAAACTACCAAAAGTACATCTTTACTTGATTCAATAATAGTACTGTATGTATTAAGTGACATGTTTTTAGGACGCATATTCTGTATATTTTAAAGCAGTAAAATTTCTGTTTTTAAAATGGTGATTTCTATTTGAGTAGGTATGTTCTATCATATTATTGTTCTGCAGCACAATGAAAGTTCCTTTTATCTTCTTTGTTTAAGGGTCTGAAAAGCCCCCCGGAGAGCTTCAGCGATCTGGGCGCCATCGAGAGTCTCCGGGCCCCTGGAAAGGTATTGGCCTCCCTGTGCAAGCGTGGCTTTTCACTGCCGTACAGACACTTTTTCTTCCCACATGCAGATGACTGTTATGATAAGATAGATAAATTTTTGTAGTGCAAGAGTATTGGGACTGTTCTTACTTTCATTACTTGTTGGGATGCAGAATAATTCATGATAGGTAAGCAGAAAATGCAAATTTGATAAATTCAGTTTTTTATTGCATCACATTCTTAGCCTGAAAGCAGTTATATATGTATATATGAAACTTACTAATTTATCTGATGTAATTTGGGGAAATAATATACTTTTATGCAGTAACACTCTGAACCAAAAAGCATAGTTAATTATGTTTTTGTAATGGAGCAGAGATTTTTGAATAAGTAGCTAAAGCATAACTTACTCTCAGTTGTAGATGTCTTATATTTTAATCCCTTGATATTCATATGAGTTTCTCAGTTTATAGATTTAGTAGGTGTTACTTGAAAGGTAGCTTGGCTTCCCTTCAGGAGAATTGTTAACGATTGTTAAATAAATCAATCCCTGCTGGCTCTCACTCTGGGTCCTTGCCACTCGAAGCTGACTCTGAATAGCGACTCCATCACTGATTGGAGATTGTTCTTCTCAATGTATGTGCTTGTGATTTTCAATTTGAGGATCATATTGAAACGACTGTTTGTTTTCTGTGCCTGGCTTGGCAATCAGAAGGCCTCTTGTCACACCCCAGTGTCAGCTGCTTAGGAGGATAATTTCCCACTTTCTTGAGGTGCCTTACCCCCTAAAGTGAATTTCATATTTACTGCTTAGCCTTTTTTATAGGTTAGACCCAAATATACCCTCCTTAGCCAACCCTGAAGTGGTTCAGACAACCTTAAAGAGGCACTTTTTAAAGATTTATTTATTTATTTTTAGAGAGAAGGGAAGGGAGGGAAAAAGAGAGAGAAACCTCCATGTACTAGAGACACATCTATCAGTTGCCTCTCACATCCCCGCAAGTGGGGGACCTGGCCTGCAACCTAGTCATGTGCCCTGACTGGGATTCAAACTGGCAGCCTTTTGGTTCTCAGGCCAGCACTCAATCCACTGAACCATACCAGGCAGGGCAAGAGGCATTGTTTTGGGGTGTGGGGGAAAGATTTTATTTATTTATATAGAGGCATTTGGAATAGTTTTATATAATGTTAGGAAGGATTACTGAATGTCATAAAATTGGGAGCTAAGAGATAGCTGTAAATCCTAATTATCAAATAATTCTCTATATTTCTTTGACTTAAGAAAAAAGATTATTATGTATTATGTACATGCCTTGGATTAGATTGCCTTAGATATGTATTGCATAAGAACTTTCTGTTGTCTTTAAACCATGAGCCATGATGTTTTCCCAGTAGTGGCAGAAGTGAGTTTGTGATGCTCTCATCACATGGTCTTGTTACTGAGTTCCCACCCTAGCCCCATCAGTGACCAGTGGTGGGTACTTTTCAGGTGACTAGCTCTGGGTGGAGAGACAAGTCTGGGATCACAAGGTCAACAAGTGTAAATGGGTAGGTTAAGGTTAAGCCTGGGCCATTAGTCTCATTGACATATACTAAGAAGTGAAGTTAGTAAATTGTAAAAGTTGATAGTAAAATCAGTATTAATGCTCTAAGCTTAAATTTAGCCTTACTCTAAGGAAGTTACATAATCTTCTTGTGCTGTTTGTTCTCTTCTGAAACATCACAAGTGCTGCAGGGTGAGCTGGGCTGCTGCCTTGTACTCAGGGCAGTTTTGAGAACATCAGAGTTGAGTGGCAAAGCTCTAGTTAGTAGACTAAGGTTGATGTGGGTGCAATTTGCTGTCATCCCTGAAGTTAAGAGTTTAGAGGACTCATGGTCAGAAATTTCTTATACTGTGTAGTGTGGGCTAGGGGAAAATTTCCCCTTTTCCCTCTTAGTTCTTCTGGCTGATCTAATAATCAAAATGTCATGAGACAGATTAACAGGAGAAAACAATCATATTTATCATGCATGTTCATACAGGATTCCACAAGATAATGGGACTAGAGGACATATGGGGCATTGAAGTTTATATGCCGTCTTGAGCTAAGGTTGAAGGAGGACTGTGCAGTGGTTTGGGACTTCAGAGGGCAGGGATAGAAAAGCAAATGTTTGATAAGTGAATGTTTGCTGGGCCATCTTTAACAACGGGACCCTGAGAGGACTTTGGTCAAGTGGGTCTTGCTAGGTTCCTCCTTATCACACCTAGTTCATATTAAACTTAGTCATCTGTAACGATAGCTCCCTTCCTTAAGCAGGTCCTCTGTCCACATTATTTTAGGCAGTTAGGGCGAACGTCAAAGTTTCTTAACTGAGTATTTTCTTAAAAATAACCAGCTTAAAATAATCACTATCGCAAAGAGGCATGTTTTAGGATGGCTCCCTTTCAATACTATGCTGTAACTTGAATGTTGAGTATTTTTCATGACCTAGATGTTACCTTATTGTCAGGAGGTAATATATATATACACATATGTGTAGATATATACACACATATATAATATACATATATATACACATATGTATTTTGACTTCAAAATGTTTAAATTTCTCCCCCGAACTTACTCGTCTTACGACTGGATGTTTGTGCTCTTGGACCAAATCTCCTCGTTCGCCCCAACCCCAAGCCCATGGCACCCACCATTCTGATCTCTGTTTCTGTGAGTTTTGCTTTTTCAGATTCCACATATAAGTGAGATCATACAGTATTTGTCTTTCTCCCTCTGACTTACTTCCTTTAGTGTAGCGTGTTCTCCATTCACATTGTTGCAAATGGCAGGCTTTTCTTGTTTCTCATGGCTGAATACTTGTGTTCCCCTGCATGTTGTATGTGTATGTGAGACAGTGCAAAAGGGCATCAGGTGTGCTTGGTAATTCAGAGAGTCCTGTTGGTGTGGTGTTTTTTGAGACCTGTATAAATTGTAAGTGGGAGGAAATCTTAGTCTCAGCCTTTTATGGACAAAATGACACTGCATCCCACTTTAGGGGAAAGATGTGAGTCAAATAATAATCCATACATTGGAGATTTGCAATTTTGGTAGAAAGAATAATATAGAAAAGTAAAAAAATTAGGGTAGTTTACTTGCTATAGGAAAGGAAAATTTGTGACAGATTTCAAAATTTTATCTTAAGTATTTCAGAGCCAAGTTCAGTGGTGCCCAGATTTGCTGCAGGTTAGAATTACCAGCATGCAGACCACACCCTGTTTCAATTAATTCACAGTGTGGGTGGAGCCAGGTGTCAGCCATGTTTCAGGATCCCAGGTTATTCAAAAATGTGGAGCCAAATTTAGGAAGCTTTGGCTAAATTGAGTATTTGATAGTGAGAATGGAGGAAGGGGAAGTACAGGAACTCTTCTTAGAAAAAAAATTGAAAAGTTTTACAGATAATTTTTGTGGAGAAAAGTAGAATAAAGACTTAGTGATGAACTGAAATTTCATTCCTGAGTAGTGGATTCTATTTCATATTAATGTGATTTTCATGCAGAGGTAAGGGTATAAGAAATTAATTGATGTGGTATTTACTGATCAAATTTGTTAATTATTTAAGAAATGTATACTTTTTGAATTATTTGAAAGGTATTTTACTTAATTGGTTACAAAAACTATGAGCAAAATTTATTGTATATAATAATCACAGTGCTACATGGTTAGTTGATGCGGACACCAGCTAGCAGTGTCTGCGTCATTATGAATGAAATAAAACATAACACACAGACTACGCGTCTGGTGGAGGAAAAAGGACGACATTGTGGCTTTTCTCTGAAGGGGAGCAAAAGCCGTGGCCTGCACCATGACAGGCCTTTATTCTATAGCTCTCTCCTCACATTACAAGAGGGTTCTCATTCAGTATCCCCAGGTTATCACAAAGAAGCCAATGCCCCTCATTACATCACAGAAGAAGGATATTAGCAAATGAAAAGGCAAAAGTGGTTGAGCCCTATTACACTGGTCTTTGCAAGGTACTTGCAAGGTGAGGGAGTTTTAGCAAAGAGCAAGCCTCAAAACAGCCTAAATATATTGCAAATCTAATTACCCACGAGAGAACCTATGTGTGAGCGTGGGTCCTGTGCATCTCTGAGTGGGAGCTGGGCCCACGCCACGCAGAAGGGTCTGCCACAGTTAGTAGTTATAGAATTTATTAGGACTATGAGAATATTTGTTAAATCCTGATTCAAAAATAAAATATCACTATTCAGAACATTTTAAATCTGTATTTAGACATTAAATACTTTCTATAATACTTCCATAAGGTTAATGTCATAAATGTGAAAAAGAGAGCTAATATTAATAATTGTCTTTTGCATTTATACTGAAATGTTGTCTTTTGATACTACTCTTTAAAGATAAGGGTTTTTTTTTTTTTCCCCAAGGCCTTGATATCACTAACTTATAAATGCAAGTAGGACTCAGCTATGTTTACTAGTACCTGATTAATTTAGCCATGCCTTTGGTTTTTTTCATTAAAGAAAAATATAGGGCAAGAAGACAAAAGAAATATCTGTTTGCAGTTAGAACTTGAAAATACATTTGTCCAAATATAAGAAAGTATTTTTTTGTTTGTATACTTAATCCATCCTACAGATAGTTAACTTAAGTACCTGCCTGCTCTATAGCATTTCTGTTGTATAGCATTCTGGGAGTTTGGGCAGAATGTTCTCTTGCATTTAAACTACTTCTGTGGAGTGAGGTTAATGGATTTGACTTAACGTCTTAGCATCTATGAAAATAATCCTAAAAGCAGACGCTAATTACAGAGCTTTGTTTTCAGGACTTTCATGTGATAGGAGTCAAGTGTGCTGGTATAAGAGTCAAGAGAGCTAGATTGAAACAGTGAGTTAAACATTCACCTTAAATGGGGAAATCACGTTAACTGCTTTTGGTTCAGTTTCCTCATCTGTGAAAAGATGTGGTTAGGCTAGATGATTTCCAAGAGCCCTTTTAGCTCTGATATTTTATATTTTCTTTATTGTAATATTTGTAAAGAGATAAAAAATATACCAAAGAGTGTACTGAGCAGTTTTTTGGAAGATGAGTATATTGGTATCTGTATTAAAGACAGGATTAGTGTTGAAGTGTATGACTAGGAGACTTTTTTAGCTTTAGTGATTGGGATAAAACCTTTTAGTTTAGAATTATATATCCTTTAAAACAGATACTTTATGCAGGTGGTATCAAGAGGGAATCCATCCATGCATCTGTACATTCACTTAGTTTTTCTCAAGCACTCACTGCTAATAATGTTTAGCTGTGTTGCTTTAAACCAGTAATGAGATTAGGCTCCTCTTGCCTTCAGATGCTTTGATATTTTAACCCCTTTTTTTAATAGCAAATGATAAGAGATCATCCACACTCTGCATTTGGCAATCATGTATTGAGCCACAGTTACTAAATTTTGAAGATGCAAAGAGATATAAGACTGTTTCTACCTCAACATATGTGGAAGAAACAAGCAAAAATAGATTAATTGCAGAGTAATGAAATGACGGTAGAGGGCTGTACTAGAGCAAGCACATGGTAGTACAGCTAGGGGAGGCTTGGGAGTAGGTAGAAGTGACTGCAGGGTGTTCTAGAGTTGGTGATTAAGTTGTGTTATGAAGATAACCAGTGTACAGGTGGATTTTTGAATGGAAAACCTGGACACTAGGATACTGATTAAAAAGAAGATAAGAACATGAAGTTTAGGAAAGAGGGTTAAATTTGAGAGGCATTTAAAAAGCAGAATTTAGGACTGAGAATTTTATGGAATGTAGAAGGTAAAGGAATTGGAAGAACTGAGGTCTTTAGACACTGGGATTGAAGGTGCTGTGATGTGTTTTCTCATAATAGATAGTATTCCTTCTTTTAGAGAGAGGCTCTGAAAAGATATTTGAAATCTGAAAGAAAAACAAGATTAAGCATTACAGAGTGGATTTTTCTTTCTGTACTTTAATTTGTGATGTATCTTCTGCATTACCTTCCAGATGGACAGACATGTGGCAAACAGTTTGATGATGTTCCCTGAAGTTGAGAAAATTTTAAAGATAGCTTTAAAATAAATTTGCCATCTTTAAAGCTATTTATTATCTTTCATAAAAATAAATTAGGAAATACTTGTTAAAATATAATTACTGAATTAAGAGAAGTAAATAAAAATATTTGGTAGAGTATCAAATATGAAAGTTTTGCTTCCTAATTTTGTTTTATATGTGTTAATAACTTAGTACCATTCTATGAATGGAATCAGTTTTATTTCATGATCTGTATCAATATCTTTTAAAGATTTTTTAAAGGAATATTTTATGAACATATTTGTGTATATTTGGAAGACTATTATTATAAAGAAAGTGAGTAAAATACATTATTTTTAGTATTTCTGTGTGTTAAAAGCTAGATTAAAACAATGCTAGTTATTTTTATAACCTTTTATAAAAATCCATAAATCATTTTGCCATGTTGTAACTGTGCCAATATTCCACTAGATGGCACTGAGAGACTGAAGAAAAACAGGCTAGGCTTTGAAAGCTATGTTTTATTTAAAACACGCAAATACAAACTAATGAACTGGCTGTTTTGATGGATTATTATTGTCGTTCTAGTGGGACTTTAAGAAAATATGCCATTTCCCCACCTAATCAGACATCTGGCAATTCATTACAAATTTATGTGGTATTCTCGTATGTATGGTTTTAGGGTATCTGTGATCTTGAATGCTATTTCATTTGAAAACAGAAAAACCATTTTTGTTCAGTACTTCATAATTTTTATAATACTGATTGAATATGGAAAAGTTCATGCTTTTATTCTTCCTTTTAGGTCTGCATAGATTGTGGTAGCTAAATTTTTTTTTCTTTATGCTAACTCTGATAAGACTGATTTCCATTTCTAAAATTTATTATAATAGAAAAACCTTTTCTGTTGACTGAAGAAATGCAAACAGTAAAAAAAAAAAGCCTTTGAGAAGATTTATCTTGGGAAACCCAAATTCATACCATGTAAATGCAAAATTTCTTCCGTTTCTCCCCCACTCCCTCCAACACAGTGCATTCTGCCGCTGTGCAGCGTGAGATGCGGTCTAGTCAGCTAAGTTCAGAAATGGAAGTTGGTTTGCATTTCATATTTAATAAATTTTCTGTGGGGTTTTGAAACCTAGACTGTGAAATGAAGATTTTGCATTCACCTCTTTGTTTGAATAAAAACCTACTACTGAAGATAGTAAGTTTCCAAGCTGTTCTATGGGTTTAAAAATTGGGTTAAAATGCTTTTCAAAATTCAAGAGAACATTTTCTTTAGTAAGGCAATTAGAACTGTTAAGTTTTTTGTAACTAACTTTTTACACTTAGAAAAGTGAATAGAATTGAAAGTCCTGAACTTGGGTTGGTGTTAATAATTAGTGTGGTATTTTGTATAATTTGAAAAGTGGTTAAATGCAAAATTTGTAGTCTTCTTTTTTTCTTTCCTAAACTTGAATACATTCCCTTAAGAGGTGGACTTGGAAGTGACAGATTGCTTTGTAAAGGTATAGGCTACTTCCTTACAAAACATAAATAACTGGAAATATTTTTAACACTGTACACTTGAGGGCTCCAGTTGTATTATAGACTTGAATCCTCGGTTCTTACAAAACCTTTTGTTGTCGTTTTGAGTGGAATAAACATTCTCATTTTGCTTGGCTAAAATGTTGACTTAAATTTCTGATTGCTTTTCAATTTTTTTTGTAAAGTTATATTTATGGTGTGCATTTTTTAATGTATGTTCATGTAGCTTCATCTCAGGGATGATCTAAATAGAAAAATATGCTAGGTAGTATTATATGCAACCCTGTAGTGTATTATAACTGCTGGAAGATAGAGCCTCTGAAATACTGAATGTCTTCTTTGTTGTAAATAATCCTGTTTTGTTTATTATGTTAAGAAAATATTAAATGTTTATGCATTTTGCTATAGCACCTGCACAGTGATATATGTGTTGAATATATTTTATTTTTAGTAAGGGAAAATATGGTTCTAGTACATATAAAAATATATTGTATTTTTTAAAAAGATCTCAATTGCTGCATTTTATTGCCTCTGGGTGTACACACACACTCTATGACATTTTTCTATCCTGTGAAGCTACCCTCTGTTGCTTAACTTATTGTATGCTTCCCTATTGCACTGTTTTAACATATGCTTTGCCTTATTTCTGTAACCTTATACCCCCAATTTCTCAAATTTGAAATTTTACCTATTTTCATACTCTCCGAATGCCACCTCTTCCATCAGATGTGAACTGACTTTCCCTTGATGCCCTTTGTTTTGTCTGTCTCTCCCTCCCTATGGCCTGCCTTGCATCATTATTGTTTATCCTTCTTACCTTCCTATTCAGCAGCTATTTGAAGGGAAAGATATACAGGGTCCAGCTGAAGTAACGCCTGCTTGAGTGTGGTTGGTAGGGTAGTAATATGGGTGTAATAATGTATAGTTTTAATTTGAACATTTCACCTCAAATGTCACATGGTGTGCTTGAGTGTGATATTGTTATGTTACAGAATCACATGCTTATGATTTTGTAATTAAAGATTTTGTAATAAAAAAGGGGCATTGTTTGTGCTGGACCCTGTATTTTATATTTTATTCATCTTTGTTTCTGTGTTACCTAGGACTTTTACATAGTGGGAATTAAAAAATGTTCAACTGAAATATATGACTTCATTGGGAAAGGTAAGGTAGTAGAACTTGGAAAGCAGGCAGGCTGTTTCCTCTTGATTGTATGGGAGAGAGATTTGATTTGTTCTTTTTTCCCCCAAAGAGCTTTTGTTTTTATCCCTTTACAGTTTATTACTTTAATTGTAGCCTCACTCCAGCTTTAACTCTGGGGTGATATTGATGTACTTTTTCTTTTATTTTTGTGTAGTTGATTACCATTAGCAGGCAGGTCGTGGCATGTTTGATAGTCTGTAGTTGTTGATTTTTGCATATTTTAAGTTTTACAGAATTTTTCTACCACTATTAATGATAGTATTTTTTAGTTACTATGTGATATAAAATATACTATAAAAATAAGCTCCTTTAGAATGTTAGTAATAATATAATAGCGGCCTGTAAGACTAAAATATTTTATTCCCAACTTAGCTTAAGTATCTGATATTATTGTAACTTTACTTAAAAAGTCACATATTTTAATGTGGTTTAAGGAGTTTTGTTATTCTGTTCCCCTTATTTTACCTTTTAAATTTTTTGTAGGAAATCTTTTATGCATTTTGTTTACATAAAATTTTACTTCATGCATATATATTGGTTTGCAAATTTGGTTATGATTTTGGTGAAGAATTAGGCATTTCTATATATCTTCAATCCTAGGAAACCAGTCAGTTTATGTAATGGCAAAATTATGGAGTAATTGTGGTAAGAATATGTAATCTAGATAGATACTTCTGGTTTTTTTTCTAATTTGCATGCATAAACTATCCCTAAAATCATTTGACATTTATTGTTATTTCTAGTTAGAAGAAATAAATCTTTCATTAAGAGTTTGTGGTAAAATTTGGCTATCAAAATAAGAACATGCTGTTTTTTTCTTTCTTTTGTTCTTATATTCCTTTTAAGAAATACAACTCATTGTGCAGTTAATTTTAGTTTGATCAGTGGTTATTATGTGCACTTTGCCTTGACACTACAGAGCATAGTGATGGAGTAATGAGGAGAAATCTCAGTTCTTGAGAAGTGTGTAATCCGATCGAGCATGCAGCGCTGACAGGAACAGTTGTGCAGTCTACAAGCGCAAGGGCTACAAGGGCGATTGGGATTCTAAACAGAATGGAGTTTGTCTGAATGAGTTCAGGTTTATATTTTTACACAGGAGCCATTAAGTTGTGAAAGGAGAAGGTATTTTATAGGAATGTAGTGTTGGATATTTGTTTTGGATTGAATCCTATTTTGTGTGCTGTGGTTTTTTTCTGCCTTTCTTGGTTTTATTCCCTTCCTTATTTCAGGTTGTTTAGAGTGTCAAGTGTTACCTGTCAGTTCTTTGACACTGTGTGAGTTTGCCTGCTCTGTGTGATATAATTGCTTACTTCTCTGGGAAGAAATGGCATTTGACCTTTCATATGCATATACAGATTGTAGTCTTTTTACAGATTCATCACATTTGTGACATGTACACTTGTGAAATATTTCTAAGTGAAATCATGTTTTCCCTTTGACAGTCTTAAATTTGGTATGTTTCTTTCATTGTCATTTTGAGTATGTTTGTGTGTGTTTGTTTATGTGTGTCCTTTATAGGTGACACAAACTAGGCATGGAAAGACCAAGTAAGTTGCCCAAGGTTAATAACGACCAAGCAGAGTTGCAATCAAAACCCGTGTCTTTGCCTTTAGATCAATCATTTATGTAGTATATGGATAACCTCAGTGTGTACGTCACTGGCATTTATAAATACATTTAAGATGAAAGTACTCATTGATTGCAATCTATTTCAGTTTTTGGCTCCATACCTGATGTTTTTCAATCTTAGCAATTTTTATAATCTTCAAGGTTTTTTTGGTGTGTGTGTGTGTGTGTGTGTGTTTGTGTGTGGTACCAAGTACATTTATTTGGTACCGATGTAGTGGATTCCTAGGGGGGCGATGGTGCCTTCTCCTCACTTGGGCCTTATTTTTATCCTCGGCTGGCAGCATTTGAAGCTGGTATTTCAGATGCCTGTGGACTTTTAGGGATGGAGATTGCCAGGAATTTCTGATCTCTTTTCTCATTTTATATCTGTGTCATTTCACATTTCCAGTGGATATAGGGAGGTTGCCTGTGGATAGGCTAGCTGGAAACCCTTCTTCAAGTGCCATAGGTTTAACCCAGGTCTGTTACACAGAGCCGCTGTCCAGGGTGCTACACAGTTTAATGTGTTGCAGATACTTCCCACCCCACTCCTCAGGAATACAGCCTCCACGGATTTCTTACTGTACTCATAGTATCTAATTGCATGCTAAATTGGTGATGGCTGTACCTTTGGCCTTTTTTTGATAGTGTATTTCATAAGTTTTGGTACTGAAGAGGCATTTTCTTTCTCATGCACTTTTAGTTATGCAGGTTTGATTTTATATGACTTTGCCTTCTCTTTTAAATTTTCTAGAATTTTAAATTTAAACAATTAAATATTCTCTTGAGTTTCAGATTTATTGCTCTAATATTTTAGCTTAGATCTACTAAGAGGAGATAATTTTATGATTAATAGGTTTACCAGTATAAAATATAAATTAAAGCCTAACAGATATATTGCTGAGGTATAAGATTTTTTTTTTAATATGAGGCTTTTAAAAAAAATGAAACTATGTCCTGCAATAAAATAATATAGGGTACCTCTATTTGAAAAATAGTGTCCTCTGCTTGACCATATAATTTCATGTAATTAATTAGTTAGAATTCATTATGAGTTTCTGTTAAGTATTTTTTAATGAATTTAAAATGATTTAAAATACTAATTTCTTTTTGTGTACTTATGTATTTGAGATTAATGTGAATTAAAAAATCTAATTACTAAATTGTTGTATGTCTATAACAATATCTTGATTAATTAGTGTGATTGAAAGAGGCTATCTGGATTACCGAAATCTCCCCGTTAACGGAAGGTTTATCCAATTATGAAGTGAAATTGTGTAGGATAAGGATATTGACCTTAGGGGGAGAGGATTGTCTGCCTAGATCCTTTCAGTTACATGAAGTCATAGAGGCCCCATTCGGTATTATTAGAAAGAAGTCTTTGATCAAATACAGGGCACGAGGTTCACTCATGCTCATGTCATTGATTGCAGTGTTAGTACACTTTGAAGGAAGTCTCGTGGACTTACAGAGCTAAACCTGCCAGCCTTTTCTGGAGCCACTGTTTCTTGGCTGAGCAGTGGGATTTCCAGCTTGGAAGGATGACTGCTGCTCAGGCTTCCGGTGCTGACTCTGACCCAAAGTCACTGAGATGTGGTTTCCTGCGGTTTATCTGTGGTGACACGGACTTTAGAATGTTGTTTAATGATGAAAACATGTATGTATGTGATATGTAGATATGACAGATACAGGTGGTTACTTTGTTTTTCCTTTTTGTTAGACATCCAAATTCTCTCAACTACCAGTTGGCACACAAGGAATTGAAAATAAAATCTGAATTATGAAACTGGCTATTTTTTCTTCCATAGATGAGTTGTTTTTAGTGTTTGGCTATTCCTAATTTTCCATGAACTTCCCTGTTTTCTATCAGTTTGTCTCCTTGATCAGAATGGTTCCCAGCAGATATGTGACTCCTAAGACAGATTTATTTCTATGGAGATGGAATTAAAAAACGGCAAGTACTGTAATTGTGATTGTTTTTTTCTTAAAGGAAGAATTCCGAGAACTTCGAGAACAGCCTAGCGATCCTCAAGCTGAACAAGAGCTGATTAATAGTATTGAACAAATATATTTTTCTACAGACTCATTTGATATTGTTAAATATGAGCTGGAGGTAAAGAAAATTTTATTAAAATCTACCTAAAGCCTGTTTGTTTCAGTGATTGTATTTGAGATTTGAATGTTTTTTATGGATGTTAATATTTTTTGCTAACAGGATTGGTCTATAATGACCATATTGTGATTAAATGAACTGTCAGCTTTGCTTAACGATGAAATTATTTTTAAAAATGTAAAATTAAGTGCAGCTGTAGAGTCCAGGAAACATTTCTGTGTTTTTGGTTTTTAACTATTAACATACAATATGTTAGTGTGCTGCCTCGACTTTATTTTATATTGGCTAAATATGTTTAGACAAGCTCTAGCACTTTTATTCATGGGTGCATGTTGACATAATTGTTTACTCATCATAAGTATCCCTGTGCCATATATGTTTGCAACATTGGCATTTTAAATATATAGGAATGTCAAAAAAAAAAAAGTAAAATTTGGTTGTAGACAAAACCAAATACAATGTGCATACACGTACTTTATGCAGTACATACAAATTCATTCCCCAACTCATTGCAAGGTTCCATCATCATTTGACTGAGACTTGTAGTCGCACATGAAGTTGCCTGTCTACATAGTGGTATGCGTTTTTGTTAGTTCCTCACACTGTCCTCTGAGAGCCAGTGTGTGCTCTAGAATGTACTGCAGCAGCTTTCGCCACCATACTGTAGTGCTTAGTTACTACTCCTTTTTCCACAGGGGAAATGTGTTTAGGGACTTCCTCCTGTCACAGGTCAAGGAAGCTGTGTCTCCCAGCCCAGGAGTCAGGCGCCCCCATTGTAATGGGCTTTCCTGGAGGTTGGAGGCAGCAGTAGTGGAGACACTGGGCTGGGTGAGGAGCACCGGTGGGTGGGGTAGCAAAGATGTGTAGGCTTTTGCGTCGAGAGTCTAGTGGGGAACGTGGGCAGGACGGGAGGACTGGATGTGAATGGGATGTGAGACTGTGCACACTTGGTACGTCAGAGTTGTACAGGAAATGATGCCAGACTAAACAGTTCATTCTACTTTTCTCTAATGGGTTTATTTTTTAGAAGCTCCCTCCTGTTCTCAATTTGCAAGAATTAGAGGAGTACAGAGACAAATTGAAGCAACAGCAAGCTGCAGTAAGTAAATGCATTTCTTTGTGACATAACTGTAAATGAAACAGCAGAAAGGTGTAATGTTTTCAGATTTTATGGTTTAACTTATACATTAACTTACTAGACAAATCTTATTTAACGTGACTTTGATTCAAATGATACATTTATATCAAAATTTAATGCCTACTCAGTTTCTCTTCTATTACTTTGATAGTTTTGCCTCTAGAATTTGAAGTTCTTTCTCTGGAATCCTAAAGGTGATCAAAGAATTTTTAACTTTATTTTTTTCAGATTATTAAATACCTTTAGGCTTTTTGTTATGCAGAACTACTTACAGTTTTGTGATGGAGTTGTTTTTTTTTTTTTAATTCTTAAGAATAACTATCCCTACTTCTAGCTGAAGTAGATCCAAAGAGAATAACAGTGATAGGATTCAGAAAGTCTGAATCGTAGTCACTATTTAGTTGTCTGACATTGGGCAATTACTTAGCCATGGTAAATCTCTTTTTGAAGTGATGGGTTAGGCCTGCATTTTCTCTAATGCTGTAAACATTCTCTGATTCTATATTTTCCTCACATTAGGCTGAACTTTTAAAAAATTCAGACTGTACTGTAGAACATTAAATAGTGGTAGTATGTGGTCTTGTTAAACTTTTTAATACTAAAGGAGCACTAGTAATGCACTTACCTGTTTGGATTTAAGATATGAGTTAATAACATAGCTGACGAAGGAAGATGCAGTCGAGCACTAACTACATAACGACGGCTCGGTCAACGACTGACCGCCTATGCTGTGGTTGTCCCGCAAAATTGTAATGGATTATAAGCAAAGGCTTCGTGATGTTGAAGGAAGAGGCTGGACCTGACTAAGATGTTGACATTATTGCTCGCTCTGGGTGGTTTAAATAGAGGAGGAGCTGAGCATTCTGTCCCCTTTCCATTTGCCGGCCTGCTAGAAGCTGGGGCCAAGAGCTGGGAACAAGGGGGTGGAGGGGAGCCTGGGCACCTTACCTCTTTTCCCTCCCCAGTCCTGTTACTTGCTCCTCCCTCCATCTTTCTCTCCCTTTCCTTCTCCCTTTAATAATTTTCCTCTCAAGTGTTATGTCTTTTGGTCTCTTTCAATCTTTGCTTTCCCTTCTCTCTTCTTTTCCCCCCTTCTTTCCTCCCTCCTCCTGACATACACTCCCTCCCACATCTACCTCCACAGCTCTCCCTCTGTCCTCACCAACGCGTATGCTGCACACACACTTTACCTTTTCTACGTTTAAATATGCTTATATACACAAATACCATAATATGATTATGTTAGAATTGCTTACAGTATTCAGCACAGTGAAATGCTTTCAGGTTTGTAGCCTTGAAGCGATAGATTGTAGAGTGTAGCCTAGGTGTGTTAAGTAGGTTACATGAGACAGTCTGGGTTTGCGCATGTGCACTCTATGATGTTTTCACACAAGGACGAAATTGCCGAACAGCGCAGTTCTCAGAACTTCATTGTTAGGCAGTGAATGACAGTTGGCTTCTCTTTCTTTTGCATTACAACCAGAAGTCTCAGTGTGTGTTGGGAACTCCCTGGGTAGCAGCCCTGGTGTGGGGAGGGAACTTGAGCACTAAAGGGTTGTATAGTAAAGATATGTTGTGCTTTTGTAGAATTAGATTTCTGAGGATGGTGGCATATTTCTGCCTTCTCTTGGTTTCAATATATTTAAATATGTACTGCTCCACCTGTATACTTTATCTGGTGGTGCTTTTTTGGGAATCTGCCCCATCACATAGTGACCTTTGGAATTTGATAAACCTGAGCTTGAATCCTGGCCTTGTAATTACTAAGTATGGGACTATGGGCAAGTTACTGCCATGTTTAAGATTAGTTATCTAGAAAATGAGGAAGCACATAACCCATTTCTATAGATCGGCATGAGTGCTAATTGAGGTAATGTAGGAAGTACTTAGTATGTTGCCTGGCACAGTGCAGACTAACAATAACTAACTACATTGTCTATTTTGTTTTTTTTTTTTTTGTTTGTTTGTTTTTTAGAAAACCCAATTTTGTAAAATTAGGTGGGTTTTTTAGTACTTCTGTACAAATTCATACTTATATACATCTACACACACACACACACACACACACACACACACACATATACACACATCGAAAGCAGATTAAGAAAATGTAAAAGAAACGCAATGCGTAGATGTGTACGTAATGTTCTGTTCTCAGCTGGCCTGGGGAAGGGGAGCCCATTGTGTTTTGTCGAGCGAACATTGCACTGAATGCTTTCGGTGTGCCATGCTTTGTGCTAGCCTTGGGATCTCACGGTGTGAGAAATAAGGGCCTCATATTCAAAATCATTATAATTCTAACTTGCATGCATTAACATTATTCATGGAATTGGCTAAGAAAACCTGAGGTATCTTCATAGTATTCCAAAAAACATGTTTTCCATTTTTCAAAAAGAGAGAACTAAATTTTTCATCTTACGTGGTACAAAAAAGATCTAAAGGGTACAAAGGCATTCTCTGTTTCCCAAATACTGTCTTCATAAATTCAGTTGATTAAACATTTATTTATCTTAACATGTTTATCTTTTAAAGCAAATCCTGAACCCTTAATAAAGATGGTTAAACTTTTGTGCATCTTAGTTAAGTCAAGTAACAATACTCATTATTAATAGTTATAATGACCATTTATTGAGTTTCTGTTAAGGACCAAGTACCATGCTCTATATTATACCTCTTTTACTAATCTTATTGACCAGAGAAATATGTTTGGTTATAGCAAGCTGTAGAATTTATAGGGAAGGCCAATGGAATATTATGGAAAAACATAAAATATAATAGGAAGTATGATGACTTTTCTTACCTCCTTTGTTTGATTACATGTTCCTATAGGTTTCTAAAAAAGTAGCAGATTTAATCCTTGAGAAGCAGCCTGCTTATGTAAAGGTAGGATAGTATTTGCTACTTTCACGAAATGTAAAAAATGTTTGTGACTTACTCCTGAAACTTTTGCAGTATTTTAATTTATTCTGTAGCATATAGTTCTGTAGCAACATATGGACTCTTTTTTTAGGGTATGTTTGTGTGTGTGTGTTTCTTTGAATTGGAGAAATTTACTAAACTTAAGAAATAAAAGTGTTTTTATCACTGATTATAAAGTAACCTCTCTGGTTTTCCAAACTGTAAATAGCCATTGAGAATTACTTCTGTGTATTTTGTAACACTTAGATTATTAATAGTGGACACTCAATGACACTCAGTGTAACAATCTGTCTTTAAAATATGATCAAATTGGAATTATTTGGCTGAATCTGTCCTTTCATTAGAAAATCAGAGACTTCAAAATCTGTTGACATATTTACTAGGGTTCAGATGAAGATGGTCATTGTCAAATCATCTTAGCAAACAGAAATCATATTTGTCCTACCCTTGATTACCTTGTGAAATTTTGTTGGGTAGAAACATTATTAAAATTACTTTAAACGGATATATTAGTCTTTGTGTTTACATAAAGCAGATTCGGTCTAGATTTCCTTATAAGCAATACTAACTAAATATTTCTCATATGTCATTGTGAAGATCGATTGAACGCCATCATTTTAAATAATTTTGTTGAAAAATATGCCAACAGATTTCAGGTTCAAGTATTTTTTTGCCACTTTGCTTTTTAGGCAGGCTTTTCTCGGAAACACTTTCTTACAAAGTTTCTGTTAGAGTTCCACATGAATAGGGAAGGAAATAAAGTGCCTCAGACAATAACCTCTCCCCGCTGTTCCCGCAGGAACTCGAGAGGGTCACCTCGCTACAGACCGGCCTGCAGCTGGCTGCCGTTATCTGCACAAATGGGAGAAGGTGCGCCATTCGCTGGTGTTTGGCTCTTTAACTGGAAAACATTTCAAGAAAAACTGTGAAACTCCTTGACAGTTGATATTTTTTATTATGACTGTGGTTTCTAGAGTATCATTTAGTAACAACATATATTATGATTTAAAAACTACACCAATAAGGGATGTGGGAATCGTCTGTAAATCTAGTAATGACTTAAAAACCTTACTGTTTTGTATTGCTTAGATTAGTGCTTCTCAAACTAACTGGTGAAGGACCAGTTTTGTTTTGTTTTTTTAATTTCTACCTTTTTAGAGAATATTATTTTTGTAAAAAGCAATAAAAGCAAAGTACTAGGGAAATGGAAGAAAAACAACCAAGGACATACAAAATACAGTCCCAATTTTTTTTATCATTTATTCATGAAACATGAAATTACTATGTCTGCTTTTGGTCCAAATGTTTCTATACATTTTTCCTCCTGATGGAGCAGCCACAGTTGAGGACTGGCACGAGTCCACCCGCCACACTTGGAGTAGTGCTGGCTTAGAGTGCGCTGCTGAATCAGCTTCTCAAGTAGTTTGTGGAGGCAGTCGTAATCCCTGGCTTTAAGAGTAATCAAGGATGCTACCTCGTTAGTTGCATATTGTTCTATGTGGATAGATTCTTAGAATGCTAGAAACATTTAACTATTTATTGTTTACTTTTGCAGACACTTGAATATTGCAAAAGAAGGTTTTACTCAAGCTAGTTTAGGCCTCCTTGCAAATCAAAGGAAACGTCAGTTGCTGATTGGACTTCTGAAATCTCTGAGAACTATAAAAACATTGGTATATACAGCTTACTGTTTAAAAATTAAAACTTAATTTTATGGTTGAAACAGATTTTTTTACCTTTGATATTTGTTTTTTCAGCAAAGAACAGATGTTCGCTTAAGTGAAATGCTAGAGGTAAGTTAACAAGGCTTGGAAATTTGGTGATCCTGATAATATTAAATATAAAAATATAGTGAAAAAATTCAGATGAGCATTTTTCTTAAATTGGTATGTGGTATAAAGAGCCTTTTTAGACATGTAAAAGTACTTGCTCTAGAGCATTTTTCTATTGACATAATGTACTTCATTTAGAAAAATTTATTTGGAGAAATGTTTAGTTTGTAGCAATGTGGGAATGTTAACTGTAGTATTTTTTTGTTGCATTTTCACTCAAATAGCAATAAAATTGCCTTCCATCCAACATAGTGATTTAAGGTATATTTCATACATTAGGTATGATTGGTATCTCATGTTAATTGGTTTTCTGCGTGGGCCATGTGTTTCTCTTTGATGGCTTCTTAGCATTCTCAACCTACTTCTGTCTCAAGGTTCACAAAAGAGTATTGATACACCTGTGTTTCCCTGTTAACACTCGAACTCCTTCGGATAGGTACTTTGTCATCTCAGCATCCCCAGTGATTTGAACTGCATTGTTGAATTTAGATATGAGCTCAAGGAAAAGTTTTTTTAGGGTATTCTGTGTAATCACTGTATCCTGAACTATTGCTACTAAACTGGAGTTTGAGAAATCCATACGAAAAATTCTTTTGGCATTAAATTACTGTGTAGGGGTTAAAAATATCCTGAGGCCATTAATGAATATTTTACTATTTTCCAAATTTGTTTGTTTAAAAATATCTATTGATTTGTTTCAGAAATGTTGAATATTGTGGTACAACTGTTGAATGTTGATTACAAGTAGAATGCATATTGTTCTGAAACACGTCATATAAACAGCACTGAAAGAAGAAATGTTAATAGTTGAAGAGCACCTCCCTGTGAAACTGCTTATAATTCTTTATAGGCTTATCCATATCATGGTCACAGATTGCTTTACTGTGTATTTGAAGGAACAGAATATATTTTCTTTTTTTAAATATTAATTACTGAGAGAAAAAGATAGACAAACATCAGTTTGTTGTTCCACTTATTTATGCATTCATTTATTGATTCTTGTATGTGCCCTGACTGGGGATTGAACCCACAACCTTGGAGTATTGGGATGATGCTCTAACCAACTGAACTACCTGGCCAGGGCCAAGAATATTTTTTCTATGCACACATTTTAGGTCTGGACCTAGTCACCTCTTTTATTATTTATCTGTTGTTGGTATTCTGATCCTTACATGAAAGGAATTAAACTTTTCTGATTCTGTAACTTTTGGATAGAGTATGAATAGACATTTGTTTTCTTCAGGGGCTGTAAGAAAAATGTTTCCAGTCTAATGACTTCTCTTGTTATCCGAAGGAGGAAGACTATCCAGGAGCTATTCAGTTGTGCCTGGAATGTCAGAAAGCTGCCAGCACTTTTAAACATTACAGTTGCATAAGGTAAGGTAATGCAGACATTTTAAAGCTGACTTCTGTTGCCTGTTTTTAATGTAGGGTTTGTGTAACAGTGTTAATAAACATTAAAAATAAATAGTAAGTGCTCAGTTCTTTCAGGCAAATGAAATTCCTGTTCATAAATGGGCAGTTCAATAAAATTATAAATAATAATTTGTAAGGTGTGAAAGATCAAATACTTTTTAATCCTGTCCTTTCTTTTCATATCACCAAAACCTCTTTCCAATCTGGTTGATTTTATTTTTATAGAGTAATAGAGAAGAATAAATTTATCTGTTTGTGTCTCCATTTCATCCTTTGGGAATTCTTACTCCTTAACTTTGCCCAGCTTATAAATATTGAGAGTGTTACTATAGTTTGTTTCTCAGATCCAGATGGTTCTAGTGTTTGGCTTATCCTGAGAAGATTTTTTTTTGGGGGGGGGTAAAATTTAAGTGGAAACTCACTTTATGTAATAGTCATGCTTGTAATGTTTAAGTGGCTTTATATTTAACGTGTTGCATCTTTTGTTTGGTTATTTATAAAATGTACAATGTAAAAAAGTTAGAACTTTATTAATGGGTTTATGGTTGACTTAAAGAGAAGGGTTTGTATTACTGATGACAGTACCTTGGGGAGGCTCTAATCCCCTGTGTAATTTCTGTCATTCCTCTAAAACCATCACAAATAACATGCAATCTAAGTAAAATAGTGTCCTTGCCAAGGAAGCCCAGTTTCAAATTAAATTCATGCTTATCATAGAATACAGTGCCTTAGTCTCTCCTATGTAGAAATTCTGGTTGTCAGTGAGCACAACTCACTGATGTCGATGGTGATTGCCAGTATTTGAAAAATAAAAAGACTGGTAGACCAAGATATTAATATAGCTTTGAATTAAATTTTTTCTTTTAATGTACTCTGTCGTCATAGGTCTCTGCTGAGTGAAGGATTAGGGCCAGATATTTTCCCCCTAGAGATGCTCTCTAAATATTTATGGTATTTTTTTCTTTAGGATCATGTGTATTGAAGTAACATAGTTTTTATTGGATTTGGAACCACATTGTTGGGTAGTACTAGTGATATCTTGGTTTTATCTATTTGACAGTGATTAAACTGTCAGTATTAAAATTTTGATTATGTCATTGACACTTTTTTAAATGTTTCCTTTTATTTATTTTTTAATTTCATCTATATTATATATTTTTTATATTACCATTTGTCCCCTTATATTCCTCTCCTGCCAGCAATCCCCACACTGTTGTCCACATCCATGCATCCTTTTTGAGTGAATAGAGAATTAGCTCTAATATGTTGAATGTATTTGAAAATTTTAACAAGGCCTTCTGGGTTCTGGAAAAGGGTAGCACACATTTAGTTCATTTTGTGGATAAATCTGTTACAGTGAGAACATCTCATTTATGATTGAATGAACATAATTCAAGCAGTTATGTATTTATTGAGTATTTATTATATGCCAGGTGCTTTGCTTTGGAATTGGCCATGTAATGACCAGTTGTACAATACATCATGTAACCAGTTATCTCTGGTTTTCTGGAGAACGTAATCTGTCAAGAAGGACTTGAACTGAAGAAGGCCCAAGTGGTGTGGGGCCTTACTTAGGGAGAAGGAAGTTGAGCGTCCAGTGGAAGCAAGGGGATCTTCCTCTCCTTGGGGGGTCAAGATGAAGGAGGACCTGAAGGAGGGTCAGGAGGAGTTAGCTGAGCCAAGATCTGAGGGGTCATGGATGGGAGATTACAGGTATCATGATGACATCTTTGTTGCAGAGATGCCAAGCAAAATGCGGACTACAAATATCTATCTGTTGACTTTATAGCAACAAAGAAGCCAGAGTTGACCTTGCTGGGGACAGATTTGGTTGACATGTAAGAGTAGAATGAGGAAATTTTATAGAGGAGAGATGTGCATTTGAGAGAGAGAAACCTGAATAATTGAAAAATTGATGGGAAAGAGTGAGGTTGAAAATAGAGAATATAATATATTAAGGCTTTGCAGGGATTATAGCGGAGATTGATTTGGAAGGAATGAGTGGAAATTTGATGGCAGGAAATTGATGGAGTTGGTGGCATGTGTTGACACTTTATTTTTTCCATTAAATAGAAATTTTATTTTAGCTGTGGTTAAGTAAATATTTTACTGGATGGACGTTAACTATAAAAAATGATTTTGAGAGTAATTCTCATTTGGGCTTTTTCAAGTTAGCATGGAGTAGCTTCTAGCTACTTTTTCATTAATGTAAATAGTGCTGTGTGAAGGAGGTGTGACTGCAGGTATCTGACCTGGTCAAGTTTGAATTTGAAAAGTTTGTAATGATGATTTAAATTAATAATAGTTTTGTTCTAGAAAATACAATATATAAAAACCTACGTTTACATATGCAAGTCATCCAAGTTGCAATAAAAATGGTTTGTCTTGTTCTCTGAAACACGCATGAATACACTGATGGCAAAAGAATTCGTTGTAAGGGGTTTCTTGCTGTTAGAGTTGTGTTTTTAACTCGGTGATTTAGCGGCAACGTCAGGGTGGCCCAGAGAGCCTCAGACAGCAGAGGTGCTTGTTGGAATCGTTTGGTGGAGGTGACAGTCCCTTCACAGCAAGTCTTTTGCCCCCCACACCACCAGCATTGTTGCCTTTGCTAGCCACCCTTCATCCTGTCCGCTGTTGCCTCCACTTCTTACCTCACCCTTTGTTCCAGCTGGGAGAAGATGGCAGTGTGACATGGGGTATATAGTAAGTTGACATATTGACAGGTTGAGTCCTTAAAAGTGACAGGAATTTTTTTCCAACTTCTTTTTATTTTTGTCTTTATTAATTAGATGAACCTTTCATATTCTGTGCATTTGTTTTTCTTTTGCTCTTTTTTTCCTGGTCTTCTAAACACAGTATTGAACTTGTTCGTGAGTTCTCTGGTTGAGCTATGCAGTTTAGCAAAAGGCAAGATTTACCCATATTTTTGGACTATAAGACACACCCCCCCATTTGGGAGAAATAATGGTTATTAACAGTGCTGCTGTTGATTCTGTTTACATTCACATTGGTGAAATATTATTTATGTTATTAAATATTTTACATTTTTTGGCTTCAAATTTTTTTCCCCTGTTTTCCCCCTCTAAAACCTAGGTGCATCTTATGGTCTGAAAAATGCAGTATTTGCTTGTACCTGACTGAATCAGAGTGAGAGATCACTTGACACTCTGGTAATAGTAGGAGTAGTAATTAATTTCCAACTTAGTTTGCACTCTTATTTTCTTTAATATTTATATTTATTTTCATTTCTGTCAATGAGTAGAAATATATTCCCTTTAGAAATGTCCATTAAGAGAACCACAATTCAGAGCATTTTTGGATTCTGGTGTCTTTTTTTTTTTTTTTTTGGTGCTGGCAAGTTCATATGCACAGTGTACCTGCTTGTCTACTGCTAATTTTTCCTTGATAGATTCTTTATTCCTCTTTTCTTGCCTAGTCACATTGCTCCAATTTTGGTAGAGGGCAGAGACCCGTGGTCTTCAGAGTAGATTACATGGAACAACTGGGAGCTGACTCTCGTGACTGAAAGTGGGAGGAACAGAACCCATGTATTTGCTTCTTCATAAAGAGCCATTGACTGCATACCTAATAAGGCTCAGGTGATATGACTATATAGTTCAGTACTTGAAATACCAAATAATAATGATACTCCCAGTTGATTGAAAAATAAAAGAAAATGGGTACCGATTCAGTACCTTGTATCTTCCTTGAGATTGCTATGTTTCAGCATATTTAATAAATGATACTGTAACACCAGTTTCGTTCACCTTTGTTACTGACAGGGAACACTGTTATATTATTTGACATTTTTTTGAGTTGATTGAAAGGAAGTTATATAGTTGGGATTTAAGAATCATTGTGCTTTATGTTAAAGTACATCTGAATGAAGCATTTAATTTCTTTTTCTCTTGAAATTTATCTAAATGAGTTTCAAGAAAAGTTATTCTTAAAAGTCAAAACTTCTTTATTATTTTTCATTTCACTTGAAAGAAACTACTTGAGTGAACCTGGGGGTGTTGTGGATTATGCACTGAAAAGTTGGCGTACATTCAGAAATTGTTGAGTCCTGTCCATTACTATAGATCTCCATATCCATGGGTTCCACATTTGTGGATTCAACCAACCATGGATCAATGATATTTGAAAAAAAATTCCAGAAATTTTCAACAAGCAAACTTTGAATTTGCCACACATTAGGCAGTATGCTGAATTCACCCAAATGAGGTGGTGTGCAGGCATACCCCTGCTATAGCCTATAGCAAATATAGGTTATGTGCAAATACTACACCATTTTACATAAGGGAATTGATCCTTAGGTTTTGTTGTCTGCAGGGGTCCTGGACCCAAACCCGGGTGGGTGCCAAGGGATGACTGTTAATTTTTCATAATCATTAAACTATCCTTTTGTTTTTTTCCATATTATCTTGGCAGTTAAATGAAAATTGTAGGTTGTGCAACTTCTTTAAATCATAGAATATTGAATGCAGCTTTTAGATACAAATGCAGCAGTATTAGGCACTATTGGTTCCTGCTGCCCTTGGTTCCTTTCTAGAAGGTGTGCCTGCTCTGTTCTAGTCTCAGGAAGGGGAACCTGGTCCAGCAGTGAGTGTTCCTGTGGGGTCACCAGGTCTGCCGGCTGGACCCACGTGCAGATCCGGAGTCCTTGTTGCTCAAGGGGTTATGGACACCGTGCTATTCTGACACTGCCTGCGCTCCGTTTTGTTTTAACTTGTTGTTCTCTGCCTCCTTCCTCCAAACCACACCATTTGAAAAGTTACGTAAACTAAAATCACATGGCAAGAACATAGTATTTTAAATAAAAAGGTCTTAAACAAAAGGTAAAGGATTTTCTTTCTGCCCCATTCATTCCCTTTCCTACTCCCTGGAGTAAACCACAGCTTATTAATTTATAGCCGATTAAATTTTTTCCTATTAGATTTAATTATAATTTAAAATAATACATTCTGATATTTTTTTCTGGTTTAGCATTATAAATAGTTGTTTACTCCCTCTAATAAAATATCTACAAGAGATAGGAATTTGGCATACTTCCTTTTATTTCTCTTTCCTTCTCCATCTTCCAGGTTTTGTTAGTGAAACTGTTATTTTTACCTAGTCAAGTTTATGTTCTTTTTGTGACTACAATGAAATCTGTGCTTTTTTAGTAGGTTACTTCTAAAAAAATTAACCTATTATATATGCTGTATTATGATTATATAAATATTACCTGCAGAAATAGAGTAATTGGACTTATAAAAAGGAAAATCAGTTCTTTGTCTCTACTTGAAAATCAAAGTTCATTACTGTTTTTTGTTTCTGTTGAACCTTTTTTACTTTTCTTAGGTCCTACTCAGCTGCATTCATCTTGTATAAAATTCTTTTTTTGTATATTGCTTTGTCTTGTTCTGTTACTGTTGCCTCTCACAACTTTTTTTTGAAATGAAATACATAGGAGGTAAATTTTTAGACTTTTAAATGATCTTAATTTTTTTCACACATGTTTGAAAGAAAAATTACTTGTTAGAAAATGGAAGGCATTCTTCACTTGTCTGCTAGCCTCCTGTTTTTAGGGCAGAGTCAGATGCTGTTCTTCTCATTTCATTGTAAAGGGTGTCTTTCTTTTAGAAATGTTTAGGATTTTTCTCTTTTTACTTGATGTTCTGAATTTCACCAATTGCCTAGAAAAGTCATCAGCGTCAAACTCTTTACTCCTAGATAATGAGACAAGAGTGAAGTATTATTTAGTGCTTATCTGCATGAGGTTCTTGGTTACTTGTGATGCCAAGAGCTTTTGAAATTTATTTGTTCTCTAGGCGTTTAAAATCACAGGCAGCTAACAGCTAGGACTGTGGGATAATATGCCAGTTAAGAGCACAGAGTACACAAACAAAAGACCATCAGAGATGTTCATGCTGTGAATGGCTTACTTCTTATTCCCCCGCAGGAATGGAAAATACGGACATTTATAGGAGCGGCAGTGGAAGCTGGGCACCGTCAGCTAAGGCAGCACTGACTGCACAGGAATTCTAGGTTAGAGTTTGATAAGGCTTCCTCACTAGAGCATTAGCTTTTAAAAGTTGAATCATGATAATGGTGATGATGGCTATGATAATAATATTTGGAGTTGTTTGGCTTTTACCACGTGTCAAACACTATACTAATCATTTCCCTTTTCATGTTTAGTATTGATAAAACATTCCTCAGAGTTGTTGTTGTCTCTCTTACAGATGAGGAATTGATGCTTTGGAAAATAGGTGGCACAGCCAGGATTTAAACTTAGGTCTGTTGGAATGCAGAGCTCGTTGCTTCTAATCTCTGCTGCGCTCTACTGTCTGCTAATGTAGAGCTGTTACATGCAGTGGGGAGCTCGCGGCTAGTGAGCCAGTTTTTATTACTCTGCTTCTGTGGTTGAGGTATAGACTTCTAGAGTTAATTGTATTATTTTCCTAAACCTGCTTCTGTCAGTTATGTTTGTTGCTGTTATTTATGTTAAGTAAACTAATGAATTGAGATGTTTGTGAAAGTTAAGTTGAATGTGTTGGGAAAACAAAACATTGTTAAAAATAAATTTAGTTTTTAATTTGTTGAAGATGAGACAACTAATAAAAACTGGGGGATATAAAGTAACTGAATGCAATTTGGCATTTGGATTGTTTTTTCTTTGCCTTTAAGTTCCTACTTCACCTTACAGAAACTGAAGCTTGCAATTACAGGCAATTTATTTGTGATTTGGCTTATGTGGGACTAAGAAGTTAAAACTCCACTCCAATGAAAAGACATTGGCTTTAAATCAGAAATGAGTGACTAAAGTACACTTAACACAATTTTAGTTAAAATAAATATATATGTAAACACACATATGAATATTTCTGTTTTAACTCTGACCAGTTGACCAACTAAGAAGTCTTCCACTAAACTGTAGCACTGGTTTGGCAGATTTTGTCTTTAAGGGGCCCATGTAATAATACTGGAAGCTTTTCAGGCCAGGAGATCTTGGTTGCAACTATTCAGTACTGCCCTCGTAGCCAGAAGACAAGCCAATGCATGTGGCTGTGCTCCAGTAGAACTTTACTTAGAAACGTAGGCTGTTGGCTAGATTTGGCTCCTGGGCCTGATCTTTGCTCTAGAATTACAATTCATCAAGTTTGGAGATGTTTTGAACATCTTTAGTATCCTTAGTAATGGACTCTGAGCTTTCTCTGTGGTGAATGATTGCATTCTGGGTTAGGTCAGGGATTTATGAAGAGTGCACAGACAGATCTGCTGGCTAGATCCAAAGTGATCTTAGGAGTTCTTTTACAGTCTGCTTCATGGTTTGAAGGCTCATGCGGACACTTCATGGTACCTCAGGTTGTTGGTCTGGCTTCAGAGTGTTTGAAGATCAGGTTTTTTTCTGAAATCTATTGATAAACTGTCTGTCAGCTGTGAGTAGAGTAAAACCACTGGAATAGAACTCTGACCTAAATAGACTACAGCTTTCACAGGCCATGGACATCACTATGAACTCAGAAGTATAAATTTTACTTGTTTATTCTGGCAATTTTAGCATCTTACCTAATCATATAGAAAGATGTGATAATTGGGTAACTGGTGTTCCCAATCTAGTAGATTCTTGAAATTTTAAGGATGGTAGCAACCTTTAGATCTAGCCCACTTCTGTATAGCAAACTGACCATCAGAGATGTTAAGGGAACAGACTTAAATCACATGGGCCATTGATAACAGACCAGGGAGAGATCACTACGATGCTAATTATCTCTGGCCCATCTTTTCTCTTTGTATGGTCAAATTTGTACAAAATTTGGATTTATATGCAACCTTTCTGGTACTTGTTTTGGAAGTGTGTGTCATAGATCAGCTGTTTAAAAGAACACAGTTATTTATGAATATGGTATCTTTAATATTGTTTGTAGTGATGGTAAAAATGTCCCTCAAATAGTTTGATTCATTCCATTAAGCTTACAAATAGCCTTTAATAGCTTTTAGCCTTCCATCTTAGAACTACCATACTAATTTTTTGACAATAATGTAGCTTTTATTTATCCATATGTTTCTGAATGAATACATCCTTTTAACATACTTTGATTAATTGACTGAAATGACTTGAATTTATGTTTCTAAATGATGGTGAAGGGTTTCTCTAAAGACTCTACAGTTAAATACATCTACTCCTTAGTCACGTAATTGTTATATATGTATTTTTAATTAGTAGCAAATTGTTGTAAAACTGCAATTGTAGCTTTTGAAAGCATTTTTAATAAAACAAAAATATGTAATTTTATATTTAAAACCTTCTATATACTATTTTCATTTTCATGCTTGCATTAATTCTTTTTAAAAAATTGAATTTGTTTAGAGAGAGATAAAGTGAGAGAGAGTGAGAGAGAGAGAAACATCAATTTGTTGTTCCATTTATTTATGCATTCATTGGTTGATTCCTGTGTGTACCTTGACTGGGGATGGAACCCGCGACCTTGGCATATTGAGATGATGCTCTAACCAACTGAGCTACCTAGCTGGGTTGCGTTAACTTTTAATACATAGTATGTAGAATCATTGTAACTATAAATAATAGAAGCAACAAAAAAATCTAGTTTTATGATAATTTTATAAGCACTAAAGCCCATTTTCAACTGAGAAACTAAAGAAACTTTTATTACTGTCACCTATTGATGAATTTAGATATAGATTTTTTTCTTTTTTTCCTCAATATTTTATTTATTTTTAGAGAGGGGGAAGGGAGGGAGACAGAGAGAGAGAGGGAGAGAGAGAAACATCGATGTGTGGTTGCCTCTGGCACGCCCCCAACTGAGTACCTGGCCCGCAACCCAGGCATGTGCCCTGACTGGGAATCAAACCCGTGACCCTTTGGTTTGCAGGCTGACACTCAGTCCTCTGACCACACCATCCAGGGCTATTTCTTTGTCTTTGAAGCTCAACATATTCAAGTTCTGACCTACTTACCATTCCAGGTATTCTTGCCTCTTCATACCTGTGTCTGTCTTCAGCCTTCTGAGCCCCATATGATAGAGGAGCAGAGCTTGTTTTAGCTCCACTTACCTCGTTTTCCCTCATGCTAAGGCACCTGCAGACTCAGAGTCTAGTGTTGTTCTTTTTCTTCTAAAATATTCTCCTTTTTTCCCTATCTCCATAGTTTTATTTATTGAAGTAGAAAGTAGGGGCTAATGGAATGATAGGACCCAAAAAATTTTTCCATTTTTGTTGGAACTGCAAATTTGACTCAGCAGATATATATATTACCTGCTTTGAGTCAGGTGTGAGTTTATTTAGTCCTGGGAGGTCACTGGGCAATAAGCCGCGGTCTCTGCTTAGAGAGGCCGTCACAGATACTCCTTCCTGTAATACATGGTGCTGTTAACAAAGCATTGTGAGTCTTAGGGAACAGTTGTTTAGCAGGGAAGACTTCCCAGAAAAGAAGACCTTTGGACTGGGCCTGGAAAGATAGCTGGACATTTGTGAGTGAGACAAAGAAGGTATGTTCTAGTTATTGTGAACATCTTGTGCAAGGACGTGAAAGTCTGGGGATTGTTTGGGGGTTGCACATATCTGTGCGACTGAAATACAGGTGCTGAAGAGTGGATGTTGTTTCTTCATGTTAGCTGTTGAGTCTTCCATGTCATGCGAACTTGGGACCTGTCCTTGATTTAATGGGAGCCACCAAAGATTTTAAAGCACTGGGTTAATGTGATTTTATTTCTGCTTTACTTACGACCTGCAAACTTAGATGTCCTTAGGGACCAGGCAGGTAGCATTTAGGTGAAGCAGGAAAATGGTTAGGCCCACAGGACTGGTGAGGCCTGGCCTAAAGCCTTTCACACACAGCTGTTTGGAAACACTGTCTGCCAGATCAAACAGAATACTGATGAAATTCAGTCTGAAGTTAGACCCCTGCTCAGAGCTGTCCCTGGAAGTTTTTTGGAGGATGTTGTAGTGTTTGGTATACAGTAGGTCAGTGGTGTTTGTTGAATAAACAAATGCACCATTGGATTGAAGGGTATGTGTGTTGTGTGCAGATATTCACTAGGAGGCTCTTAAGATAATTCAAGTAAAAGGTGATAATGCTTGAATTAGGACACAAAATGGAGACAGGAGAAAAATAGGTGGATATGAGAAATATTGAAATGGGGGAATCATCAAGATTTGATCACCAGTTACATATGAAGAGAGGGATGAATTAAAGATGACTTTTAGATTTTCAGCTTTGATTGGATGGGTGGTGGTGATATGAATTAAAGAGAGAGAACTTGGGACAAGGAGCAGCTCTGGGAGAAGATGCTGACTTTGGGGGGGTGGGATGAGGAATTATTTAGTTCTTTCTAATGCTAAGGCACTGTCATAGCTCCTCTTTTAGGGGCATTATTTTGGGGCCTTTACCTCTCATTCTTATTTTCATTCATTCATTTATCCATTTTTTATTTTTTGGACAGAAATTGTTCCACTATCATATTTTTAAGGAAAATCTCAGTCTTCTCTACAAGAATTCCCTGAACTTGTATCTGTGGCTGTGGCTATTTTTCAGATATAAAACCTGTTTAGAGACCTTACTTTTTCTAATAAGGTAGCAGTCCTATACTGTTGGTTATCAGAGGATATAGTTTTGCTCACTCTCAGTTTTTACTAGAGAATGTAATCTCTATTATTGGTTTTACTTTGACAAATTGCTTTATATATCTATATCTACATCTACATCTGTATAGATATCTGTGTCTGCATTTATATCTAGAGATCTATATATTTATATATGTCATGTCACTCTGGCATTATCTCCTCAGCTGATATTAAAAGGCCCATGGAATCCATTGTATTTTTTGTAAGGTGTTGACAAGGATGTTGTACCTTAGGAGATAAAACTTACTGTCCCCTTATCAAGACTGGCAAAAAATTTTCTCTCAGAACTTAATGCCAGAAAAAGGATTTTTTGTTTCTTTGCCCGCCCCCCCCCCCCCGCCCCCACGAACCTTAGCCGTTGGCATGTTTTGATGATCTGGACACTGAACTGCATAGGGTGGCCCCATATGCACTTGTGCTGGGCTCAGAGTCGCATTTACGATCGGATGGCTGTTGTGAAAAACCCGGTATTATTCTGGTGTACCAAAATACATCTTTCACCTGGTCTTACTCTTTTACTTATGCCTACTCTTTTTTTATTAAAATGTTTTCTCTATGATTGTATTTATTTTGTTAGATGTCACAGATCTTTTTAGTAATGGGACAATTTATTGATTGTTTAGCTAGCATGGATTTATTTAGCACTTAGTTTTCTCTTTTAAAGATAGGCACATCTAACTCTCTGTTTTATTTAATAGTGAACTTAATTCAAAGCTGCAAGATACTTTGGAACAAATTGAGGTAAGAAGGATTACATCAGAAGTTAAATAACTTCTTTTGAGAGGTTTTTGAATAGCATAGATACATCTTAATATTGTGACTTTTGTGTTATAACCAGTGTTTCCAGATCACGATGCTGTTCTTGTTGTTTTCATTTGGAATATCTGTGCACGGTCGGTTAATGTTGATCTGTTTGTGAATGCAGTCGTACTTTATAAATTGTGGGGTCTGAACACAGTGTTTGAAAGGATCACCATATCCAGAAAGATCCCCGAACTTTTAGTCATAGGTATATTCTCATGTGAATTATAGCCAGAATACTTACATGTTAATTATTTTTTGACTATCAACTACATTTTAGTTTAGTGCGTTAATTTATTTAAGATAAATTATTGGCTGATGAAATCCCTCAATTCCTAACCTCCTTTATTATTTCATATAATTCATGAAAATGTAAGAACTGGAACAGAAAAGGTATGTTTTGCTTTTCCTCCTGCATTTCTTCAGAGTTTATCTCTTTCTTTGGCAATCTTTTAAGGCAGGGTATTCATTTTTATAAACTTAATACAAATTATTTAGTTTCTTATATTTTATTGTTGTTCTGATAAAAATAGTTATAAAAATTGAGGCTGAACTTTCAAATAACCTTTTTTGTGAAAGTAGTTTTTGATCATAAATGCAGTTTACTAGTTGTAAGAATGACTATTTGATAAACATAAATACTTTGAAAATCCTTTGAGTAAATAATCACCTGGATATTTTAATGAGAACTTTCTTTTGAAAGCTCTGTGTTTATTCACTCTCAGTATGCATTATTTTCTGTATATATGTATGTATGTATGTAGAAAAATCATTACAATGAATATAAAGTTAGGTATGTACTTTTAAGGTCAATTTAGTTTTGTTGAGAATTACTTTTCAGTGATTACAATAGGATTGTTTTATTATTTTTTAATAGTCCTACAAATTCAGTTCATATAATTGTAAGATATTAGTAGGTGTTTGAAGAAACAGAGTTAAAGTAAAAAACTAACATTTCTTTGGTAGTTAATATACTGATTTTGTGGCTCTTGAAACAATAGACATGGCTTTTTAGAAACATGTTAATAACATTTCAATAAAACTTGATTATAGTTGGTAACAAATGAGAATTTTAATTTATTTAAATTTAAATTTGTTTTTGACTATTAAGTCTAGTGGTAGTAAGTGCATTTAGATATTAATTAAAAGTGAGACATTAATCTTGATATTTTTCATTGCCTTGAAAACATCATTCCTTAACCACCTCTTGCCTCCTCTTTTAATTACGTAGGAACAGTTGGATGTAGCTCTTTCTAAAATATGCAAGAATTTTGACATTAACCATTATACCAAGGTTCAACAAGCTTATCGACTTCTTGGAAAAACACAGGTTAGTTTTGAAAGGTGGTTTGCTTTTTAAAAATCAGGAATCTGCTAATATTCATGATTGCTTAAGTCTGAATATTATTAATGTGTCCTTAAAGTTTCATTTAACAAAGTAAATTTTTAGTTGTATGCATAGTAGTAACATGGTTGTTCACATAGGCTCAGAGGGTATGTCGTGTGATCAAAACATTACAGAATTTGTTTTGAACTGTGAAGTGTTTGTCAGGTTTAATATTTTCACAATTTTATGTAAGTTTTTAAAAAAGGATATTATGAGATAATTTAGTAGGGGAGGATATGTAGTCTCTTTTACTTCACCTTTTGGTCCTGAATGAGAACTTCTTAATGTGAAGCTCCATGGTTCTTGGAGGGGCCTGCATGACTATCTCAGAGTGGTGTGAAAACTTCTCCGCTTTCTGTACCTTTGTCTGTAAAATGGATACCTTGCACTTACCAGAGTTTTCAAAGGGTTCTGTTATCTCCAGAGTGTCCTCAGTACTCCCTCAATGCCCGGCTTTACTTACTTTTACTGCTCAGTGGCTTCCTTAAAAAGCTTGAAAAAGTGACCAGGGCTTGAACCAGGGTTTGAAAGTTAGTTGTACCTTCTGTGTGTACAGGATTATACAGTATCATAACATCTAAACATGATAGATATAAATGTTCTTCCATTAAGAGGCCTCTTGTCTTAGAAAGAAATTTAAGACTTTACCAAATAACTTATACTCTATTTACATTTTAAAATCTGAGTAAAGAAATTTGTTTTTTTTTTTTAATGTATTTTATTGATTTTCATGTCTTAAACTTTACCTACCAAAAATACAAGAAAGAAGAGACTTGGTAATTTTGAGGAACATGTTAAGACTTTTGAAAATATGACTGTAACTTCTAGTTTTCCCCATTAGAGGAATCCTTTCACTCATTAAATATGTATTGGTACCTATGTTGTGCATTTCTTCAGGCACCTGGATGTAGGCCCTCATGTATCTTATCTTACCTTCTAGTGAGGGAGACAGATACTAAAGAAATAAGTAAGTATGATGTCAGATGGTAACAAGTGCCCTGGAGAAATATGTATCGGAGTGAATGGATAGAGTGATGTGAAGTCCTAATTTATATAAGATGGTCAGGAAAGGCTCCTCCGAGAAGATGACCATTGAGAAGTATCCTGAACAATGTGAGGGAATGATGGCAGAGGGGATCCAAAGGTGAGAGTGTGTATTACATGTTTGGGAAAGAATAGAGTGGCTACCAGTCCTAAGTACAGACCAATGGAGTAGTGTTCACGATTCAGATTTATCTTGAATTGTATGATGATGTGGTTATTTAATGGATTGTTTGCAAATAATCAACATTACAGTTATAATTACGTGAATGATAGTGATCTTTGTGCTATAGCTATAATCTGTGAAAACTTTTTCCTATGTTTTTCAAATATGTTGAAATTTATTCCCTTAAATAACATGAAATTATGTTGCATGTTTTCTTTCCACAGACAGCAATGGATCAACTTCACATGCACTTCACTCAAGCCATTCATAATACTGTGTTTCAAGTTGTTCTTGGTTATGTGGAACTCTGTGCAGGAAACACAGATACAAAATTCCAAAAACTGCAATATAAGGATCTCTGTACAGTATGTAGTAACTTAATTGCTGTTCATATGCCTCTCAGTTTTTAAATTCACATCTCCTTTTTATTAGCAGCTATTTTTTGAAGATAGTACTAAAATAGAAACAAATATGTTTGCCCAAAGATGTTTTCCTCCCATACTCTTTTCCTTACATAGAGTAACTGGGAGATTCAGTCACAGTCATACAAATGGTAAAGGTTGATGAGGTGGTACAAATTTGTGGAGCACGGTTGCTTCAAAATGGGCTTTCTACCCTCTCCTAGCTTCCTTCACCTTCTTTCTCAGGCTCTTAATTCTCTTCTGTGATTGCATCTGAGGTGGTTCTAAGGAATCATTGCTGGGTTTTTATATACACTCATAGTCTTTTTGGGTGAATAAATGCTGTTTCTGTCAGCAACTGTTACCATTTTTTAATTTTTATTTAGAAAGAAACATAGGTCTGTAGGCAAGGAGTGAACCGAGTTGGACCCTGTTTTAGAATTGGTCCTACTGTGGATTGATGTGGAGTGTGAGGAAGAGAATGATGAACACTGGGAGAATGGCAGTGTTACTTGCTTTTACAAGAAAGACTGGTCTGTAGTAGAAATTCGTAAATTCTGTTTGATATCTATTAACATTCAAGTGAACTTGTTGAAGAGGCAGTTCGATAAAAGAAGCTAGGGAAGTCAGGGTTGAAGTTATAGAGTTGGGAGTCATCAGCATAGAATTGTATTCTGTGTACATAGATATCAATTTTCTACTGTAATTATGTACAGGAATTCATGTGAAATTAGGCTAATATTTATTTTTAGTAGGTTTTTTTCCCAAAAGTTCAGGTTATATCCTTTGGGAACTGGAGAAATATTCTTGCTTGAGCTACAACAAATATTCCAGAATAATGTGATAATATATGATAGATGAAGCAGTAAGTTAATAATGACAGTGGATAGTTGTTAATTGAGCTAAAAAATTCTTTTAAAAATCACTTGATAAATCAGGAGGTTTATTTTATAAATTTATTTTATAAATTTTATGATTAACTTTAAGTGTGATATAGTTGCATAATTACAGTTTTCTTTTTTTGGATGATTTATTGTTTATGCTGTTACAGTTGTCCCAATTTTTCCCCCCTTCTCCCCCCTCCAACCGAGCCCACCCCCGCTTCCATAGTTAATCCCCGCACCATTGTCCATGACCATGGGTCCTTCATATATGTTATTTGACTGATCCCTTCACTTTCTTTCAAATAGTCCACTCCGCATCATTTCCCTCTTAGTTCTGTCAGGCTATTCCATGATTCCATGCCTTTGGTTCTGTTTTGCTGAATGGTTTATTTTGTACATTAGGCTTCATTTATAAGTGAGATCATATGGTATTTGTGTTTTACCAACTGTCTTATTTCACGTATTAGCATGATAGTCTCCAGTTCCATCCATGCTGTCACAAAAGTTAGGAATTCCCCTTTTTCTGGCTGTGTAGTATTCAAATATACCAGTTTTTTAATCCACTCAGTTACAGATGGGGACAGAGGCTCTTGTAAATAGTACTGCTATGAATATAGGGGTGCATAAATTGTTTTGAATTGGTGTTTCAGGGACTCTTAGGGTATATTCCCAGCAGCATAATCACTTGGTCAAAGGGCAGTTACATTTTTAATTCTTTGAGGAATTTCCATACTGTTTTCCATAGTGGCTGTACCAGTCTGCATTCCCACCAAAGTACATTAGGGTTCTCTTTTCTCCACATCCATGCCAGCCCTTATTGTTTGTTGACTTATTAATGATAGCTGATTTGGTAGATGTGAGGTGATATGTCCTTGTGGTTTTAATTTACATTTCTCCGATGGCTAGTGATGTTGAACATTTTTTCGTATGCCTGTGGGCCCTCTGTATGTCCTCCTTGGAGAAGTGTCTGTTCAGGTCCTTTGCCCATTTTTTAATTGTATTGTGTGAGTTGAGTTGTGTGAGTTCTTTATATGTTTTGAAGATTAAACCCTTGTCTGATATATTGTTGGAAAATGTATTCTCCCATAGCTGGTTCCCTTTTCATTCTGATGATGGTTTCTTTAGCCATGCGAAGGCTTTATAGTATGATGAAGTCCCGTTTGTTTATTTTTTCCTTTATGTTCCTTGCCCTCAGAGATATATTGGCAAAAATATTGCTAGGTGGGATATCTGAAATTTTACTGCCTATGTTTTCCGCTAGGGCTTTTATAGTGTCATGACTTATATTTAAAGTGTTTTATCCATTTTGAGTTTATTCTGGTGTTTAGTGTAAGTTGGTGGTCTAGCTTCATTTTTTTGCATGTATCCACCCAGTTATCCCAGCATCATTTATTGAACAGACTGTCTTTACTGCATTGTATGTTCATGCCCATTTTGTCAAATATTAGATGACCTTGAAGATAGTGGTTTATTTCTGGGCTCTCTATTCTGTTCCAGTGATCTGTTTATCTGTTCTTATGCCAGTACCAATGGAGTTTTTTGGTGGAGCCTATTGGGTTTTCTATGTAATCTATCATGTCATCTGCAAATAATGACAGTTTTACTTCCTTCTTTCCAATACAGATGCTTTTTATTTTTTCTTCTTGTCTGATCACGTGGCTAGTAAGTACTTCTAGTACTGTGTTAAATAAGAGTGGTGAAAGCAGACAGCCTTGTCTTGTCCCTGACCTTAAGGGTGATGCTTTTGGTTTTTGCCCATTGAGTATGAGGTTGGCAGTAGGTTTCTCATATATGTCCTTTATTATGTTGAAGTATGTTCCCTCTATTCCCACTTTGCTGAGTGTTTTATCATAAATGGGTGCTGGATTTTATCAAATGCTTTTTCAGCATCTATTGATATGATTATGTGATTTTTGTCTTTCATTTTGTTTATATGATGTATTATGTTTATTGATTTGTGAATATTGTACCATTCTTGCATCCCTGAGTTAACTCCAGTTTGATCATGGTGTATGGTCTTTTTAATGTATTGCTAGATTCGCTTTGCTGATATTTTGTTGAGGATTTTAGCACATGTGTTCTTCAGAGATATTGGCCTGTAATGTTCTTTCTTTGTTCTGTCTTTGGAATTAGGATAATACTGGCCTCATAAAAAGAGTTTGGGAGTATTCCTCTTCTTGAATTTTTTGGAATAGTTTGAGGAGGATATGTGTTAATTCTTCTTTGAATGTTTGGTAAAATTCTCCTGTGAAGCCATCTGGTCCAGGGCTTTTGTGTGCCAGGAGTTTTTTGATGACTGCTTCAAATTAACTAGTTGTTATTGATCTATTCAGGTCTTCTGCTTCTCCTTGATTCAGTTTTGGAAGATTGATTGTTTCTAGAAATTGATTCATTTCGCTCAGGTTGTCCAATTTCTTGGGATATAGTTGTTTGTAGTAATTTCTTATAACCCTTTGTATTTCTGTGGTATGAGTTGTTCCTTCTCTTTCATTTCTGATTTTACTTATTTGGGTCCTCTCTTTTTGTTGTTGAGCCTCATTAAAAGGTTTGTCAGTTTTATCTTTTCAAAGAACCAGCTCCTGGATTAATTGATCCTTTGAGTTTTTTAGTCTCTGTGTCATTTAATTCAGCTCTGATCTTGTGTTTCCTTCCTTCTGCTCACTCTGGGCTTTGTTTGTTGTTCCTCTAGTTCTTTTAGATGTAGGTTTAGGTTGTTTTTTGAGATTTTTCTGTCATCGTTAGATAGTCCTGTAATCCTGTGAACTTCCCTCTCAGGACTGCTTTCACTGTGTCCTGTAGGTTTGGGGTTGTTGTGTGTTCATTTTCATTTGTTTCCAGATACTTTTTGTTTTCTTCCATGATCTCATTGTTAACCTATTCATTATTTAATAACATGTTGTTCAGCCTTCATGCATTTGAATGTTTTTGGGTTTTTTATTGAGGTTGGTTTCTAATTTGAAGCCATGGTGATCTGAGAAGATGCTTGATATGATTTTAGTTTTCTGAATCGTTAAAGCTTCATTTGTGTTCTGTCATATGGTCTGTCTTTGAAAATAATCCATGTGCATTTGAGAAGAATGTATATTTTGCTTCTTTGGGATGAAGTATTCTGTAAATATCAATTAAGTCCATTTGATCTAGGGTGTTGTTTAATGCCACAATATCTTTGTTGATTTTTTTTGGAAGGTCTATTTATTATTGACAGTGGGGTGTTAAAATCCCCTACAATGGCTGTGGTGATGCCAATCTTTTTCTTAAAGTCCTCCAAGATTTTTTCATATATTTAGGTGCTCCTGTGTTGGGTGCATATATGTTTGCAAGGGTTGTATCCTCTTGTTGGACTACTCCCTTAATTATTATGTAGCAACCTTTGTCACTTGTCATGGCCTTTGTTTTGAAGTCTATTTTGTCTGATGTAAGTATTGCTACCCCAGTTTTTTTCATGTCCATTTGCACGGGATATTTTTTCCCATCCCTTTACTTTCAGTCTGTGTAGATCTTTTGTTATCAGGTGAGTCTTTTGTATTCAGCATATATGCAGGTTGTGTTTTCTTACCCATTCAGCTAGTCTGTCTTTTGATTGGAGCATTTACTCTGTTTACATTTAAGGTTATTATTGATAGGTACTTATTCATTGGCATTTTTTCTCCTTTGTACTTGTGTTCAACTCTGTTTTTCTTCTTAAAGCAGTTCCTTTAGCATTTCTTGCAGTGTTGGTTTGGTGGAGGTTCAACTCTCTATTTTTCTTCCTAAAGCAGTTCCTTTAGCATTTCTTGCATTGTTGGTTTGGTGGAGATATACTCTTTTATCCTTTTTTTTTTTTAAATCTGGGAAACTCTTTATTTCCTCTTGCATTTTAAATGAGAGCCTTACTGGATAGAGTATTCTTGGTTGCAGGTCCTTGCTTTTCATCTTTTCATTACTTGGAATATTTCATGTCAGTCCCTTCTGGCTTATAGTGTTTCTGTTGAAACATCAGCTGATAGCCTTATTGGACCTCCCTTTTTTGTTACTAGCTATTCTCCCTTGCTGCCTTTAAGATTCTCTCTTTGTCTTTAAATTTTGCCATTTTAATTATGATGTGTCTTGGAGTGGACCTCTTTGGGTTCATCTTGATTGGGACCCTCTGTGCTTCCTGAACTTGTGCAACTTTCTTCTCCACCAAGTTAGGGAAGTTTTCTGTTATTATTTTTTCAAACAGTTTTTTAGCCCTTGCTCCCTTTCTTCTCCTTCTGGTATCCCCATGATAAGAATATTGTTATGCTTCATGTTTTCTCAAAGCTCCTTTAAACTATCCTCATTCTTTTTAGGACTTTTTAGTTTTGTTGCTCTGACTGGGTGTTTTTTTTCCCACCTTGTCTTCCAACTCACTGATTTCGTCCTGTGCTTCAGGTAACGTGCTTTTATTTCCTTCAAGCGTATTCATTTAAGATATTGCATTCTTCATTTACCCCTGGTTCTTATTCATATTTTCTATGGCCTTTATCATGCTGATGTAGTTTCTACTAAATTCCTTGTAGCTCTCACCAAGCTCCTTGAGCATTCTTATAACATTGCTTCGAACTCTACGTCTAATAAATTGTTTGCTTTGATTTCGTTTAGCTCTTTTTCTGGAGATTACTCCATATTTTGTTTGGGGATTGTTTCTGTGTCTCCCATTTTTATTGTCTCTTTGTGTTAGTTTCATCGCATTAGATTGATTTACTTTGACTCTATCTTGTGGATTGGCCAAATGAGGTAGGAATCCCGTGGGACCCATGGTGCAGACTGCTTGATCTCCTGATCTGGATGCTCTAGGAATGCCCTTTGTGTGGGTTATGTGGACTCGCCTGTTGTACTTGGGTCCTGATTGTTTTGGGACTGTTTGTTGGTGGGAACTCCCCTCCGGCTGGCTGCCTGAGGCTCAACCCCTACTCAGTCTTGAATGCTGTTGTATAGGTGCTAGGAGAACAAAGCAAAGTAACACAAAAACACCACCAAGACAAGCAAACTCCCCACCCCAACCACAACAGCAGAATCAACTACAAAAGAACAAGGAATGATAAAAGTGGAACGAGAACTGGAGTAGTAGAGAAAGGGGAAAAGAAAAAAGAATGTGAGAAGATCTAAAGAAAGAAAAGTAATTATCATAGGAGAAAAGAGGACTAATATTAGTGATGAATTAAAAGATGAAAACGGAGAAGGAACATAGAGAAAAAGTAACAGATAATAAAAGGTAAGAAGAAAGGAACAATGAGTAATCAAAGGGGAGAATAAAATAAGAGGTAGAAAAGAAAAAAATAGAACACTAGAAATATAAGAAAAATATAGATAAAAATAATAAAATGCTATGAAAAAGAAAAAATAGCAAAAATAGTGAAAAAAGAACCAAGTGGATTTGTCTCATCAGAGTTTGGTTTTTGCCTTCTGATTTCTTCCTTCTAATACGGCTCTGACATCTGAGTGTGGTGTAGGCCAAAGTCAGGTGCTCCCTAAGTCTGGCCCTCGGCAGCTTTTTTGAAGCTACAGTTGATGCACAGCTTGTGGCTGATTCCTTCAGGCTTTGGTGCTCCCAGGATAGGCCAAGCTGTTCTGCAGAGCTGGCCTTTATCAGCACTGGATCCAGGGCTGTGTCAGCAAATGTCTTGTGTCACTGCAGGATCCTCCTCTGCCTCTCTCTGCCAGCCTGTTGTCAATCTTAGACTAGTTGCAGACCTGACTATTTCTGAGAGGGCTTCTGGTGGAAACGGGGGGTGTGAAACTTGGATCTCCATGGCAGGTGCCTTTCAGACTTCCCGGAAGATGGTCGGTGTGTTCCCCCTTCCCTGAGCCACTAGTCTGAACCCGTCCAGAATTGTCCCCCTGTACTTGGCAGCGCAGTGCCCTCGTAGGCCTCCGGAGCCCAGCTTTGGGGTCTGCCAGATGCCAGCAGGGTGTTTCTATGGCTCTCCCGTGAGGGGAACTGCCAGTCTGTCCCCCAGGAAAGTGAATGGGTTGGCTGTATCTTGTAGGCAGTCTCCGACACCCCTGACTCTCCTTGTGTTGCTGTCTTCTCAGCAGGGGTTATGATGCAGGATGGGAGTAAAGAAAGAAAGAAAAAAGCAAACAAACCAAAAAACCCAAAAACTCCACGAAGACACAGCCAAACTGAAAGTAGAACAAAAAGGGTGCAGGGAGGAATGAACAGGATTCCAGTGGGCAGGGGGATGTGAACTTTTGGTAATTGGGTTCTGTAATGGAGGTGGTTAGCTCAGGAGAGGAAGAATGGAGGGAAACGGTAGAAATTTTAATAAATAAGCTGATAAAAGGATATATAAGTATATTTTCCTGATGAGAACACATATCCAGGATCTAGAAATGGAACAACTCAGGCCAGGGACATAATTCATGAAAGAGCCTTGTATTAGAATGTAACTTTCTTCATTTTTAACATGTGGCAATTAGGAGTCATTTCAGTCCTGATTAGAAGTAGTTGGTGATAATTATGGAGGATGTGCTAGTGTGAGAGTGTGCGCGGCTGTGGAGTGTCAGGTAAGGAAGGAGCAGCAGAGCCCTCGGAGTATGTGTGGGGCAGCGATTTTCAACCTTTTTTATCTCATGGCACATAAACTAATGACTAAAACTCTGTGGCACTGAAAAGAATTTCTTTTTGCCTGTCTGACAAAAAAATACATATAATTTTGATTCATTCACAGCAGATAGCTACTTTTGAGTTGGTTATTGTCATTTGGTTTTATTTGACAGTCTAAGGGAAAAGAGGTCAGAGCCCCTAACTAAATAAGTCAGTTATTGAATGTTTTAAAAATTCTTGCAGCACACCGGTTGAATTGCTGGTATGGGGTGTTGACTGGCAGATTTTGGAAGTGAGAAGAAATGGCTAAGGCATTTGGGTAGTTGGTTTTCTCTGTACAGTAGCAATATGTTGAAGGAGGTCCTTAATTATAGAATTTAAATATAGCATTTAAAAATGAAATGAATGAGATGGTACACTGATCAGAATTGAGAGAGGATGGAGTTCCTTTAAATGGAGACAGAAAAAGAGATAATCATCTGCTTGATCCTATTCATATTATAATTTTAAACCATTAACATATATCAGTCTGTTACTAAATGGACTAGAATGAAATCTAACCAATTTTTTAATATCCCTTAATAAAGAAGTCTGAGGCAAAATTTGTTTTATTTACTGTGGTAAGCAGAGAACTTCAAAATTCTGAATATCCTTATTTTTCTTTCTTTACCAAACAGTGTTTTCTAAACAATTTAATTGGTAACACAGTTTTTCTTTTTATAGTTTATCTTTCAGTCTGGTTTTCCTGTTTTTCTTGAATGTGTTGGCTTACAGTTTTTAGATTAGTAATTCAAGTTCTTTTAAAAAATGAGTACATTACTTTGAAGGACAAAGAGAAGACTAAGCAGCAAAATTTTCAAATGAGAGTTAAATCTCATTCATTTCTGGAAGGGGCCGGTGAAAAGAGGTGTAGTGGTCATTTTATGTACTTTAAAAATTTAGTATTGTTTGTGATTGCATTTCCATTTCCATGTACTTTATGTGTTTGCCCCAGTTTTTGGAGAGATTTAAAGACACCAAGTAGTAATCTTGTGGAGAAACTCTTTGTATGTTATTTGAAAGTATATGAAGTACGCATCAGTGAAAAAAATTTTTTTACAAAAATTTTTTGCAGCCTGATGGATTTCCCTGGGTGGCTTATTTCAAGATATTAATTAGGGTGTTATTGATTAATTTTTTGATAACAAAGCTAGCTAAGCTGGCTGAACTTTTCCTAGCCATTTTTCTTCTTCTTTTTTAAAAAAATTATTGTACTTTTTCCATTACCATTGAGTCCCCTTATACCTACTTCCCTGCAATCATCACACTGTTGTCCATGTCCATGAGTCCTTTTTTCTTTTTGTTTGATCCCTCTGCCCCTTAACACCCTCCCCACCCCACCCCACCCACCCAGAATTGTCAGCCTGCTCTCTATACATAAGTCTGTCTGTGTCTTCTGTGTTAATTCAGTTTGTTCATTAGATTTCACATATGAGTGAAAGCATATGGTATTTGTCTTTCTCTGACTGGCTTATTCACTTAGCATAATGTTCTCCATGTCCATCATGCTGTCACAAAGGGTAAAATTTTCTTCTTTTTTCATGGCTAAGTAGTATTCCATTGTGTAAATATCCTATAGTTGTTTTATCTACTCATCTATTGATGGACACTTGGGCTGCTTCCATTTCTTGGTGATTGTAAATCATACCGCAATAAACATAGGGGTGCTTTTTGTTCTGTTGAACTGGTGTTTTGGGTTTCTTCAAATATATTTGCAGAAGTGGGATTACTGGGTCAAAAGGCAGATCCATTTTTAATTTTTGAAGCATCTCCATACTGCTTTCCACAGTGGTTTCACCAGTCTGCATTCCCAGCAATAGTGCAAAAGTCTCTTTTTTCCGCATCCTTGTCAGCACTTGTTTGCTGATTTATTGATGATAGCCATTCTGACAGGTGTGAGGTGATATCTCATTGTGGGCTTAATTTGCATTTTTCTGATGGTTAGTGATGTTGAGCATCTTTTCATATATCTATTGGCCATCTGTATATCTTCTTTGGAGAAGTATCTATTCAGGTCCTTTGTCTATTTTTTAATTGCATTGTTTGTTTTTTTGGTATTGAGTTTTGTGAGTTCTTTATGAATTTTGTATATTAATCTCTTGTCAGATCTATGGGCAAATAAGTTCTCCCATTCCATGGGTTGTCTTTTTATTTTGTTGATGTTTTCCTTTGCTGTCCCCAAATTTTTTAGTTTGATGTAGTTCCACTTGTTTTTCTTTTGTTTCCCTTGCCTTAGGAGATGTGTCAGAAAAAATATTGCTTTGAGCAGTGTCTAAGATTTTAGTGCCCATGTTTTCTTCTGGGATATTAATGGTTTCAGGCCTAATATTTAAGTCTTTAATCCATTTTTAATTTATTCTTCTGTGTGGTGTTAGAAGGTGGTCTAGTTTCTTTTTTTCTGCACATCTGTCCAGTTTTCCTAACACTATTCATTGAATAACCTGTCTTTAGTCCATTTTATATGCTAGCTTCCTCTGTCGAATATTAATTGATATAAAGCTGTAGGTTTATTTCTGGGCTCTATTCTGCTCCATTGATCTGTGTGTTTTTATGCCAAAACCATGCTGATTTGATTACTATGGCCTTATAGTATGGTTTGAGATTAGGCAGTGTGATTCCTCCAACTTCGTTCTTGATGCTCAGAATCGCTGGTGCTATGCAGGGCCCTGTATGGTTCCATATGTATATTTTTGAAATAATTTTTTCCAGTTCTGTGAAATACACCTTTGGAATCTTGATAGAAATTGCATCGAATCTATAGATTGCTTTGGGTTATGAACTTTTAAAAAAAAATTATTTTACTGTTTAGTTATAGTTGTCTACATTTTCCCCCCAACCCCCCCCCCCAGCTTTGTCCATGTGTCCTTTATAGTTGTTCCTGGGTTATGAACATTTTAATGATGTTAATTTTTCCTATCCATGAACACAGTATGTGCTTCCATTTATTTGTATCTTCAATTTCTTAAGTGTCTTAAAATTATCTGAGTACAGGTCTTTTATATTCTTGGTTAGATTTATTCCTAGATATTTTATTCTTTTTGAATTGTGAATGGGATTATTTTCTTAATTTCCCTTTTTGTTAGTTCATTAATGGCATATAAAAATACAGCTGATTTCTGGATATTGATTTTGTATCCTGCTACTTTGCTGAATTCATTTATCAGTTTTGGTAGTTTCTTGGTGGACTCTTTGGGGTTCTCTATGTGTAGTATCTTGTCATCTGCAAATAAAGACAATTTTACTTCTTCCTTTCCAACTTGGATTGCCTTTTATTTCTTCTCCCTGACAGCCATTTTTCAGTTATTCATTTCCAGATGATCGTAGTGGATTTGAATTCTGTTTTTGAAATGAACTTGATAATGTAATGTTTTGAGGAAAAATGTAGGGTTTCTTTTGAATAAACTCTCTGAAATCATTTCAATAGTTGTGTTCTCAGAGTCTGACACATTGGAGGTGTTAAGTAAATGTTTCTTGAGCAAATTGGTTGTCCTTTTTGTCTGTAACTGGTATGGTGTTAACACGTGTCAAATTTGATTAAGTGGGAGGGAAAGGAACCAGCGTGGAGCACCTTCTCTGTCATGTGCAGTTGTTTTATACGCACGCATAATGGAGAGGCACACTGAAGGCTAGACTCGTGTTCCATTCTTCTGGGCTTTTACATTTTCATTTTTGTAAATACTATCTTCATATTGAATTATAATTCAGTGTCAGTTTTTTGAAGGCCAGTAAATATCTTTAGTAAGATTTCTGTTGAAAATAATAGGTTTTTGTATGTTCATATAGAAAACTAAAGACAAATTCCTCTTTTGAGTCAAAAACATGTTTCTGTTTCTAAATTCTCAGGGCACTTTCTGTTGTGAAGAATTAATATATTTTCTCTTATAAGATAGTGTGATAGTATAGATGCTCTTTACTATAGACAGAAAGCTGCCAAGAAGTTCAGAGTTAAATTTAATGTTCATATGTAATAACCATCTTGCTTTGGGTTTTCCATAGAATTTCCTACTTCTTTGTTCTTTTTCTGTTTTCTGACTTCTTAAACTAGTCTGTTATTTTTGTTTTTTCATCACTCACAGTCTTTATAGAGTTAGCAGATACAGGTTATATAAGTAGTTCTCATTAAGCAATCATTAATTAATGTTTAATGTTAAAAATATACATATTTCAAATTATACAGCTAAAACGTTAAATGTAGGAAAATACAGGTAATCAAAAAGAAGAAAATAAAATTAGTATTTTTACATGCAGAGCTGGATTTTCTAATGTGTACATATGCAAATAGCCTTTAAAAGTAGGATTATGCTGTACACACAGTTTTATAACATTTTCCCCACTTGCTGTAATCATAAGAACTTCCCTTTCAGTAAGTATGCTACCTACGTAACTTTTAATAGCTTGACAGTATTTCAGTGAAAGCGATTCTGTGGACTCGTTAACTGATTTCTTATTCTTAGATATTTGTGTTATTTCCTGCTTTTCTTATTCTGAATAACACTGTAGAAAGTATTCTTAAAGCTTAATCTTTACATACATCTTTTACTATTTCTTTAGGATAAATGACAAGAAATAAAATTGTATTGTCAAAGGCTTTGCATTTTGAAGGCTTTGCTTCATATTTCCAAAATTACACTCTAGAAAGTGTGTTTCTTTTTTCTTCTTTTTAATAAGAAATGTGGGTTTTATTCTGAGTGTGCTTGGAAGCCATTGGAATTGTGGTTTTTTTTTTTTTTTTAAGAATGTATTTATTTTTAGAGAAAGGGGAAGGGAGGGAGAAAGAGAGGGAGAGAAGAAACATTGATGTGGGAAAGAGACAGTGATCAGTTTCCTCTCACACGCCCCCAGCTGGGGACCTGGCCTGCAGCCCAGACATGTGCCCTGACTGGGAATCGAACTGACAACCCTTTGGTTTGCAGGCCGGCCAAGCGCTCAGTCCACTGAGCCACACCAGCCAGGGTGAAACCAGTGTGTTTTAATTTAAATGTTTCTTTGGCTGTGTCTACTTTTATCCCTTTCCCAGTACACATGAATAATGATTATTTTGTGTTCAGATCCCAGAAAGTAGCATATCAAGAATAATTTGTATATCATTCAGGGATATGTAGGATGTGAAGGCAATTCAACTGAGACATTTCATTAATTGTTGAGGTTAATTTGGTTGATTTGGTTGGATAGGTGAGTGGCCCTTTCCTTTCTTTCTTATTGGAAGCTACAAATGTGAACATTTGGTCAAAGAGAGAAACCTTTTTAATTAAAGGAATGATATTATTTATTGGAGTGCTCTACCAGGTGAATTTTAGAATACTAAGAATTCAGCTGTCAGATTTCTTATCACATATATGTAGCACCCACTTAATTTTCTTATATATGAATATATGTCAAATTCTAAATATTTAAGGAATATTAAAAGTAGGCTTTTGTAATTTTTAATATGCAAAACTTAATGATCAAAAGATAAGTAAGGGAAGTTTATCGATCTCTTCACTTTTTCCTTCCATTTACTTTCTGGATTGTAAAGGACTTGTAGTGTCTTAAATTTTATCCTATTGCAAACTAATAAGCTAGCCTCTTACCATTTCACAAAAGCTGGTAAAGACACGAGACTCCATTTTCTTAGCACTCTGACTTACTAAATTAAACCAGTTTCTTTGTCATTACTCGGCTTTTATTAATCAAGTGATCAGTTCAGCTCAGCAACAATAAATAAGGCTTTAAAGAGTTTATGACCTAGAAAGATCACATTATGATGAGAAGTAGAATAAGAAAAGGTTAAATAATGTAAAGTATCAGTAGTATCAACACAGTGCTTTAGGGAATCTAAGGAAGTGAAAACTATCTTATCGTTAGGAGGAGGCTGTACCTTTTGAGTTTGGTCTTGGATTGCAACAAGCACAATTCAGGAGTAGAGAGGAAATACCACGAACAATGGCATGGAAGAAAGACAACACAGGGCAGGGGAAAGGAACAGTAAGTTGTCTAACAGTAGGTTTTAACTGGTTTTCAGTATCGTGGTTTGGATGTTTCTAGTATATTCTGGAATTAATGAGTGCCCATGTAGTGCATGCTAAGGGCTGTAGTTACCTGGGTAACCAGCATTCCCTCTCTTGGCTGGAAGTAGAGGGGGTTTCTAGTCATTTGAAACTGGCTCAGGGATGGCAAGGGCCAAGTTTAAGAACCTTAACTCTATCAACGTAATTTAGACTGCTGAGTGACTTTGGTATGTGTGGACAGGATTGGGGTAGATGTGAAACCAATTTTTATGATGTGGCACACAGCGTCCAGCAGAAACAAAAATTAATTTATTGATAAAAAGCCATTCTTGAAACTTGCCAAGAAACCTGATTCTGAATTTGACAGAGCTTTTACACTTAAATACTGCCCTGTTTTTGGTGATGATCTCAGCATGGGGGTTCATACATAGAATTTTATCACTTGAAACTTTGAAAGGTAAATTACGTATTCTGATTGTACATGCTTCGCTTGTTTTATAGTAATAAGCTATTTGATTAAGACCATTTTAACAGCGGTTAGAAAAACCTGAGAATGAAACTAAAGAGGGCCCTCTGGTTAGCTCAGATTTACTTCATTCCGAGCTGGCACCGTTTACATTAGACATATTGCACATGTCTTCACGCATATAAACACATTTAGTATTAATGACAAAAGGCTTGGGAAACGAGAATCATTATTTTTTTCACCTTCGTGTTTTGTGTTTTAAAATCATGAATGAATCCGATGTGGTACAAGGAAAGGAGCTACAGCATATGCATATATTTATTATGGAGAATCTAGTTTTTAAAATTTCAAACCCTAGGTTATTTGTTTCATTCCTTGGGGTTTAGATGCATGAAGTAATATGCTGGAGTCATACCAAGGAAGACACAAAGCTGGGCCCCAAGCGCAAATGTGGGCCTTCCAGTCCTCTATACTTCACACCTCTCTGGTTGCCAGTGGCTAGAAAGTACTTAAGATATTCGTATTTTGTACAGCTCAAACCTTACAAAAGTAGTTACAGATTGGAAAGGCTTTGTAATTTCTTAGCGCAGCCACTCACTTAGGGCCAGGGTCCAGCCTCCCTGGAGATGTGTCCAGTTCCTTAGGCTTCCTGACATTTTGACCTGCAGCATTTCTAGAAGCTGCCCTGAGAAACAGTAGTTCCTGCTGGCAGATCCTGGAGATGTGAGCTAGGAGTGCTAACAGCAATCATCTAGAGCAGGGATATCACCCGTTTTCACCAGGGGCCACATCAGCCTCACGGTTACCTTCAAAGGGCCGAACATAATTTCAGCTCCTTAACAGTTAAGGAGTAGTTACATTATACAGTCCTAAAATTGTTTTGGCCCTTCGAGGGCAACTGTGAGGCCAATGTGACCCCCGGTGAAAATGAGTTTGACACCCCTGATATAGATAGAGGCTTTGATAACTGTTGGTTGATTTTTACAATCCACCTATCAGTTTGTGTACGGGGTGGAGGGAGGCAGAAGGCAGCAATGTGAGTTTTGGATCTTTGTGAGGAAGTCAAAACATTTATTTCCTTTATGTTAGGATGTAAGAGAGCTAAATCAAAGTGAAACAAGATACTTTAAGGATACTCCCAAGAATTTTTATTTTGATGTTTTAATATAAAAATCATCTTGAAATTTTTGTAGGTATTTGGTAGTAGAGATTTCTGATAGGTATAAAAGTAGATCAGTAAGAAAAGACTAAATCTAACTTCTTTTTTTCCATATTTACTGCTTAACTCTGCACCTGAACAACTTTCAAAAAATAACCTTTCTTCATTACGTGATTCAGATTTGGAAGGACTGCTTATATGCATTTCTGGGTTTACACTGTTCTTTGAAAATGGCCTCTAGATTCTTGTTAAACTTATTCATAACTAAGGGTGGGATATTACTGGTTGTAATAAGCTAAATTTTATCATTTTTATTTTGTCCAGGGAGGTTGGTTGAGATGATTGTTAGTAGAAAATGAAGGTGCAACATATCACTCTTTTCTGATAGTGGTGAGATGGGAAATCAGATTTTGTGAAAGTGTTAATCAAGATTTGAGTAAGGAGCCTATTTTTGTTGTTTGAATAGTGAAATGTTGTGTTGAGCTTTTTTTGCAGTATAATATCCATATTTGTCGAACCTTTTCAAAATCCTGCCCTATAGGATATTTCTTACCTTTTATAATCACCATTTACTAGGTATGTATGTTGTCTGTGTAGAGGTTATGGATTTAAAATTGCAGTGTCTATCAGAAGTAAGCTTTGCTTGACTGTGGTTGGGAGGGTATGTGAATGTCTCACACCAGATGGATAGCGATTTGAACATTTCACCTAAAATGCCATATGGTGTGCTTGAGTATGATATTGTTATGTTACAGAATTACATGCTTATGATTTTGTAATAAAATATTTTATAATGAAAAGGGGCATTATTTGTGCCATACCCTGTATATATTTTAGGTACTTATAGTATTTCTTCTCCTTTTAAAAAAAGTTTATTTTTAGAGAGAGGGGAGGGGAGGGAGAAAGAGAGGGAGAGAAACAGCCATGTGTGAGAAATAAATCCATTGGTTGCCTCTCACATGCCCGCAACTGGGGACCTGGCCTGCAATTCAGGCAGGTGCCCCAACTAGGAATTGAACCAGCGACCTTTGGGTTTGCAGGCCAACACTCAATCTACTGAGCCACATCAGCCAGGGTGTATTTCTTCTTTTCTGCGTGTCTTTTGAGATGTTTCTGAAATATTGAGCTGTTAAAAAAACTATTATTATGTTGTTTAAATCTTTATAGGCCAAGGTTGAGGCCTAGTTAAGTAGAGGGCTTAGAGGAATCTGGCTAGAGTTTAGTCAAGGACAGAATCTTTGTCAGTGGTCAGCTTTAAAATTTTTATTAGTTGTGTGGGTAGATGAGAATTAGTATCATAGCTTTAATTTACATTTGTCTTATTGCACTGAAGTTGAACTTGTTTTCGTATGGTTAAGGGCCTTTTAAATGTCTCTACTTAATGGTGTGTTTGTGCCTTCTCCCCAAATTTCTGTGATTTCTGGTCTTTTCCTCTCAAACTTTTAAGAGTTCCTTATAATTGTGGAATATTATCTCTTTATTGAGACATATGTTGTGAATATCTTTTTAAGTTTGTTGTTTGTCTTTTGACTTTGCTTATGATATTGCTGTGCAAATTATTTTTTTATTTTTATGTAGTAAAATATGAAATTTTACTTTTATTACCTCTGATTTTTGAGTCATAATTAGAAAGTCTTTCCCTCTATGTTTTCTTCTTGGGTTAGCATCATTTCAGTTTTACATTTAGATTTCATCTGGAGCTTATTCTTGTGTATGATGTGATGAGTGGATCTAATTTTGTTTCTGGCTAGCTGACTATTCATTTGTCCCAGCACTATCTTCACCTAAGTGAAGTGAGGTGCTGTCTTTATTATGTACTATATTTTTAGGTGAGGCAGGGTCTATTTCTAGACTTTTTTTATTGGTATCTCAGTAAACTTACACATTATCTTAGGCAGAACTGATTTCTTGATGACATTGAGACATCACAACCAGGAATAATGAATGTCTTTCTATTTTCAAGTCTACTTCATGTCTTTTAATTTTCTTCATAGAATTTTGGATCATTTCTTACTAAGTTTATTCCTAAAAATTTTATAATTTTTGTTGTTATTGTAAATGGAGTTTTCTCATTCAGTATATCTTCTAAATAGTTATTATTTGTGTATATGCACACAGTTATTTTTTGCATGTTAACTTTATACCTGCTGCCTTGCTGAATATTTTTATTGATTGAGTTAGTTTTATCATCGATTTTTCTAGGAGTTTTCAAGTATATTATTATGTCATTTGCAAATAGAAATAGTTGTATTTCTTCTTTTCCTGTTCTTTGCTTCTAATTGTTTTCTTTAGTCTAAATACAGTAGCTGGTGCCCCCAGTACACTGTCAAATAGTAGTGCAGACAGATGGCATCCTTGTCTTGTTACTGACCACGGTGGATATGCTTATCGAGTTTCCTCATTTAAGGAAATATCTATTGATTTTTATTTTCTGATGAGTTTTTGTTAGGAATGCCTATTGCCTTTTCTCAGAAGTTTTCTTTAGCATCTATTGGGATAATCATTTTGTTTTTCTCCTTAGGCTGATTAATGTGGTAAATTATATTAATAGATTTTATAAGATTGAATTATCCTACTTGGCATAAAACCCACTTGGGCACTCTGATTCCAGAACTTAACAACTCCTTTATTTTACTGCTTCCTAGTTGAGAGTCAAAGATTTTCTATGCTTACACAAAAGTATACTGAGTCATAGAAGTTAGTATTTTTATTAATTGCTAGACATATTTTAGCTAATGAGTTTAGAGGAGGGAGAAGTCATTATGGAGATTTAGAAAACAGACTTTGACAGGGTGAAGATCATTACCAGCTGTGATAGCCTGAGTATCACTCACGGTACACCTGTACCCTGCTCGTCAGCTCTTTATGGTGGAGGGCATACACCAGGGTCGTAACCTTTCAGTGTTCTGTCAGCATGATCGGTGGTGGGTTGATTGCAGACTGAAGAAATGCTAGGAAATCTCCAGTAGGAAACCTGCAAAACAGAACAGAGACATCACTCTACTTGCAGGGAAAATGGCAGAATGACAATTAATAGCGTTAATTGAACAGAGGGGGGAAAATCTGTGTATTACATTTGGGAGATTTGAGACCACATGTTGTTTCACAGGCATGTCATATAAACATTACTTAAAATGTTATTGTTTGATACAGAATTCTATATCCATGTTATTTAAGTACTTTAGAAATTGGCAAAGATGTTTACTAATTTACACAAGAAAAATGATTGAATTGTAAATCTGACCATTTTTTTGAAGTTGTGATTCAGCTGCAAGGATGAATATAAAGTTATGTTTGCATGCTAAGAAGCACATGTTTGAAAAAATACATTTGGGAAAGTTTACACTGCTATTTTTGAGGACACTTGTCAATTCAATAATTTTTGTAGACTATTTGATTCTTTGACTATAATTTGATAAATAGTATGTGAACTGATGCTCTTAATGAATATTAAAGATTGAAATGAGAACTACTTGAAGAAAATTTTCTTGCCATTGAATTTTCTCTTTAGATATGTCAATGGAAGAGTTTTTCTTATCTTTAATTCTTGAATGCATTTGATTGACATAATGTTTTATTTTGACTTTGTGATACAGTAAACAAAATAATTTGCAAGTTGGCTCTTCTCATTTTCTTCAGCATGTTACACCAGACAGCTATATTCCATGCCTTGCTGACCTGTGCAAAGCTCTGTGGGAAGTTATGCTCAGCTACTATAGGACTATGGAATGGCATGAAAAACATGACAATGAGGATGCCACTTCTGCTTCTGGTACGAAATTACTTGGATTTTCTTTTTAATTGCATTGTAAATACGCCACATTTCTGGAGTAGGGTGGAAGAAAGCGAACAGCTATTCTTTTAGAATTTCAGGGACCGTTTTAGAATTTCAGGGACCTTTAAGTTAATTGTTTGGCAAAGAAAGTGATTCACCTATTGTAAAAGCTCCATTATCTTTGGTGATTAACTGGGCCTAAGGACTTCTAAATGACAGATAGTAGCAGTTTTCAGGAATACATGCCAATGGTTATAGGACTGAATTTTTAAGAAAGGGCTTATATATGTACATATGTATCAAATTAGTTGTAAACAAGATAAGACATTGGTCTGTTTAACTTTACTATAAAATTAATGCTAAATGTTCAACTTTAAATATATTTTGCTAATTTTCAAGTTGTACTAATAAAACTAGATTCTAAGAATTTACAATTATACTGATACTTTTCTTCCTGAAAATATAGCAGGATTTAAAAATTTCATTAAAAATGATGTTTAAAATATTTGTCTTTGAATAAAAAATACAACTTTAAATTATTATGCTATAGTCAGCTAATAAATCTTTGAGAAATTATTATATCTAAATTACTTTATTTGTATAATTATGTGTCTTTAATGATTACCCTGAACAATAGCTAAGGTTAAGTATTGAATGCACTTTAAAAATTACTAGATGATTTTATCAGCATTTTTTAAATCCTCATGCAAGAATATGTTTGCTGATTTTTAGAAAGAGAGGAAAAGAGAGAGAGACAAAGGGAGGGTCGGAGAGACAGACAGACATTGAGCGACATCGATGTGAGACAGAAACACCTCTCACAGGCTCCCTGACCAGGGATTGAACCTTCAAAACTTTCAGTATACAGGACAGCACTCCAACTAACTGAGCCACCCAGCCAGGGCTCAGCATTTTTTAAAATCTGGGCAAAATAAATTATAGTGCACTAATTTTTTATATTATGTACAATTTAGTGTGGGTAGTCAATCAGGTTATTTTAGGAGTTTCTAATTTCTGAGGTGTTTGATTTTTGTGGTTGGGTGGGTGGAGGAACATAATTTTGGTCATAGATAAAATGGAAGTCTAATATTTGTCTTGACTTGTAAGAAGTTCATACATATAGGTAGGAAAATATAACAGAGGTATATTCTGTGGAGGGAGTTTTGTCCTTTCAGAAATATTGTTGGAGAAGGGGGCATAAAGGAAGGGAGGGAAAGAGAAAGCAGAAAAGGAGTGGCTACTGAACAGGGTTCTGCCTCGGTCTGTTTTTACCCAGTTTCTATGCTCTCGTCCCTGTGCTGTGTGTCTCGGAGCAGTAAGCTTTGTAATCAGATACTTGGCTTCAAGTTTTGTCTGCCATTTAATAAGATGAGAGCATGAAGAAGTTACTTTATTTTCTCTTGGTCTCAGTTTGCTCCTTAAAATGGTAGGTTAAAAACCAAAATGAACAAAATGGTCCCGTAGGGTTACTTTAAAATTTAGAGAAAATGTAAAGTGATTATACTGGTTGTTGTTAAATATCATCAAAGGAAATGGATCAAGAAATGATGATGATGATGAAATGTGCGTAGGCCTTTTTTGTTTTTTTCATCAGTTCATTTAAGGAATTCCAGGGCTTACAGGGATTCCAATTTTCCACAAAGTATATCCTGTTTTGGCAGTCTTTATTTTTTTCTAGATGTGGAAATTGTTAAGATGTTTCAGCACCTCCTTTCCCTTTACTAATACTTTTTTAAAGGAGAGACCAAAGGAAAAGTTTGGAACAAAATTAACACATACTTAGGAGTTTAGGAGACGATGTATGTATTTATCATGGTGAAGCATGTGTTTTGCTTCAGGCTAATAGTTTACACATACATTTGACCCTTGACCAACATGGGTTTGAACTGTGGGCTTACTTATATATGAATTTTTTCAATAAATGCATATAGTACTGTAAATATATTTTCTCTTTTTTATGATTTTATTAATAACAGTTTCTTTTTTCTTTATGTAAGAATACCATGTATAATACATGTAACATACAGACTATGTGTTAATCAACTTTTATGTTATCAGTAAGGCTTCTGGTCAACAGTAGGCTGTTAGTAATTAGAACTTTGGGGGTCAAAAATTATATGTAGATTTTCAGTGCAAGGCTGGTAAGCGCCCCTAACCCATACATTGTTCAATTATCAACTATATTATGTATATGTACATAATATACATGTATGTTTACATGTATGTATTTTCATTGGGGAATGGAGTCAAACTTAAAGCTTTATATAGAGTCTTATATAAAATACTTAGTCCTCCTTGACCCTGCTCGGTATACTTAAAGAATAATCAGGACTCTGATTAGTGTGGCAGTCAGCTGACAATATCTAGGACTCTAAAAAGTCATTTGTTCACCTGAAAATACAGGGTCTGGCCGAAGGAAGCCTTGTTTGAGTGTGGTTTGGTGGGGCACTTGAGTGTCTCCACAAGGTGGACAGCGGTTTGAACACTTCACCTAAAATGTCATATGGTGTGCTTGAGTGTGATACTGTTGTGTTACAGAATTACATGCTTATGATTTTGTAGTAAAAGATTTTGTAATAAAAAAGGGTGTTATTTGTGCTGGACCCTGTAATTCTTTCATATTTACATTAAAGGAATAAAATTGTAGGAAAAATCATTAGAAAATTATTCTTCACAGAACTTCATAAAGCTGAAAGGGTCTTGCTGTAGTTCATCTGCTGTAACTCTAGTGACACTATTGGCATCCTAACACTTTGCCATTTTAAAATAAAATTCTAAAGCTGTAGTTGAGGCACGTTGCCCTGCGCTGCTGAGTTCCTAATAGCCAGACCGTACAGATAATAAGGCTTAAACTGTAGGAGTGGTCAGAGGTCCCTTAGGCCAGCGTCTGTGAGGCGGCTATGCCAGCAGGGCCTTTGTTGGTTACCGGGCGAGGCTGAGATGAGATAATATCCTCACAGTTTCGTTGTTCCACACAGTTAATTCTCACAGAGGTAGAATCTTTTAAATATAAATGTGTATGTATATTCTCAGTTGCTTTTAAGGAAAAATATATTTTGAAGCAGGTCATTGATCTTACCTGTTGAACTGGTCAGATTCTGAATTGTTAGATTATTTATCGGGAGCGGATAAAAATATTCTGAAAAATAGACAGTGTTTGTGTCATTACCTCACTGCATGAGCAGTTCTGCAATCTGTAATCTTGTTAACATGCAGATTGATTGATAATGGGGTTAACTGGTCCTGCAGTGACCTGGTGGTCAGGAGCAGGTGGGTCATTGAGAATCTGTCTCTGGGACAACCCTGTACAACTTGCAATCCCAGCTCAAATCCCACAAGAACTAAATGGTCTCAGGTGTAAGTACTTAACATTTCAGGTTCTGAGTTTGGCTATCTTAACAAATGGGTTCAGTCCTAACAACCTGTTTTTTGACATTGTTTTGGTTGTATAAGTATTGAACATATTTTTTATATTTACATAGGCTTATAATATATGAGAGTCCAAATGAGATTTTTTTTATGAAAACAAAAATGTTATGAAGTAAATCAAAAAACATATGCCATCTTTTATTTTCAGAAGGGAGTAATATGATGAGTACTGAAGAAACCAGTTTTGATCGTGGCTACATTAAAAAGAAATTAGAACATGGACTTACACGAATATGGCAGGTTTGGTTTTTTAAAAAAATTTCTTTTAAACAAATGCAATAGAAACCTTCATGTCGAAGTTGTTTTAGAAATTCAGTGTTTACATTTTGTTCTGTATTTGTATTTTCACATATTTAATCATATTTAGTTTTTCTTTGGAATAAGTCAGTCATTTATTTCTGTATTTAGTTGACAATTCTATTTGATTATACATGGCAGTAGAAAAAGTCCTTTAATTTGAAAACCTTTATTGGAAATATTTCTATTTTCCTAAATTACATTTTTGCTTTTAGTGTGCAAGCAAATGCATGTTTTCCTAAAGAAATTGCTTTCTTATTGAGATACTCTGTTTATTTTATAGATTTGTGTTTTCTATTAATTTTAAATTAAAAGGATAACTAAGTGACTTACTTGGGTTAGAATCTAATCTAGAGTGAAGAGTTTTTTTCTAAGTCAATGATTTTTGTGCCTTGAGAGAATCTCACATGTTTGTTGGTTAAATGTATACCTTCTTCAGCTTTTCTTTTGCAGTTTAGTAGTTTAGTTGTTGTTATCAGATATTAAACTTGTTAACTTATTAAAATTTCTTACTTCCTAAGTAAAAGTGTAATTTCTTTGGAGATAACTCATTTTTTGTTTGTTTGTTTGCTTGTTTTTGGACTTTGAAGCTTAGGCGGCTATAGACCCTTGGATCATGTTACGGTTTTTTAAAATGTGTTTTTCACTTTTCTTTCTTTTTTTTTGTTTGAATTATTCTTCAATTGCAGTTGTTCACATTTTTCCTCCATCACTCTCTCCTGCCCTACCCACTGAATTTTAGTTTGCTAGTATTTAGTTGTCTAGGAGTTCTTCTGAAAAATTAAGGTTAAAATACATGGTGGGGCCGAAGTAGGTTTACAGTTGTATGTGAAACAGTTTATTCTTATATTATTATTTATTAATTATTGTGTTGTTTTCATACAAACAACTGTAAACCTGATTCAGCCCCACTCTGGATATACTGAAACAAATTTTCTCAAGAACCATATAGCAGTTAGTAATTTAGTTCTTTTGATAACTTTATAGTGGATATACTATTTGAATTTTTAATTTAATATTTAAAATGTATTCATGTGATAGTTGTAAGAGCTTCAACGTCTATATTTTCTGATGTGACCAAACAAACTAAACTAATTTTTATTTTACCATTTTTACAAGTATTATGTATAATGGAAAGGGAAATCTCATACTCATTTAAAATACATTCAGGGTCAAATAGGAGTTTTTTCTCATTTAGTCTTCTAATGCTCTAATTGTACTTTGTTGAAATTGTATTTAGAATCCATTGGTTTTTCTAGTAATTCATTGTACTTTGAAATATTGGCCTGGCATTTTATGTAGCGAGTTTCCATTCAGTCAGGCCCCCTGATATCATTCCCATTATAGGCAAATCTGTTAATATACAGTTTGGTAAAACCATGCTTATTTAAGCATTTGGCTAGATTAGAGAAAAAGTTTTCATACTTTTGAGAATGTATGGATTATTGTGTTGTAGATTTCAAGCTTTAGAATATCTTCAAGTCTGCCACTCAGAGGTCCCTTTTGCATTCCCAGCCCCAGTTCTCCAGTAGTTTTAGAGCAAGACTTTACACACTTTAGGAACTCATTGAGTACTTGTTAAATTGCAACCACAAGGTTCAATGCAATTGAAAAAAGCAAAAGCTCTGAAAAACAAATATTTTTAGGTAACACATTTAGCAGGCAAAACCTGACCTAAATTAAGTTCATTTGGTACAGAACGTGACCGGTTTATCATTAGGCTTTTTATAGTGTTTATTTATCCCATTAGAGTAAACATTCATACATTATAGGAATATTAATGTGTTCTTTTTAAGTTTTTATTTATTTATTTCTAGAGAGAAGGGGAGGGAGAGAGAGAGGGAGAAAAGTATCGATGTGCATGCCAGAGAAAGATCTATCAGTTTCCCCTAGCACTTCTCCGACTGGGGCCTTGCCTCGCAACCCAGGCACATGTCCTGACCTGGAATGGAACCAATGGGACGATGCCCACAACCTGCTGAGCCACACCAGTCAGGGCAGTGTGCTTTATTTTGGGATACTGCCCCAGACCCCACTGGGGGTGTTATGTAATATATGCTGTACATACCACAACACATTTTAACATCTGAAATCTTCCCAAACTGCAAAGCACAAGTGAGCATGTAACAATTTATAGACATTAATCATAAATGTTAGTTATAGAGATGATAAATGATGATTGAAAAACATGAAAAGATATTTAACCTTTCTGACATAAAGCTGAACTCAAAATCATAATCATTTTGATTTTTGATACGAAAAAATTTTAGAATATTGTGGCAAATTTCCCATGCATTTTGACTCAGTCAGAACTTTTTTAAGAAGAAAGGCCGTATCAGTCACACAGTGTGGAAGGCACTGACTGTGGGTTTGAGACATGGCAGTGAATGCATGGTCCTTGACCTCCTGGAGCAGCGTGCAAGCCTAGTGATGCACAAGTTTTGGGCTTCCAAGACTTTCTTTTTCATCTCTACATATTCGATATGTGTGAAATGACATTTTTTCTTTTTACTGTGGAAAATTAGGATTATAGTATTTCTACTTTTTGTGAATTTGAGGTATTCTTTATATCTTAGTATGCTGCCCACTTTTAAAATTCTTCTTTGGGCATTTGAAACATTACTTCTTTTTGGGGGGAACTAGGTTCTGTATGTATTTAAAGAAAGCGTATTATTATACTGTTTTAACCTACATTCTATTTGTTTTGTTTTGTTTTGTTTTCTTGGTCTGCAATTTTGAGTGAGTTTTAATCTTTCAGAATGACTGTAGTTTTGTCAGGTTTTTGTTTTATTTCTCACAGCTTTTGCTTTTTTATACTTGGAAGCTATGCTGATTAAAACTCCTATGCTAATAACCACTTTACTTACCTTCTTTGTACATAATTCCCTTCATTAATTTAAAAAACAATAGTTCTTTTGTCCTAAGGCATTTTGCTGAGAATTCTCATTGCTATTTTATTTTGTTCATATTTTCCTGGTAAGTCTTTGATCATCTGTTTATTTTAAAGGTTTTTGGGTCAGGTTTTAGTTGTGTCTCCTATAAATGTAAAATCCTTTTTTTTTTTCCCCAGATAGAGACTTTATTTTTTAATGCAATTGAATCTTTTCAGCTACACTTTTATTAGTGTTTTAATTCATATTTCTCTCGCTTTTAGAGAAATCGAATATTTAAAAATCTATTATTTGTGAATTATTTGCTTATTTTTTTCTCAGGTTCTAAATAGTGTGAGAAATGAGTTACACTTTGTATATAATTTGTCTATTTTCACTTATATTTTCAATATGCAGATAGTTAAGATTTTTTAATGACTTATGTTACATTTATTCTTAAAATGTTCTTTCCTTTGTAAAGCTCAGATAAATATTCATTTGGTAGTTATAAATATATTCATCTAAACTTTGTAATACTTTCTATATCCCTAATACCTAGAGTCATGTCTAGAACACTTAGTAGGTACTCAGATAATATTTTTACTTTATTGAATTAATTTTTAATCTTTTGAAAACATACAAAAACATTTATTTAATCCATTTTATATTGCTTTTGATATATGACATAGAGGACCTCCACCCCCTTCCAGTCTAGTTATTTTTTTTCATTACTAGTTGGATAATCTTTTTCTCCGCTCTTTATTTGTGACTCTTCTTTGTAGCAGGGTACAATGAAAAGAGTAGATTTGGGAATCAAACAGAACTAGATTCAAGTCTTAGTTTTGTCATTCACTGAAGTTTCTCCTCTTTTAGGTGGATAATATATGCTTGCTCAACAGGGCTGTTTTAGTGTTAACAGTTATATATATATGTGTGTGTATATATATATACACACACATATATATATGCAGAATTCTTATAATGATGGAAACAAAGTAAATAATCAGAAACAATGGTTTATACTGCTGTTTGCTAAGCACTGGTGTATATGTTATCACTATCTCTGGGTTGTGTGTTTTATTACATTGATTTCTCTGTATATTGCTAGCATTTGCCACGACCTGCAAGGGGAGGCAGTCCCTGGTGGGGGGGGGGGTGGCGACGGGAGATTAAGGAAGACACAGACACAGACAGGTTAAGGAAAAGCGAGGACCAGGTGGGACATCATCCTCTGATGGAGAGACAGTGACCCTGAACATGGTCTCCATGTTTATTTTATAAGAGTTAGTTGGATAAAGCTCAAGGACGTTTCACAGGCTCAGGGGAAAACTGCAGGCATAATTGCTCCATTCCCAGGCTGTCTAAATGATAAACATTTCTTCTGCTAAAGTTACAAGTCGCATTTAACTGAGCTTGTGGTCAAATATTTAACTATCTCCTTTTAACCCTGTGGGTTCTAGCTGTATGACGCCAGCCTTCACTGTCCTCCACAAGCATCCTTTTAAATATGTTTTTAATATATTTAATATAGATAGTACAAGTTATCCAACATCACTCATAACTTCATTCCATCTTCTCAAAGCTTTATTTTTTTAAAAAGAAATTATTGTCTATTTATTTTTTTCTGGTGAATTTAGAATAGTTATTTGGAAGAAAAGTTTTGGTGGTTATTTTAGTTAGAATTTCATTGAACCTCTGCATTAATTAGGACAAATTGACATCTTTACATTATTTAGTTACCATCCTGTTCTCTGACTTGCAATTTATTGAAATTTCTTTTGAACCCCATTAGAGTAGTTCCTTTTTTTTTTTAAAGGTTTGTTATTTCTTATTTGGGTTATTTCTAAGTATATTTTTAATATCTGAATATTTTAATTGGAATCTCTCCAGTTTAAGGTGCTACAGCAGGTATACATGACAACTATCTTTTTTTAATAATAGCTGTCATTATTCTAATTATTTTGAATTGATTATTTTGGGACTTTTAGCCTACTGAGTTATGCTTAAATAACGATTATTATCTTCATACCCTGCATGAGGATATAATTCTTATCTCACATGTGCAGGCATATGTGTTAATGATAGTCATAGCCATTACTGTTATATTGTTTCTGTGATATCACCCTAAGAGTATTGGCTATTATTGGCCTAAATAGATACTCTTTATCAAGTTAAGTATGTATTTCTGTCTCATTTTGTTATATAACAATAGAATAAACGGTTCTAAAAACTTATTTTCTGTATTTTCGCTTTACTTGAATTGTTTTTTGTTTTTTTAATAGGATGTTCAGCTAAAAGTAAAAACCTACTTGCTTGGAACTGACTTGTCTATATTCAAATATGATGATTTCATCTTTGTTTTGGATATAATCAGCAGGTAGTGTTTGAGATCTTGTCTTATTCTTTAATTTGATTCATTCAACCATGATAAAGAAATCATGATTTCAGTTATTTCATGGAAATGAAGATAATTGAACATTCATAGTTTAATTTCTGCTGGGTTTGTGTAACTCTTTAAATATTTCTGCCCTTCGGATGTTTATAAGCCAGAATGGATTTGTGATCTTTAGAATTTTCAAACATCCAAATTTTATAATATGTTATCTTTGAAAAAGATGGTCTGGACTTCTTTTATTTACTATATAAAAGGATGTTACTGAAATTTACATAAATCTTTTTATCCAACTAGGTTAATGCAAGTTGGAGAAGAATTTTGTGGTAGCAAGTCTGAAGTTTTGCAAGAGTCTATTAGAAAACAAAGTGTCAATTATTTTAAGAATTACCACAGGTAAGAACTTTAATAAAATATGGACAGACTTACTTAGGTGTTGAGAATACTTTTATCTAATGCTTATTAATTTTATAGCATTAACTGGTTTAAAAGTTACTTTATAATTTGAAAGTATATGTTCTTTATTGTTCTTTTTAGGATGGTTCAGGATTTTTTTATGAAAATCTTATAAAATACTCATTACTTATTCATTGTCAACTTCAATATATTCTTTATATTGAAGAGGTTCTCAAAATACTGTGCTGATTTCCTGTGGGTGAAGGATGATGATTACATCAGGGTTCACCAAAGGGTTCTGGTCACTGCTCTGTGCCTGATTATATGGTGTGAGCTGGTAAGAAAGTTAAGTCAGCAGAGACAGCGCTCAGAGGGGGTGCTGGGCCATATTTGCCTTTAAAGAGTAAGAAGGCTTCTCAAGAAGAGGGCACGGGATTCAGAATGTAGCCGCAGAGATTACGTACTATGCTGCTTGCTAACGATCACTGCGATCACTGCTAACTTTAATACGAGCGACTAGGAATGGTTTGGGGAAGGGGGGAAGGTGGGAAATGATGTTTACATAGCAGTGTGGTTGTTTGCCTAAAACAGCATTAAACCGAGAGGGCTGTTTGATTAGACCTTGGCTGGACTCTGTGCTGTAACCCTTACGTACATTTTATTGTTTCAGTGGAGTTCTGTCTTTGTTTTTGTTCTAATTTTTAAAGTTCAGTTTTGAGTTTCTTGTTTTTATTTGGTGCCAGGGAGAATTAGGAATTGAAATTCTGCTTTTTCTCCTTGTTTGAAGTCAAAACCTTGTCACAGTGATATCTGCCGCATCAGCAGAGTGATTATGGGACATCAAACCCTTGACTAGTTTATGAAGTATGTTAAAGTACATGTTTTCTGTTTTCTGTGTTAATTGTACTGTTAAATATTTGTTTTGAAAGAAAAAAAAAAAAAAAGAAATCAATCCTGTACCAAAGCAGAGTCTTTGAGTTTTATAATTTAATGAAGAGAATATTTAAAAATTAAAAACAGTTTTTTAATTGGTTAAACCTCAGGAAAACAGTGGTAAGGGAGCAACATGAAATCCTAACGGTGCCTTTATTTATAGCTCCCTTTTTTGTTAAAACTTGAGCCTTGCTAAAACAGACGGTCAGGCCTGTTCAAAGTGCGGTAGAAAAGAAGCAGGGCTTTGAATCCTACACAGGAAAGGAGAAGGACCTGGGGAGAAGCCCGAGCTTCCCTGACTCTTAGTGCACAGGCACGCCAGTTGTCCATTTTCCAGAGATTGCTTTTTACCCGACAGGACAACTGGGAGACCTTTTGGTGTTCCTAGCGACTGACTGCAAAATGTGTGCAGTGCAAAAACTGACTTATTGAATGGTTTTCATCCTGCGTTCTCCTTCACTTACTGTCAAAATGTGTCTGTCATCTGTGGCAAGCAGGCATGGGCATTTCTAGACTCTGATCAGAGTGGAGATTCCTCACAAGTGTTCACTTTGATGAAATTAGAGAATATAGAAATGAATTATTGAATGTTTCCAAAAACTAAATATTGTAGTGGATTTGTCTTAGAACCTCTTGTTAAACTTGTTTCCCATAGAAGAGGCTGTGTTGTATTGTGCTCTGGCACTGAACAGACCACCTAACCCCTCTGGGCACTGGCTGCGTCATTTGTAAAATGAGGTGTTGGCTGGACTGAAAGGTCTCCATACATGTTGCCTGTAGATCTTGCCCTTTTTTCTTGCTGCCTTGTGTATATTGTAAAAATTGGAATAGACTAAAAGTAGAGATTTTATCTATTTTTTAAGTATTCTTCTCTTTCCCCAATGTTTCCCCAACCATCAACGTGTCCTGAAGTATATGTGTTTTTTAAATGAAGCAAGATAAATTTGACAGGTGGGTTAGAAGTGATGTCAGTATACATCTGTTGAATCGACAAAAAGTCATTACATTAGCTAGCGATGAATTTAAATCTACTGAATTCCAATTTAATATCTCCTTCACCAAGTCATAATATATAAACACTGAAAGAGAATATGAAACATGGTGAAATATAGATCAAATGTTTAATTTTGTTAATAAGTGTTCAAGTGTGCTTACGATCTGTTCAGAGTTCTCTACTGTCAGTTAGGACTCTTGAGAATGAAGAAATTCTTGACTAAATTATTCTGACTTGGAGTCCATTTAGGCTGTTGGTCCAGAGATGCAGGCATAATAAAAAGGCGAAAATGTAAGCATTTTACTCCTTGGTGGAACGTCTGTTACAAAGTGTGCTCGTGTTGCTTGTGGCAGTTGCATTGAGGCTTGCACGCCGTTGTCTTTCTCTAGGGCAGAACAGTGTGAGCACTGAAGGGCACGGCAGTCTCCATCAGCGTGAATGCTTCTCTTTCAGAATATAAGTTTTATTCCTTTGTGTTCAGATTCTAAGTTTGTGTGCATCCAGAGCTGTCGTTCTTCTGCTGTATGTTACAGAATTCCCCAAAATACAAATAATCTAATTTAAACCGCAGTGGCAGAAATTATACATCAATGTACAATTACCAAAACATTGTTTTTTTTGGCATTGATATATGATTAGCTAAGGATATTTTAAGTACACGATTTGGTGAGTAACTTTTAATTTAGTCCCTAAATAAAAATGTTGTTTTTATGAAGTATTTTTGTAATATAGTAAAAAATATTCTGAGTTTAGTAAATATTTGATTTTGAATTTTTTTGTAAGTGTAAGAGGTTTTTTTTTCTTTTAAGGATAAAATATTAACAAAAGTAAATATTTGCATTTATTATGTTCTGAGTGGGTTCTCAAAGTTTATTATAATCATGATGATCTCCTGTAATTATTTATATTGTATTTTATTTTCTTAATCCTTGTGTCCAGTATACTTCTTACTTTTTGGAATGTTCTTTTTTGTTTGTTTTTGTTTTAGAACACGGCTTGATGAACTGAGAATGTTTTTAGAGAATGAAACCTGGGAACTTTGTCCCGTTAAATCAAATTTTAGCATCTTGCAACTTCATGTAAGTGTTTCTTAAGAACAAATAAATGTCTTTTCTTTAGTCTTTTTTAAAAACATATGTGAGAGCATATACAAAATAATAAAAGAATAGTGCTTTTTCTTCCCTAAAAGTGATTAATAGCAAGCCTCTTTTACAAGAGTGATCTTTTTTGGATTTCAAAATCTATTTTTACAAATTGAGTTTACAGACTTCAGGAAAACTCTTGCTTAAGAAGACTCACAATTAAAATAACTGTTTTCTTACAATATCAGAAGAGGATCTATTTATTTAAATTTTACAGAAAATCAGTTATATTTTGATGGTCTTCAATGAAAATGTTTATATTTGCAGGACATTTTTCATTTCTTAAAAATAGGTTCTTAATTTATGCTGCAATTTATAAATTTGCCTATAAAGAGATGCCTCAGAAATAAGAGGCTTTTATAAATAAAAAAAATCATCTATTTTTATTAGTTAATTGATTCCTTGAATCCCTGTAGAATATGTAATCTGTAAAAATATCTTTAATCAATTAGATTTTTTTCCCTAAGTTGAAACAAATCGTAGATAAATATTCTGTGTGTGAGAGATTATGTCCTACAAATACTAAATGTCAAGATTCATTGTATAAACTTAGATCTTTGTTTAAAAGGTCCAATGTGTTTAGTTTTGCCTTTGGAAGGAATGACTTTCTAGAAGCAATTTTCTTATGCTGGATAAATGTAAAGAATAGATACTTAAAAAATTTTTTTAATAGGGTTAGCCCTTATGCTTATATAATAATAGCTTACTTGTTATCCAGTTCTATCTTAATTGTTTTCCCAATGTGGAAGTATTAAATAACTGAAACATGTTGATTAATAATAATTACTTTAAAATACAGCAGACTTAACATTAATTTAAAAATTATTTTAGAATTTATATATTAAGATGATTCCTTAACATTATTTAAAATTCTAACAGTGATTTTAGAATCTCTTTATTTTTTTATTTTTTTAGAATCTCTTTAAATAATTTTGTTTGAATTTGTGTTTAACCATCAAATTATGTGTGTGCCATATACTTGGTGTAATCATAAGACAACTTATTTTACAAGGTACATTGAAACATTTCCATCGAAGTGAGCATTATCTTCTTTAAAGTAGTTATCTTGAAGTTTCAGTTATGCAAGATGATAAGTTCTGGAGACCTACTGTACCAGATTTTGCCCATAGTTAACAATACTGTTTGTACTCTTTCATTTTTTTAAAAGAATAATCTCTTCTAAGTGTTCTAATCACAAAAAAATAAGTTATGTTGCAAACTATTCACAAATGAGGTAGTGTTTATTTGATACATATTCCTGTAAATCTGTTTTTTTAAAAAACATTTGTCTCATTAATTTATAGCCATTTCTTGCCTAGAATTATAAAAAGAAAAATGATGTGATTTTTAGGCAGTACGATTGATCTGATTTAATGGGTATTTAATTTAGAGGGTATTTCTGAGTTTGTGCTTTTAGACAACTTGTAAAATTTAAAAGGGGACAACTCAGAGAGTCAGATGAATTTTTTTCCCACCAACTACATTTACATTGATGGTATGTTTATATACTTGAATTTTACTGCCATGTCTAAAAGATACCTGGCTCCTTTTTCAATGTCTAGGAATTTAAATTTATGGAACAGTCTCGTTCCCCATCGGTTTCACCCAGTAAGCAGCCAGCCTCAACTTCCTCCAAGACAGTGACCTTGTTTGAGCAGTACTGCAGTGGTGGGAACCCGTTTGAAATTCAGGCCAACCACAAAGATGAAGAAACAGAAGATGTCCTGGCTTCTAATGGGGTAGGTGGTATTTTTAAAACATATTGTGGGACGTTATTGGAAAGCATTGTACCCGCTAAGCAAGGTATTTGACTAGATTGATTTATCCGTTCACCACCCATCTTCCCACCCGTACCCTTACGTTCCTGTGATACTGCTTGTACAGGTAATGGTTTTACCGTGTGCTTTGTTGACATTGTCCTTTTGAATGATAAACTTTGCCTATACCAGATAACTTTATGTTCTTAACAGATTATTAATCAAGGAGGAGTATAGTTTCTTTAGTGCGTATTTATTTAATTTGCTGGATACATGCATGAGGGACTAGATCATCTGTGCGTTTTTCTCATCTGCACTCTTGGGCAGCTGAGTGTCATTTTGTTCCACGTCCCTTTGCTGAGAGAGGATAATGTCTTGCTTAGTTACCTGGGAAGGTTGGTCAAGGATTTTAGACATGTGGTGTTTTAATAACACTTGGAGCAGCTCAAAAAACAATATAGAGATGGTGAGTTAATGGAAAGTGTTTGAAGGCAAACTTCTTATTAGCTCTGTGGCCCTTTGCAAATTATTTTACCTTTTGACCCTTGGTTACCTCATAATTATAATGAGGGAACACTTTATCATAACCTAGAGGATGTTTTCACAATATTTAATTTGGGTGGGTTCTTTTGATTTTCATAATTTCCAGAGGGACCCAACTTGATTTTTGTTTTAGGTTTGATGTAGCTGAAATTGAAAACTGTTCAGCTTTTGACAAAAATCTGTTGAATTTGTCTGTGTATTTTAGTTTTGGCATTTTATTTTTTGTTTAGTAAAGATAAAAATTTTTTAAATGTTGCCATGAAAGTACACCATTATCACATTTTATTATGAAGTAGGAGTTATTTAAAATGACAGTTTATTGATGCTTTGTGAAAATTTGCCTTGGTAAACTAGAGTAAGTGGAAAGGAATTAAAACTCATTCCAGTATATTTGAAATAATATCCCTCTCTACTGGTGATTTTTAAATTTAAATCCACATAGAATTTGATTGTCATTTTTGTGGCAGTTGTGTTCTGTGAGGTTTCCATGAACCCTGAATACAGGGACCACTCTCCTAGGGGAGATATGGGATTAGGTACCTGTGAGTCTGTAGTCACAGGATTTTCATCAACTGATTAATATATATATTTTTTGTTTTATATATGCTTCTGCTTAAAGATACCTCATTTAATATATAGTGTTGATTCATTAACATTGAACTCATGGCCAACAGCGCTATACCTCATGCCTGAATGAAGCTTATGTAATACATTTGTTTTGCAGTAAGGCGCACTGAAGTCTTTTCGTACTTAAGAACAGTAGACGACTCTATATGTTATGCTTGGGGCCCGTTTTGAGCAGTGAAATTATCAGCAAAAAGCACCAAAAAAAGTTAAAAATATGGCACTAAGTAGACTGTGAAAAGGGCACTCATTTACAGCAGCAGAGCTGCTACAGGAAGGAAGGGAGCCACCGTCTTTGCCCCCAGCTGGGAACGTGCATGTTGGGTGACGCAGAAGTTTTACCACTCTGCCTGTGTTCGTGAATGGCCATGAAAGTGTCATGAAGTACAGTTGTTGGGGTTACGATAAATTTTAGTGAGTGGGAAAATTTGCGAATACAGAATCCTTGAAGATGAGGATCTGTTGTATTTGGAGTCCTGAAGCCCTGCTGTTATAACCAGGAGATGCAGGTCTTTCTGAGTGTCATCGGGACCACTTGTGTATACCGGGGGAGCAGACTGTAGTGTTCCTCTGCAGTTATTAATGTGTAACGTGGTCTTTCCAGGTACCGCGTACGTCCCTGAGAGTCGGAGTCCGTGTGTTACTGTGGCCTGTCGTAATGCTTTAGATGAGGGGTCAAAGAGAGTTGCTGAATTAGGTTAAGTTCTTTCTGTGTTGTCATCATACTGGTCTCCTGAACTGACAACTGGGGATAAAACTTCCTATAGAATTGTTTTGAAAATTTAGTTAGATAATTCATGGAAGCACTGAGCGCAGTATTTGGTTAAAACTTAGTAAGTGTTAGCCATTATTTAGTCATATTGATTTATGCTGTTTGGTGATGATGATGATGCCACTGCTTCCTTTTGCTGTGCATGGACTTGATCCCTCTCCCATGCTGGCTCTGACCATGATGCCCTAAAGGTGAGAATGTTAGGAACATACTCTTCCTTTAAAAAATCCGCCATATTTGTCCTTGGTCTCAGTGGTCCCTAGCTGCTAAGCCACATTTTTTAATTTGCCTTTGGAATTAAATCTCATCATAGTGCATGAGATAAGAACATTAGTGTGTATATTTTGTGTGCTTACTAAGCTGCATTAACACTTCCAGTGTGCCTGAATTGTGTACTCAACCTCTTTACAATGAGTTAGCAATTGGGGAATTGTGATGAAACCACTTGGAAGAGAAGATTTAAAGAAAAAAATCTCATGAGCACTCTTTCATGGTTTCTCCTCAGGACTAACAGGGGCTTTTGTTGTTGTTGTTATTTTCTTTATGTGCAGATTTTTCTTTTTTTCTTTTTTTGACACTTACAAGCCTTTGTATTTTCTTCCTCTTTGTTTCTGAGCTGGTTAAGGTAGGATAATGAAGAAGAAAATGGAAGGGTAACATGATTCTTGATAGAAAAAGGAAAGCTAAATTATGAAGAACTTCCTTCTATAACTACTTCTTACAAAACTGGATCCTTTTTATTGTGTTGAAAGACTCCAACAAAAGTTGGCTTTTCATACCCATTGTTGAATATTCTGTGTTTCCCTCAGTACGAGTCTGACGAACAGGAGAAAAGTGCCTATCAGGAGTATGACAGTGACAGTGATGTCCCGGAGGAACTAAAACGCGATTATGTGGACGAGCAGACGGGCGATGCCCCTGTTAAGAGGTACAGTTGCTCTTAGATCGCATGGTAATTTGTACTCTGTGTTGCACACTTAACATACAGGATTTCCTTTAAAGGGTAAGAAAAAACAAAAACCAGAAATTAAAATTTTCTGTTAGTTACAGCATCGTGACAGAAGTTAATATGTTTTAAAAATGATTCTTGAAAGTCTAAAAATGTGTTTTGCGATATTGGACATAAGGAGCTCTTAATTTAGAGATCAGTGGGTTTGCAGAAAAAGCAAACTTTCGATTTATATCATGAGTGCTGCTTTTGGAGGCAATTTATGCTTCATATAAATCAGAAAACCGCAGGGAGGGAAGTAGCCACTTTTGTTAATATGTGGAGTCTCTGCCTCAATCCAGGAAATGTACAGGGTCTCCACTTTCGTCTCATGTTACTCGTGTTCACTGTCTGAGCCTCTGTTAGGCTTCCTTTTTGTACTTGAATTTTGCCTTGTGATAAACCATCCTCTTCAGAAACTTGGAGAATTAGATTGAGGCTTTTTTTGTCACCATCTCTCAGTTAAGTGGGCTTAGTTCTGATACGTAAGTGAATTAATTTCATGACACCAGGCACTTAATAACCACAGATATACTTTATTTTTAATGACAGATTTAAGTATACTCTTCTCTATACTTTATTCCCAAAGTACTTAGTTACATTTAATTGATTTGAAATATCCTCAAAAGTGAGCAACTCATGAAGTTGTGGATATTTTCATTGGGAAAATTTGTTTATTGGTTTTCACATGAGTATAATATTTAAATATCTATGTCTGCGATCTATTTTGAACTTAGTAGAGCTATTCTTTTGGATGTTGGCTTACCTTGGCTTCCTGTCTCCAATTTTGCCACCCTTCTAATCCATTCTTGGATATAAATTTAGATTTTTTTCTTATATATAAATTGTTAAAAAGATTTTGTTTGTTTACTTAGAGGGGAAGGGAGGGAGAGGAGGAGAGAAACATTGATGTGAGAGAGAAACATCGATCAGTTGCCTCCTGTATGCACCCTGACTGGTGACCAAACCTTCAGCCCAGGCATGTGCCCTGACCAGAAATCGAACCAGCCACCTTTTGCTTTGTGGAATGACACCCAACTGAGCCACACTGGTCAGGGTTTTTATACACAAATTTGATCATGTCCTTCACCTGGTTAAAATTTAATGACTCACCATTGCATGCAACATAAGGGTCATACTCATTACATTTGACTGTTTTTGGTGATCTGGCCTTTACTTCCCTCCTTTCTTCTCTCTTCATCTGCCCACTCATTGTCCATGCTAGCAGATGTCCTTGTGAACTGTGTGCTTCTCTGAGCATGCTCTATTCTTTCTTACCTTTGACCTTAGTAGTTGCTGTTCCCTTTTTTTATGTACTTATCGTATCACTTCTACTGTTCCATTGAATCTGGATCCCACCTCCCATACCCAGACTTGACCATCATATCTTCTAAGGAGGGTATTTTTAAAAAAATACTTGTAAGTCTGAAATAAGGATGTTTGTTACATTTCATGTGTAATTCCTCTAAAACACTTTTTTTAAAGTGGCATACCTTGTATTAATGGTTGATAATGTCTTGCAATCAAAGAAATACTTACTAAAGCTTAGTAAGCAAATAAATATTTTGCTTGCTAATTTTTTTTTTCCCTCTGGACTGTAAGCTCTGTAAAGATAGGAGGATAGCCCCTACTGGTGTGGCACAGTGGATTGGGTGTCAGTCTGCAAACCAAGAAGCCACCAGTTCGATTCTCAGTCAGGGTACATGCCTGGGTTGTGGGCCAGCTCCCCAGTTGGAGACGTGTGAGAGGCAACCAATCGATGTTTCTCTCTCACATTGATGTTTCTTTCCCTTTTCCCCTCCCTCTCTTTCCCTCTCTCTAAAAATAAGTAAATAAAATCTTAAAAAATAAAGATAAGAGGGTGATCTGTATTCTCACATGAGACATGGTAAGGTTGTCAACAGCCAGGCAGCGAATGAAGGAGAGCGCCTATGCCGGGTAATGGACTGACTGACTACTTGACAACCCTAACTGCAACTCTTTTGTTTCTCTATGTTAAGCATTTCTCGAGAAACTCTAAAGAGCAGGAAGAAATCAGATTACAGTCTAAATAAAGTAAATGCGCCCATCTTAACAAATACAACACTGAACGTAATAAGGCTTGTTGGTAAGTAGCTACACCTTTTCTAAGAAAATTATTATAGCAGTTAAATTTAGTGTATTCTTAGTACCAAATGATGTTTGCTTGCAATTTTTATTGTTCACTCCAGTGCCCACCATACCGGAGAGTTTAAGATCGTCATATGTTAATGTTTATCTTAATTGTTCCAAATTGTACAATATTAATATTAAAGTCAGTTTTTCTTTTTCAGTTAGCTACTTAGTATTTGTATCTTTTATTTTTTCTAAAAAATCCCAATTAATTGAAATGTAATGAAAAATTCTCTATGTGAGGTAGGGGTATGTGTAGGATGATGATATTAATTGCTTCATTGATCTGCGCAATCTTCCTGTCAGATAGGGGAGGGAATTGTGATTCTCTGGCATTTTCAGACACAAGTGTTCTATAAGCTAAATATTCACACCATAGGAAGTAGTCCATATTACAGGTAAGACCTTTAATGATGATTTTGTAGATGGCAAAAACATGAAGAAATGTGGTATTTGAAATATTTAGGTTCAAAGGTCATGTGGATTTTTTAATATCAGTATTTCAACATTTTATTTGCTATCTCAGCCTTTAAATCTCACAAAGAGATCCACACATTCTATAGAGATGTCTTCTCAAATTACGTCATTTGTACTAGTCAGGAATTATAGTGGATTTCTATAAAATTTACTGTACTCTTTTTATGCAGATGATAACTTCTTATTACCTAGTTTAAGGATATTTATCCTTAAACTATCTATCCTTATTACCTAGGTCTGCTAAAATGGTCTGTGTTCTTGAAGATAACTTCTAAATGTCTTTAATGAATAGGATAAGGTAGATGAAATGGGTTTTAGACGTTCCACTTCCTTTAGGGAAAATAGTGCAAAAGTAATAATGGATTGCGAAGAAGAGAAAAGGTATATATATTTTCATGACAGAAAAATGACAGCTTCTAAGACTATTTTATGGCTGATTAGTGCTAGGGAAATTAGCTTTTCTTCTTTATCAAAGAGAGCTAACTAAACTTAGAGTCATGAGTTACTCTAGAATTTATAGAATCAAAATTTTAAGGGTTCTGAGCGGTCATCTGGTATAAATTCCCATAAAGATTTCTTTCCATGAGACCCATAGTACGTGGTGGCCATCTAGCCTTCGTTTTGTGTCTCACAGTCACTGGAAGCATGTTATTTGCCAGACTACTCATTGTACTGTTAGGCTGATTTAATTGGTAGAATTCTCTTCCTTATGGTAAGCAAAAATCTTTCTGTAAAACCAAAAGGAATAAATAAGTTGGCTTTTTGTCCTATTTTTCCATGTGGTCGCATGTTATATGTGTGGTGGATGTAATACTGTTCTTCCTTTTCCTATGCCTTCCTCCCCATTCTTCAAGGGCCAGTGTGCTTAATCCCCTTATATGGTACCATTGATATAGATAACTCAAAATTCTTGTCATCTTCCTTAGCCTCCTGGACTCACTGTAGGTTTTAGTGTCTGAACACACTGCTTGATGTAGTTTAATGAAGTCAGCATTTATTTAGTTATGTTGAACTAACCCCCCTAATACATCAGTGGCTTTCAACTATACAAGGTTTATCATGATGTGTGTTGGTTCCCAGTCATCTTAGTTCTGCTCCATGAGCATCTTCGCTCTGCAATGCAGGTGAAAGAATAGCACCAACCTGGACATGGGGAGAAGAGCAAGAGCTGAACCGTGACTTTGTGACTTTTAAAGCTTCTGCTCTGTAGTGCCAGGACTTCCTCTGACATGTCACTGGCCACAGCACGTCAGGCCTGACCCTGGGAGAGGGAAGTATACTTCTCCTGGAAGGCACTCCATATCCAGGGCTGTGGACAAAGATGTATAATCCTCTTATACGGAATGGGGGCAAGAAAGGATAGATAACTGGAGAAAATATAAAATACTGTCAGCTACTTGTAAGTGGTTGTTTATATATTTTTTTGATTACTTGTTCAAAATTGACTGGAGGACATCATGTTGTTTATTCTAAATGACTTACATTCAGTAAAATAAAGTCAAATAATATATAAGGCTAAATAAAACAAAACTGAAGTGGGAGAAATCATATTTCATTCAGTTAAATGCAAACGACAGTGCACATCTTCAGTTCTTGGTAGGCATAAGGACATGAGAAAGGAATGCATTCTGCTGTTCTCATTATCTAACGAAGGGATAAAATAATGATAGAAATGTACTCTGGGTGTTAAATTGAGAAGACAGTAACAACCAGTTTTTATATAAGGGTTACTGATTGACATAGTGGACATTGTTTTCTGACAGTGGATTTGTAGAAATTAAGAAAAACTGCATTCTTCTGGGTCTTTGATGTGTCAGCCTGTACGGCAGAACAGTCCTGAGTAAAACCTTACCCTGTGAAGAGAATCTGGCCGTTGTCATTGGGATCAGGTGCTGCCATTATTTCTGTAGCAGATTTTTATGCTTGCTACTTTCTCTGTGCCTGGGATGGCTTTATCTTCAGTTTGTACATACTCATAAAATAGAACTTTAAGGGAGCCACTCACTACGGGGTCTCGGGCTAGTAAATGCACTATTCCTTCCCCTGTAGTTATTACATAAGGTGCTTAAAGATTATAAACTGGCAAAATAATGTCTCTTTACAAAGCTAGAAGTATAGTTGTATAAATAAGATGATTAAATTTTGGTGCCTGGGAAGATGAAGGAACTAATTATTCAGTGCTTGGGAGACACATTTTAGAACGTTAAAGGAATATTCAGAATGTCCTTTTCAATGTGTTTATTTATCTGGCAGATAATTGGGAGAGATTAAAGAAAAGAGTGTTGGTGGGGCTTCCCAACCCCGAGTGGTACCTAAATCTGTTAGGAATGTTTCACAAGTGCAGAGGACTGATCCAAAAGCTTGCATGTATAAGAGAAAATCTTGTCAGCCTGATGGTTTCTTGCAGACAGAGGCAGAGAAATTTTAGGGAGGAATCTGGTATCACTGAAAGAGCCTTAGGTTCATGGTCTGTCTCCTGGAGGCAGCTCTCACAGGGGTGGGTGTAGGGCAGGGCTGAGGCGCAGGAGATAGGTTGCCAAAATTCTTGCTTGTAAAGACTACAGACCTTACAACAAAATTTTTACTTTAGCAGCTGGGAAAAATACACACCAGCACATGCACCAGGATTTAACCAGTGTATCAAAGGGATTTTGAGGCAGAGATAGCTGAGATGCAGTGTATGTGGGGGAGAGAACACAGGAAGAGTAGGGAAGAGATTCACCACTTGCTTCATTAGTACATTTGTTTAGGTGGGGCATTAATATTAGTTATTTTATCATGGAGTGTTTTAAATTGAAAAGGTAATGCATGACAATATTTAAATATTAAAATAGTCCAGGATATAAACAGAGCCCTTGACCTCCAGGTCTCCTTCCTCAGAGAAAACTACTCAGTATCTCTTTGGGAAATATTAACATGGTTTTACAAGTATATTTTATTTGTGAATCTCCTTTCCTTGTTTTTTTTTTTTTTTTGTTGTTGTTGTTTTTGCTCATTTCAAAACATCACACTATAGTGTTCTTTAGCTTTTTTGACTTAAGCTCACTAAAGGTTACAGTTAAAATATCTGAAGATATTACATTTATTAGTATGCATGAAGCCCATTCTTTTTTTATGATTCTGTTTTGTAGATGTACTGTGTAAGTCCTCTATTTTTTTTAACATTCATTTCACATCATTTGATACTACAAACAATACCCATCACTGAAAATATCTTTGAAATATCTTTGCCCGTACAGATACAGCTGTAGGACAAATCCCTACAGATGTTTTCTTATGCTAGATCAAAGAGCTTATACATTTTCAGTTTTTATGGACATTTTCAATTTATCAAAGAACTTACTAAAGAGATTCTGTTAGTTTATCCAACAGTGTATGAAAGTATCTCTTTCCCAGGCTCTTAGCAACACTGTGTATCATCCAATTTCAGATGGGTTAAAAAAATTGCATCTGATTCAGATGTATTAATTATGAGTGAGTTAAGCATCTTCTCATATGCTTCAAAAGATATTTCCATATATTTGCGAACTACTTATTTATATTGTCCATTTTTAATAATAAGGATATTACTATGTTTTAATTTCTACATTATGGAAATTAGTCTTTTTTTCTGCCATGTCTATTCACTTATCTTAAGTTCAACAGATTTTTGTTTTGCTACTACTTTGTTCCAGGTACTCTGCTAGCTGTTGGAGTTAGTCGTGCACAGGACATAGTCTGTATAGTTAAGGAGTCTAACATGGGAAATAGCATACAAAAGAAAAAAATACATTATAGTGTTATAAATGTAAATAACCAGAAAAGAGGCAGAAACAAAGAATGGTCAACTTTCGTTTTGGGTAGCAAATTAAAGGGCTGACTCACTGGGTGGCTGACACTCTAGCTGACTTTGAAAGATGAATAGACTGCATGGCCTTGGTAAAGGCATTCTAGCCAAAGTGCAGAGAACAACACGTGCAAGACATGGTGTACTCACACCACGAGTTTGTCTTTTTTAAAGACATCAGTTTAGTTGGCTGCCGATGAAAAGCATGATGGGAGGTGGGAGATAGAGGCAGGGGAGATGTGGCAAGAAAGGTGAGCAACACCTGGATTTTAGAGTGTCTTATATAATGTCTTCTGGACATGAACTTACTAGGGGTTTTAAATGGGAGAAACACAAGCAGATTGGTTTTTTGTTGTTGTTGCTGCTGCTACTGCTGTTGCTATTTTTAAAAAGATTACTCTGGCCACAGTGTAAATATGGATTTGACAATGGAGTGACTTGGAATCAAGGAGAAGCTGGGAGAGGTCATAGGCTAGATGGGAGGTTGTTGAAGTCTCCCAGGCAAGGGATGGTGAGGACTTGAACCCTGTGTAAAGCAGTGGCCAATAGAACAGTGGAGACAGGTTTGAGAGATTTTGGAAATGTAGTGGATAGGATTGGTGAATTTGTTAATGACAGATCATTCTTAAATTTGAGATTTGTGTGACCAGTTACACTACTGCAACTAAAATAGGAAAGATAGAGGAAGACCAAGTTTGGGAGCTGATGATAGGTTTGGTTTTGGACATATGGAGGTACCTGTGGGACATTTAAATAGAAATAGTCTGTGGGCATTTGGATAGCTAGATTTGGAGATCAGGAGAATAAACATGGTCAGGTTACATATTTGGAGTCATTAATAAGTTAAACCCTGGAAGTAGATTATTTTGGCAGACAGAAACCTGCAAAGGAGGTTGTGAATGAATGGTAGAGGCTGGAGAAAATTAGGCAGTAAAGAGGAGATCTTGAAAAGCAAGAGATAAAACCTATCAAGAAGATCATGCTTTAGTGGTCTTCTATGATGATATAAGCCAGTGATTCTTAAATTTTAGCATGCATCAGAATCACCTGGAGAGCTTGTTAAACATGTATCCTTGGACTTCACCCCAGGATAGCTAATCCAGTAGATCAGGGATGTAACCTCAGAATGGGGTCTATAACAAATTTCTAGATGATGTTAATGCTGCTTATCCAAGGACCAAACTTGGAGAATCATTGGTTCCTTTCTGTGTTGTCCTAAATGAAATGTAAACAATGTAAACAGGAACATTTTTGATTGTGTAAACAGTCAGTTTGAACAGTTTTGTTTATGAATATAAGTAATCATATCAGTTGTTTTCAGAATACTTATTTCAAATACTAGTGATCAAGTTATAGGGTCATTGAAATCATAAATACAATCTCATGTAGAAGTATCACAATATATTTTTATTTTAAACCTTTAAAATCTTATTTTATGATTAAATTAAAAGGTTTTTTTTCCAAGAAGCTTAAGGAAAATTTTGTTATTGTTTAATTTGGATTACATTCCAATATTTGTTTCTCTAAAAATAGTTTTATTTATAGTATTTTTATGAACTTACATTTTTAAACAGTTTTAAAACACTTTCTGAATTGATAGCTTTTTATACAGCATGATATTTTGAGAGGAGGGTCCAAGAAGGCTCTTTCCTTACTACATGTTATAAGAAAATGATTTCAGAGATTTTGGGGTGAGGGGCTAAGATATTATATTCAAACAATAGAGTAAAAACTGGCAGCCAGGGACTTAAGTACCAGAACTGTTAATTTTTTTCCTTTGATCTTACTTCCTTGTTCTCTACATTTTTTCTAAATTGCTAGAGCTGAATTAACTTTTCCTTCCTTTCCTTTGTGCCTCCTTTGTAGCATTTCCAGTGTGCCTTTACGTGCTCTTCATATCCATTCCTGATCTTTGTTTAGTGCACTGTAGTGAGAATATGAAGATCTTTCCAACTCAATCTGTTCTTGCTCTTGCTCCTCCTCTCCTGTCATAATCCACCACGGGTGGAAGAAGTCATCCCCTTGCCCCAGCACACACACACACTCTTCCAGCACCTTCTCTTTACCGTGGGATTCCTCTGTATAGGCGTGGCTCACTGATTGGATTTTCCTGGGCCAGTTTTCTTGTGGTAATCACACTCCCCTCTCTCTCTCTCTGCCTCCCACTGGCTGGGCTGGTTCAAAGGCAGGCCTGCTGTTCCTCTTGGTTGTGGTCCTTGCCCATGCTGCTCCTGGTTGGTTTCTTTGCCGGCCCCTCTGTGGGTCTCCTGCCCATGGGTATGTAGGACTCATGGTCTCGCTTTAGGAGGGGACAGTTTAAACAGTACTGCCCCTAGGAAGCCTTTCCTTGTCTCCAGATTAGGTTGAGTTCCCTTCAAGTAACACCCTGTACTTATCCCATATTGCATTCACCATAATTATAATTATTTTAAAATAATAGCAATAGCTAAGGTTTCTTGCTCCCTTGTTATATGCTATGTAAACACTTCACATGCATTTTCTCACAGTGTCTTTTTACATAGCAGATAATTGAAGCCCAACGATAGATAACTTGCCTTAGGTCACACAGCTGGTAAGTGGTAGAATCCAGGTTGTCTGATCCCAGAGCCAGTAGGCTCTTAACTGGCGTGCTTCACAGCCAGTGGAGGAACTCAGGAACATTAATTCTTACCACTGGACAGAGTTCAAAGAGGTTATAATATATTGTATGTTGGAGGCAGGAACAGGAACTTCTCATAGTTGATAATTTGGAAAGAGATGGCTTTCTTGGTCATCTGGGCTATATGCTAGACAGCCCTTCTCAGTGTTCCCACGGCTTGCTGTGCCCACTCCTCCCACTGTGCCCCTGTGAGGAATTCTAGAGGGGAGAACAGGAGGGTGGGTGCATCCGAACCACTTCAACTAATGACCACATTTTTTAAACTGGGAAGGCTGACTGCAGAGCCATGCTTTTTTATATTTTTTATCAAGGTGGTACATCTCATATTAACCCATTAAATAACGAAGAAGAGCTTGTAATAAAAAGTGGCAGGCTCCTACCCCACCACTCCCAGCCACCGGAAAGGGGGAGGTTTGTTGTCTGTTTCTGTTTTTTGTCTAGTTGTAATTGCCCAGGAAAGGGTGATGAGAGGTAAGTTTTTTGAATTTGTATCAGTCTGAATATGTTTTTATTCAGCCATTTTTACTGAAATACAATTTAGTTGTATATAGAATTGGGGATTGAAAATTACTTCTTAGAGAGTTAAAACCTCTTGCTCATTTTATTGTAGGTAAATTTCTTTTCTCTCTTTCTCTGAAAGCTTTTAATATTTTAATCTTGATGTTTCAGAATTCTCTATTGTGGTATCTAAGTGTGAGTTCTTTTTCACTTTGTGTTGGGAAGTTTGTGACCCTTTCAGTCTGGTGGTTTGTGTGTGATTTACATTGCCATCGCTTTGATAATTTTCACCTTTCCATTTCCTCTATTCTCTTTTTCTCTGTTTTTCATTACTCAAGTGTTTAGCCTCTTAGTTTGCACCTTCATGTCTGTCATTCTTTCTGTTTTCTATATTCTTGTCTTTTTGCTGTACTATCTGAAATATTTCCTTTTCTGCATTTATTTTATAAATCACATTTTTAATTTTCAAGAGCCCTTCTGTATTTCCTGTTTTTTTCTCCGAATTCTTCTGTTTTTTAAAATACATTCTTATGTTTTATTTATTGATTGATTTTAGAGAGAAAGGAAGGGGGAGAGGGAGGAAAGGAGACAGAGGAAGAGAGGCGTCCATTTGTTGTTTCACTTGTTTCTCCATTGATTGGTTGTTTCTCATGTGTGCCCTGACTCGAGAGCCAACCCACGACCTTGGTGTATCGGGATAAGGCTCTAACCCACTGAACCAGCTGGTCAGGGCCTCCTATTTTACGTAGTTACTGTATTTCTCTTCTTTAGCTTGAACTCTTCTATTTCCTTTGGGATTAGCTTTTCTTTTTTACTTTCTGAGATTTCCTCATGGGCCTGATGATTTTTGCTTATCTATTCTTATCTAAAAATAGAACGCCTATATAGCTGTTATGGGTGTCCCTTTCTGAGTAATTAGAACTGTGTTCAAACTGGCTCTTTCCCCCTAGAGGGAATTCTGACTGGGAACTCGGATAGAGTAGGGCAGAGCTGGGTGGATTGACTGTCAGCATTTACTTTATGGGGACAGATCCCCAAATTCCCACAACAAGGTAGATTTTAGTATGTGGTGCCCACTTTCAGACTAGAAACCTTAGCTTTTCTGATTTATTATTTAACGTTAGCTCACTTTTGTTTTGGTTTAGTTTGCTTAATTCTTTTAGAAAGGAATCCTAAGACTTTTAAACTTCTTTTGTTTATGCTGCCCCAAAATTGTAGCAGCCTGTACTCTTGCAGGGGTGTCTGACCTTTTGGTGTCTCTGGTCCACACTGGAAGAAGAGTTGTCTTGGGCCACACATTAAATACAGTGCGACACATAATCACAAAAAAAGCATCTCATAATGTTTTAAGTAAATTTACAATTTTGTGTTGGGCCACATTCGTAGCCATGCTGGGATGCATGCAGCACGTGGGCCGCAGAGTGGACGCCTCTGCTAAGTGCTGATGAGGATGGTGGTAGAGGGGGACATGCAGACTGGTACAGTTTGTCCCATAAGTGTACCTTCAGTTAATCTGTCATTGTTCAGCCCTGTTTCCTGCTCCTGCTCTCTTGCTGTACCTGCTGATCCTAAGCAGTCACCATCCTATCTAATATCTTCCACCTCTGTTGTGGTCCTCTCATGCTTTATTTTCTGTCAACCAGCCACTATTTACTGTCTGTTGTTTAGTATAGTGGTTGGGAAACTAGAGCTGACAGGCCAAATTGTCTGGCTACCTGTTTTTGTCAATAAAGTTTTATTGGAATACATCCAGCTCATTATTGCAGTTCACCTGTGGCTGCTTTTGTATTACAAAGGCAGAGTTGAGTTGTTGAAACAGAGAATGTGTGGCATGCAAAGCCTAAACTTTCTACTCTGGTCTTTAAAGGAAAGGTTGGCTGACTCCTAGTCTACAAATTTTTTAAGATTTCTCATTTCCTGGTGATTATAGCTACCTACCTTTACCTCTTCTCTTCATAGATATAGGTTTAATTCATTGTAAAATTTTCCATTAATTCAGTAATCTGAGGAGGTACATAAGCTTCCTCAGGCCTTCAAAGGCTACTCCGCTCTCTTGAACTGGAAAAGACAGAGTGTTCTCTCTTACACATTTTAATATACTGGCAACCTGCTTACTGATGGCTGCCTTCCATGCGTGATCATTTAAGGTAAGAACAGGGACTCTGTAATTCCTTGTGTCTTAAAACAAGGTCAAGTGTAAGTAAGCCTTTAAGAGTGTTCATTACATGAATCGATTGAATGAATAAATAGAATTGTTTAAATTTTTTTTTCAGTGTAGTGGGGAAGATCTAGTTATTTTTTTCTTCTGAATGCACATTTAAAATAAGTTTTACCTCTTAATAATTATTTTTATGTCCTTCCTTAAGATTAATTATATGAACAATGCTTAATCTTATTTTTAGGACTAGAGAGGAGCTCTGAATTTTGGGTCTGTCTCACCCAGATATTTGCATTCTTCCTTATTCTACCTATTCATCTCTCTTTTTTTATTTTATGGGTTAAAATAATGTAACATTAATTTTTCATTTTTTATACAGTGGCTCATTATTTTATGTGTAAACGGTTGCAGTTTAATAAATTGTGTGTTTGTTGGTGAAATATCTATACAGTAACCTAGAATGTTCTAGGAGCATATTTTTTCAAATATTTTTCAATTGTGATTTAAACACATGATGTATGAAATAATCACAAAATATGATTCTGAAACAAAAGACTCATAAGTGGGAAGGAGATTAAAATCTGAGTTGAATGTTTATTACTTTTTGATGTTTGTGTGGCTTTGTCTTCCTCTTCCTGACCATCTGACTATTATTTAATATCTCTCTTGTAAATTAAGACAGATGTACTCAGTTCTTAGCTAATACAGACATGGTTTTGATAGTAGACATTTCCATTAGAGTAAATTTATCTTTTTTCCTACTGACATTAATGTGTTTTCTCTTGAGTCATGGTGTCTTCAATAGCGCCAATTAAAATGTATAGCAGTTACATGACATAGAGCCAATACCTGAATTATTTGCTCATTTGGAAATTAAGCAAATGGCCTGTTTTAACATCTTCTGGAGAAGAGCATATTTCTATTATTTTCAATAAAAACACACACATGCACAATTAGGGACTTACTGTTTGTTATTTGATTTAGCCTGCCTCCTATGCAGCCTTCAAATTCATTGTTTATAAATGCATAAATTTTGGCTTTTAATTTTGTGTGTGTGTAACTGTATTGTGTTTAGAGGAAGGAAAATGGAATATGGCCTCTCCCAAAGGAAGGAATGTGGAGTATATGTTCCTGGCATTTTGAGAGTATTGAGCTTTTGAGCTATGTGTTGATAAAGCAGTGTTCTTGTCTCAGCATAACATTTCACAAGGCTGGGATTTAAGGGACTGGAAGTGTCTTCCACGTGTCCTTTCTCTTCTTGCCTCTTTATTTTTCCTATGTATGTATACGCTTATGAAAAATACCCTACTTTTTTCAAGTACATTGTCTTCTGTTTTGTTATACATAAACATTTTTGAAGAAATTATTGTAAGTGGAATCTCCAAGAAATGAGGACTTGTGTTGTGTGCTTGTAAAGTGTCATTTGGAGAACAGTATAGGATTTCCATGAATATTTGACAGACAATAAAAATAATGACGTAAAGAAATCTTTGTAGGTCTTACTTACATCAGTGTTGTCCCGTAGTACTTTCCAAGATGACCTAACTGTTCTCTCTGTTGCTGTCCAGGGCAGTGGCCACTAGCCACAAATGCCTGTTGAACATTTGAAATGTGGCTAGTGTGACGGACAAATGCAGGATTTCATTTAAAAAATATTTTGATAAAGTATTTTATTGTCGCTTTATTATAATGGACTAATAGATTTTAATTTCGTTCTACTTAATTTTTCCTTTTTAGGTAAATATATGCAGATGATGAACATTCTGAAGCCAATTGCCTTTGATGTCATCCATTTCATGTCTCAGCTATTTGATTATTACTTATATGCCATATATACTTTTTTTGGTCGGAATGATTCAGTAAGTCAACCTTTGAGGGGAAAGACAGTGTTTCTTTTGAAATGTTTTTTTAAAATGTAAAGTTCAGTTCATTCTCTCTGTATAAAACATACAAATAGCATTATTTTGAAAAATTTCCATCAAAATCCAAAATTATTGATATCAGCTTTCTGTCTGCCTAATTGCTTTATTTATATGTTAATTTTAAGCTTTTATATGATAAACATATTGTATGTTATTCAAAGTTTTGGCAGAAAAAATACAGCATCTGTTTCTAACCTTGGTGTTTTTGGCAGTGGAAGACGTGCAGGTTGCCTTGTTTAAATCTGGCCCAGCGTATAATCACCTCATAGTAAATGAGACATTTTAAATACTGGCTAACAACTTTCGTAGACCCTACTACATTCGGAATATAATGGCAAATATTTATTAAAATAATTGAAAATCTTTGAGCTGAACCATCTGCCTGCCACAGAATTAATGTTTCTGCTCCTTGTTGTATTTCCAAAGCTCATACTGAGTTTATCTTTTTCTGCTCCTAAGGAGAACAAGCCAATATTTGGCAGGTAACTGACCTGATATTTGAGGATTATTATGTGGTTCACCTAGATAGTTTATAGTTTTCTGTGCAAAAGCATACTGCTTGGTTCTATAAATATATCATAATACTTTTAATATACTATATTTTGTACCTTTTAAAATGTGAATTTTAATGGATCACTACATTCATCATGTACATATTCATATTTTTGCTGGGATTACAAGGATATAAAAGACATGATCTCTTACTATGGGACTTGAGTTTCCTGTGTTCTTAATTCTCCAAAAGTTTCCTTAGAAAGAATTCTAATATAATCAGAAACAAAGTGTTGATGCAAAATTTGTTACTATAAAATATGTAGGGTCCAATACAAGTAATGTCCCCTTTTTATTACAAAATTATAAGCATGTAATTCTGTAACATCACAATATCACACTCAAGCATACCATATAACATTTTAGGTGAAATGTTCAAATTAAAACTATAAATTATTATACCCATATTATAACCCTAACAACCATACTCAAAGCAGGCCTTACCTCTGCTGGACCCTGTATACTAATTCCTCACGATGAATTTGGAAACTCAGGATATAAATGTTAAAGATGAAGGGCATTCTAGAGTTTTAGCTGGTTGTCAGAATCTTTGGTCTTCTAGATGCATCTTCTGTCCCCGGGGCCATGACTTTAGACTGGTGCCGGCCGAGAGGAATTTGGCAGTAATGGGTTGCTCTGCACTTGGACCATCAGATGTGGTAGACACTAGCTGCACGTGGCTGTTGAGCGCTTGAAGTTTGACTGGTGCAACTGAGGAACTGAAATTTAAGTTGTATTTAATTTTATCTAATTCATCTGTGTATATAAATAGCCACACGTGGCTAGTGACTGTCATATTGGCTAGAACAGCTCTGGACCATGTCATTGATCAGATGTGTTACAACAGAGTCCTGTGAAGTCTTTGGGGGGCTGATTGCTTTTAGATGTGACTTTCCAGCTGATTATGTTCCAGCATAGATTTCTTTACGGTGGGCTTCACTAGAACCTGAGAAAGTTAGCAAGTGTAGATAGTTCGGTGCTGATTATAAAATATGCTGCGTATTTTATTTAAAATCTGTTGTTTTAAAGAGCACATTAATCTGATATTGTTTTATTAAAAACATTTTCAATCCTGTAAGACCCAATAAAAGTTATTTTATTACAGTCAAACAATTAGCTATAAGTTATAAAGTTACTATCTTTCTCCTGAGTGTTTACCCATATGTGATATTAGAAACAGTTTGTATTATATGAAATCTGTGTTTTGAAACAATTAGCTGTGAGATAGAATGTTCTATTCTTAACCTGGGTGACTACCCATATGTCGTGTTAGAGACAGTTTGTATTATATGAACCAGTACAAAATATGCTTATGAGTGAGTATATATAAGTAAATAAGTATTTACCCTGCCTCTTACTTGTACTTTTAAAGACTTTTCTATTATTAGATTATGTCTAGTAATAGTAGCTTTTCGCTACCATGCATTGAATATTGAATATAATCAATGTATTGAATATTGAAAATACATGTCTTTAATTAGAACAATCTGCAATTCAGACTGTATTATTTTTTATTTTTAAAAACTGAAGGAAACACTATTTAAAGCAAAACAAAGACTTCATATCTCTATAAAAAGGAATTTTTCTTTACAATTTGTATAAAAATTTCACCTTACTTTCTACCCATATTTTGCTTTGCTTAATTTTTATATACATTTAAAGTTTTTTTTTATATGGGGCATGGTTATAGTCTTAATTAGCTACTTTAAATAAATTTTGGAATGACAATCTGAATAAATGGCATAAATAAGCATATGCAGCAATATAATATCGAAGAGGTAGCTTTTACTTTCCTAAGCAAGTCAACTTTTCAGGGCCATTAGAAATTCTACAAGTTTCCATATTCAAATAAATAAATAATTACTCCAAATTGCTTGTTAGCTGTTGAGTCTTAGGTGGGTGGGATTAGAGGGGTAGTCAGGTAATTAGTAGAATGATAAGAACAGACAGGTTGCTCCTGCTTCTTTCCTAGAAGAAAGCGTATGAGTGAATTTAGATAAGATGTTGCTTGTGGAAGAATAAACATCTGTTTCTCAGGAGTTCTAGAAAGTCATTGGCTAGGAGACCAGCATGTATGCATTAAGCTAGGGGATTCCTTCTCTTCACAGCAGTTCCTCCTGAAGCTCCTGCTGTACACTGAACTGGTCGTAACTGATGCTCAATTATGTATCTAATCCATCTGATTCTGTAATAATGTTACTCATAGGATTGCTTTATCTCACCTTGCCCCAGCCTTCCATTGTTTACCTCTTGAGTTACATTTTCTTTGGTTCTTCCTGTTTACATGCTCTTGTGAAGACCATTCTGTAGCTTACCTTAACTCAGTAGTAAGCACATAGTAGATTCTTAGGACATGTGGATTGATGTCCTAATTGTTTCTTATCCAAGTAAATCTTATGAGGGTTCTTACTTGACAACAGTTTGTGAGCCTCATTTAAAGTTACAGTTCATTAATGCAACTCTTTCTTTGTAGAGAGTCTATGATTCAGTATCTCAGATTTTAAGAATGAATAGACTACACTCATGGGTAGGATGTACTAAGACCTTTCTTAGATGATACTTCCTGCAGAAAACAATAATAAAATGTGGATAGTATACAAAGGGCAACTACTGAAGCTCCTGGAGAGGAATGGGAGCTTAAGACTGACGGGGAGTTGATGCTAGCATGCAGGTTGGGGAAAGGGAAGCTATAAAAATAAATTACATCTTCATGGCCTTTACTGCAGGACTAAGTGATGCCCACATGGCACACAGGTGAGGCAAGCACAATAAAACCTGCAGTCTTGATGGATTGGGGAACCAGAAAAGTAAAACCAGAGTAAGGGAAGTTCAGAACATAAAGAGCCAGAGAGAGGATCCGAAATTCTGGCTACCTCTGTGTCTGACTAACCCATGAACCATGCCTATATGCAGCAGACCGACTGGAGCCAAGCAAAGAAAAGAATATATGAACAGAGACTGAAGTTGCTGCATAAAAGATAGTTTGTAATTCAAGGGCAGGCAAGAAAATTACATACTGAAAACAAAGGAAAGAGTACTTATTGGAGAAGAAGAACAGAATCCAGAATCTCCAGAATCGGATAGATGATGTAATCCAACTTTACCCAATATACAATACATAGAACCAAAAAAGTGGACTCATCCTCAAGTAAAAGGAAAATCAGTCTAGTCTGACCTGAAGATGTTGGAACTAAGGGAAAAGGAATTTAAATGGACTATTATACCTTCAGTAAAGCAAAACAAACATATTTTAAATGCATGAGTATCCCAGTAGAGAAATGAGAAGTTGTAATAGAAACAGTAATTAAATTAAAAAGTGAAATTCTAGAGCTAAAAAGTACAACTTCATAATACTGAAAGTACTTAACAGCCAAATGGACATAATAGAAAAGGATTTATGAACTTGAAGATAAACTAATAGAAATTATTCAGAATGAATATAGAGGATAAAAGACTGTAAAACAAAAATGATCAAAGCCTTAGGAACATGCTAAGTTATATCAAATGGTTAAACATACATGTAATTGGAATATCAGATGGAGACTGAAGAAAGAATGAGGTAGAAAAAAGTGTTTGAAGAAACATGGGCCAGAACGGGCTCATACAAGATACTAAAGGAACAGCAAGCAGAATAAGCACAGAGGAGTGCAGTGGGTACCTCGTAGTGGGACTGTCTTGAAAACTACCACAGACTTACTACAGCCCTCCATCTCTGCAGGTTCTGCATCCATAGATCCAACCAGCTGTGGATTAAAAATATTCTGGAAAAAAATTATGTTGTTGGTGCTATGTAGTATGTGGTTAGGCCTATGATGGTTGTGTCTGTACTGAATACGTACAGACTTCTTTTTCTTATCATTATTTCCTTAATATAGTATAACAACTATTTATATAACATTTACATTGATTTAGGCTTTGTAAGTAATCTAGAGTTGATTTGAAGAGTACAGGAGGATGTGCATAGGTTATTTGCAAGTACTACACTATTTTATGTAAGGGGCTTGGCATCCGCAGAGTTTGGTATCGGAGGGGGTCCTGGAACCAATCTCTGGCTGGTGCTGAGGAATGACTGTACATAAAAGGGACCAGGATTTGAGTAACAGCTGACTTCTCATGAAAAACTGTGGAGATCAGAGGAGCATTAAGTAACACCTTTAAGGTACTGAAAGAAAAGAAAAAAGTGTCTGTCTAGAATTTTATATCCAACAAAAATACAATTCAGGAATGAAGGTGAAATTAAAACATTTTTGGATAAAAAGAAAAAATAAGAATTTGTCACCAACAGACAGATAATACAAGAAATGATGAAGGAAGTTTTTCAGGCCAAAGGAAGAAGACGCTGTGTGAGAACACGGGTCCTCAGAAAAGAATGAAGAGCATTGATAATGGAGACTACTTGGGGAAATCCAAAAGATTATTTTGAAAAAATTTTCCACCTAATTTCTTTATAAACAATGTAGTTGTTTAAACTGAAATGCTAACATTGTATTCTAGAGTTCATAATGTAAAAGTATTCCATATATCGACTATAGCAAGGTATGTAGGGGGATATGGAGTTAATAAGATGGCAAGATTTATGTGTATTATGTAAAGCAGCATATTGTTAACAGTAAGTAGCCTATGAGACGATATTGTAATCCATAGGACAACAATGAGAAATAGTACAAAGAACTTTAACTGTTTCTGCCAACAGGAAAATTATAATTCAAAAAAACTTGTACAATCAGAAAAGGCAGGAAGGGAGGAGCTGAGGAACTAGAGAGAGATAGCACATAATAGTAGCTGTAAACCCAACCAGCAATCACACTCAGTGTTAATGGACTAAACACTCAACAGGCAGAGATTGTCAGCATGGAGTAAAAACAAAGCTCATACTTAATAACAAAAAACACTCCTTGGTTGAAAGCAAACAAATGGATTGTAAAGATATGCCTTGCAAACAGTGGTCATAAGGAGGCTGCGTTATCATCAGATAAAATCAATTTGAACAAAATGTATTATCACAGATAGATGGATTTATAATGACCTAAGAGTCAATTCAACTGAAACACATAATGATAATAAATGTGTATGTGCCTAGTTACAGAGATTGTAAATAGATGGAGCAATAATTGACAGAATTCAAGAGAAAATGAAAAAAAAATGAATGACAGCTAGAGATTTTAACACCATACAGTAACTAATAGGATAAATAGAAAATCATCTGTCTTCTGGCTGTATCTTCATGTGGCCTTTCCTCTGTTCTCCCGTGGAAGGAGGGCAAACCTTTTTGGTATCTCTTCTCATGAGGGTACTGATCCCAATGTGGGAACCCCACACCCTCATGACCTCATATAACCCTGATTATCTCCCAGAGGCTCCGTGTCCGAGTAGCATTGCATGGGGTTTAGGTCTTCACCATATGAACTGAGGGTGGAGGGGAACAGCAAGCACTCAGTTCATGAAATGGAGCATCTAGAATTTGTATACGTTGCTCATTAAAATGCAGTGTGTGTACATTGCTTGTTAAAATGCAAAATGGTATAGCCACTTTGGAAAACAGTATGGCAGTTCCTTATAAAGTTAAAAATATGTGAACTGGAAATTACACTTCTACATATTTACCACACAAAGTGTATGTCCACAGCAAAGACTATGCATAAATATTCATAGTGGTATTATTCAAATAGCCCAAACTGGAGCCCAGTATTCATTGACTGGTGAATAAGTAAACAGACTGTGCTTTATCCATATTATAGAATGCTAGTTATTAAGAAATAAAAGAGCATGGAATACCAATAGACTCACAACATGGATGAATCTCAAAAGCATGCTAAACACAAGAAGGAAGTCAAACACAAAAAACTACATGCTGTATGATTCCATTTATAAGGAATTTTATTTTTAAAGATTTTATTTCTTTATTTTTGGAGAGGGGAAGGGAGAAAGAGAGGGAAGGAAACATCAGTATGTGGTTACCTCTTGTGCACCCCCTACTGGGGATCCGACCTGCAACCCAGGCATGTGCCCTGACTGGGGATTGAACTGGCGACCTTTTAGTTTGCAGGCTGGCACTCAGTCCGCTGAGCCACACCAGCCAGGGCTATTTATATGGAATTTTAGAAAAGACAAAACTGTAAGGACGGAATGCAGATAAGGGGTTAAATAAAGGTGGTGGAGGTGCTGAAGTGCAAAAGGCATGAGGACATTTTTTAAAGTCTTGGAACTCTTCTATCTCGATGGTGGTTGCTGGTTGCCAGGCTGTATACAATAACCAAAATTGATCAAACTCTACACTTAAAATGGCTGAATTTAACTATAATACCTAATAAAGAAAATGAGTTGAAGTTAAAAAACCTAGTAAAATAAAATATAAAGTTACCATATAAAATTAGTTCATGTTTTAACTACACCATGCCATCACACAACTATTTTGGCTTGAGGCTTTCTAACACACGTTGCGTAAATAATATCTTATTTTTGTATTAGAGAGGAAGTGATGAGGAACTAATGTGTGTGTATGCCTTGGTGTATATACACACACACATAATTTCTGTGACTCAGATTATATAATAGTTCACTATTAATAAAGTTTTAAGTTTATTGACTTACACAGAATATTTTTTCCAGGTGTCTCTATGTATCTATGATTACCTTTAAATTAAATTTTTACTCATCAGCTGAATCATCATCATTCACGGAGCCAACCTTTCATGTCCTAGCAGTCAAGTCTCACTTCTCATTTACGTTCTTGACTGAAGATTTTTATAAATGCTTTGGCTTTGTAATAGTGAAGAGAATTCTATACTGCGGAATGTTTACTAACAAAGTTTATTAATTTTTGATTGAAGATGTAGGCTGTCTCTAATTTGTGTTAAATTAGCAACACTACATTATTATGCTTCTGCATAAATGTAACACAGTGTACTGTCTTTAAGTATCTAAAATCTGAAGTTTTTTTTAACTAAAAATAATAACTTGTAGGAAAGAAGTTCTGGTGAACTCTCTCCTGATGCTTCATTAGATTAATAGGTGTTAGTGTGACCTGTACATGCACATGTGTAAATAGTTCTCTTGTTCCCTTGAGGACTAAGGTTTGAGTTCTTGGCTTGATGTTTTGGAATTTTTAAACGAAGTGTGGAAACCCTCTGAAGGCTAAGCGTCTGAGGGAAAACATCAGATTCTTCATTTTGGTTAGTTAGGAGTTACAACATTCACAAGGTTATCGCCACAGTGATAGCACGTCTTTTGTTTTCTCTTTCAGCTGGAGTCAACGGGACTAGGCCTTAGTAGTAGCAGACTAAGAACAACCCTAAACAGAATACAAGAGAGCCTTATTGACATGGTAAGTAATCAATTGGAATCAGTTCTTTGGGTTTACATACAGTAGAAACGAGCCATCTAAGCAACTCCTGTATAAGTGTACGTCTACATGCATACGGCGTGCCGGAGTCTTAGTGTCACACCGAGTGCTCAGGGGAAGTAAAGTGGAGGTTTCTTATAGTCTGACTGGAGAGCGAAAACATGGAAGAATGTGATATTGGCAGTGTATCCAGTACAAGTTCAAGAGAAGAGAGGTGTACATGCAAATTTCGTGTCAGAGAATGACTAAAGAAGCAAGTGAGACTTGTGCTAGACTTTGGTGAACAGGTATGGGCTTTGTGGGAAAAAGAGGAAAGGGCATCCAGACTGAGGTTCGGAGGCTGAGCAGGGGCCTTGAGGTGGGAGCAGGCCTGGCCCAGAGATTGGCAGGTCTCCGTGATGGGCACTGGTATATGCTGGAGGGCTGCGCTGCAGGGTGTTGAGGACCTTTTTATAAATGGCTTTGAAATTCCAGTCTGGGTTTAGTTGGCTGTGTTGTGGGAAGTCTGGGTTTTTGACCATGTCACATGATGAAATGTGTATGTATGTAAAGAAGGTAGGTTAAGGTGGTAAAACAGGGCTGATGCTCTGTAGTGTTTAAGCTGACAGAAGCATTTAAGAACATTTTTTTTTCTTGTGGTTGGTTACTGTAGCCAGAGATTTTTGTTGTTCATTGTGTTTCTCTACATCTACATTAACCCCAGGAATCTCCAAATTTTCCTTTGTTCCTTTACTTACCTAAACAAGCAGTTATTTTCCTCTTTTCTTATAACTTTGATATTATGTGCATTCTTCTGTTAGGATGTTTTTATGAAGTAATGTAATCACTCAGTCTTTTAAGAAGTACTTATTGAAATAATTGTTATATGCCAGGCATTTTTGTAGTGCTGGGAGTTCATCAGTGCACAAAAGAGGTAGTTCCTGTCTTCTTGAAACTGCTATTTTATTGGGGCAGAGAGACAGATAAACAAATATATAATATAGTGTCGGATCCTTAGGAGTGCTAAGAAGAAAATGAAGCTGAGTGATAGGATGGTGATCTTTGAGCAGAGAGGTGAGTAAAGTGAGAGGCACATGCTGATATCTCAGGTGAGTGCAGAAAATAACCTGAATCCATCTCATCATCTCTCTTATCATTTGACATCTTTTTTGCCTTGCACATATTTAGAAATACATACATTTGCAAGTATATATATATATATTTTTTTCATAGCACTTTGGCACACAGCATTTCTTCAGTAAATTTTTGTAGTATAAATAAATAAATAAACTCCAATCTGCGAGTTTTGTGTCTCCTGGCTTAATGTGGCTTGTTTCCTTGGCCTTACCCATTTAATCCTGATCTTCATTTTCAGAGTCCAAAGTTCCTTTGACTCAGCCATCTTTTTTCTTTTTTGGTCTTGAAAGTCCTTTAGCTTGCATCCTCATTGGCAGTTATCTGTATTTTGATTTTGCTTATCCTTGTTTGATACTTTGTGTAACCTTTACCATTGGATCTTCCTCTGTTGCTAAAGTTTTTCTTCTTTCTCACTAATGCCTCAAGATTGATGGGCTGTAATTTATCCCTAGAGTTATTCACTCTGATGTCGATGTCATCTCTGCTGGTTACTAGTTTATGGTGGTCAAATCACAGGTCCAGATTTGACCCTTAAGGCATGGATTTAATGCCTCAGATTATGCCATCTTAAGTATAGTGAAATAGCATGATCTGGTAAATAATGGGACCACATCAGGGGCCCTTTGAGACGAGGTGCTGCCCATCTGCTGGTAACAGTGTGTCCATAGTGTCTGTCTGACCAGTTCTGTGTTCATTGAATAAACTTCCCTTCCTGAATACCATGGTGTAGTACTTAGATTTAGAAATGTGTTTGTAAAAACCAGCTACACCTCCATTCCCAAATAAGTATGTCTGTTTTTCTCTTTGGTACCTTGTCTCTTAAAGGTATCTTTTCTTTACATCCTTATTCTTCCCATCTCTTAAAGACAGCGCTTAGAATCAGAAGGTTATGCAGTGATTCTGGCTTATGAGGTGTGCTGACATTTGACTATCTCCATGGTCCTTACTTCTTTGGAGGATAAGCCTCTACAGCAATATATTAGAAGTTGTCCTGAAATTTTTCATTAGTTTTCAATGTTTTGCATGTGAAATTGTTATTCATACTGATAAGCATTGGTTTATTATTTTAGAAAATATATTTCTCATATACTAGACCTTAATGTCAGATTTTGGTAAGCTGGTCTATTCTTTTTCTTCACCTTGTTAATGTGCATCAAGATTGGCAGAGAATGTTAATTGATTTCTTGTTACTGAGTACAATTGTTTGCTATTAATATATAGCCTAACCAATTTGGAACAACTAGATTGAAATAGTATTTTTCCTTTTATTTCTCATATGTGTTAGTCAAAATTTTAACAGTATGTTTTGTTATTTTATTTTTCCATATTTATCTTCTAAGTTTTGTTTAGCTGTAAAAAGCAAATAGAATCATTGTTTTCTTAAAGATGCCACCTAAAATCATTTATCATACGAAGTCAAGGAAACTAAGAAAATTTGTTTGACACATCAAGTGAGGTCTAAGAAAAAGGGTCTGATGGGGGGTGGGGAGTAGGAAAGGGGCAGGTACAGGTGATAATGGCACCAGAAATGTGACTTTTCACTAACCGCTTGGTGATGCTAAATGTTTGCTTAAGACCTTTGGACAGCTTTAAACCTTTGATAATAAAATATATTTTAAATTGGTCCATAAAAGTTCATAAATATAAGTTCTCTTAGTAGGAATAATTGGTGGCAAGACAGGCTAAAAAATATGATATTCACTGTGAGAATAAAGTTTGATTAAGGTTTTATTTCTCAATGTCTTCAAAAGGGTATATATCCTTCCCCTATTTTACTGGTGTGACTAAAACACTGGGCCACCTAAGTGAGCAGCAGGCACGTACCAGTTACTTCTGTCAGCTTGACTTCTGTGTGGCTCTTGCTCTCTTCAAGCATTATTTCACTAAATGTTGAATTTTAGCCTTTGAGCAGATAATTACCGTAATGTTTGTGACTAAATATGTGTTAACTGGGAACAAAGGAAGGTATCCTAATGGAAACCTTTTGAAATGGGGGCACCAAGTGCAGTGGTCTGAGCAAGAACGATGTTGTGCAAGAGCTGGGCGAGTAGAGAGGGGACTCCGCACTTTTGAACTGCAGGTAGGGAAGGAGGTAGTGAGGTCCGTGCTTTTGGCTTGTCCAGCGACACCCACACATAAACTATACTCCCCTCAGGCTGCACATGATGGCCTCTCTCTGCCTTCATCTCCTTCCAGGTCCATCCCCTCTCCTACCCCAGGCTGACCAGTCAGTATCTAAATTCAAAGAAGCTTTTAATTTTATAAATATGTTGTCTATATGGTGATACCTGATCTTAAAAAAATGAGACTCAGAGTAACTCTGTTATTATAAATGTATGGTATTCATGTTATCCTGGAGCTATTCTGTGTGTGAGATTGTGCAATATTGGCAGAAAGTTCATGTCAGTTTCTGTTAGTTTAATTATACAATATTTGAAAAGAGTGCATGTTCAGTGCTTTAAAGGAGACTTTGTTGTAGAATATAATGCTTCATAGAAGGAAGCTTATCGGTGCTCATTAAATCTACATAGAGTATTCATATATGCTGAGTAGCTGTCAGCTTCTGATTGAGCCTCTCCTTCCACTGGGAACTCATAACCGCCCACAGCAACCCTTCCTGCTTACACCTCTGCCTGACTGCGTGCCCTTTGTTAGGATGCAGCCAAATCTATTTTGCTGGGGCTGTCTTCTGTTGCTCCTATTTTTACCCCACTGGGTCCGCTTTGGCTAGCCTAGTAGCCATGTGCCCTAGCCTTCTCCCAATTCTTTTATTAGTTTTTCCTGTTGCAGAGTTTCAGTTCCCCTCCCCGTGCTTTGACATGCTCTGAGATGGATATTCATTCACAACTCCAAACTAAGAAAATACAGAGTGTATAGGAGGTATTGGAAATAGAAGGAAAAGAGCTCTGTGATGAGTGGATAAGACTCAGGGGTTGCACAATAGTTGGGTAGCTATCCTTTTTTTTTTTTTTTTTTTTTTTTTTTTTAATTCTCACCTGAGGACATGCTTATTGATTTTAGAGAGGGAGAGAAACATCGATGGCTTACCTCTCATATACGCCCCACCTGGGGCTGAACCTGTGATCTAGGCATGTGCTGTGACTGGGCATCAACCCTGTGACCTTTTGGTTTGTGGGACAATGCTCCAACCAACTAAGCCACACCGGCCAGGGCTGGGGAGCTATCTTTCTTGTTTTTTTTTTCTCTTTCACATTTTATTCTTTTTTAATTAAATTTATTGGGTGACATTGCTTAATAAAATTATATAGGTTTCAAGTGTACAATTCTGTGATATATCGTCTGTATATTGCATTGCGTGTTTACCACCCAAAATCAAGTCTTCTTCCATCATCATATATTTGACTACCCCTCCACCTCCAACCAGAGGTGGTTGCCCCTGGTAACCACCATACTATTGTCTGTGTCTATGAATTTTTGTTTATTTTTCTCATTTGTTCATTTGCTGTTCATACTGAATTCCTAAATACTTTGAGGAAGACTAATGGTCCCTCTACTGAAGGAGGCAATGAAGAATAAACGAGTATCTCATTTAATGTTAATTGTGTTGAGAGTTATGAAGAACTAGGGAAGAAGGGTCGAAAAAGGAGAAAAGCATGTGATTTTGTGTAGGCGATCAGAGAAGGCCTCTCTGAGAAGGTGACATCGAAGGAGATCCCTGAAAGAAGAGCAGGGAAGTGAACCACCTGGATGAGAGTTTATTTATTCTGTGAACATTTATTTAGTGTCTATTGATCGAACATGAGGCCAGGCACTTTCTGAGAGTTCAGGATACAATTTGGATGGGGAAGGGGAACAAGATAAAACTCCCTGCCCATATGTAGCTTATTTTCTAGTAGAGAGGGGATGTTTTGGGGGAAAATGTTTCAGTTGAGGGAACATGCAAAGACCTTGAGGTGGGACGATAATTGGCCTATTCCAGCAACAGCAAAGAGGCTGCTAAAACTGGAAGGAGTCAGCAAGATGGTAGTGACAGATGAAACCAGAGGGGAAGCCAGAGCCCAGATCATGCAGAGCCTTTGGATTTTACTCTAAGGAAGGCAGGAAGCCATTGAAGAGCTTTAAGCAGAATGGACATGATCCGGCTTAAATATTTAAAAGAAAGAATTACTTTGGCAGCAACGTGTGACTGAGAGATGAGGTAGCTGCTACTGAAGGGTCAGTGGAGGGGAGAGAGTGAGACATGGTGGCCAGTCTGGAAGATGACGAGTAAACATCCACCAGAATTCAGTGTCACAGGCAAGCAGTTGGTACCAAACAGTGTGTGAATCTGTGATTTTGTTTTCAGGGATGGGGTGATGTTTCTCCTTTTTTATTAGAAGGAATTATGTAAAGGAACTGCAACATTGATTAACTTGCATGGTTCCCTTATCCTGATCCTGCCTACAGAACGCACGGTTGTCCTCCAAACAACTGAAGAATAATTAGAGATTGAAGAGAGACAGTATCTTTTAGGAAGATAGGGTATGAAAAAGAACTAATGAAGAATAAAACTATTTTCTACTTCAAAAGGTTTCATAATGTTTTATTTTCATTTTGCTAAATTTATAAACCTAAGTTGTACTCCAGAGTCCAGTGCATTTGATGTCTCTTTTATTCATAAGGAAATTGTCAGTGATTTGTGACTATGTAATGTATTTTAAAAGTAATCTACATTTACATTTTAGATTTTTTTATGTGTCTATTTTGGTGCTTTAATTTTCTTTGAGGATCTTCTAAAGCTCCACACACCCTGCTTTTGGGGCATCCCTTTCTCTTATTCCCATTAACCATCTTCCTTCTCATCAGTAATGTGTCCCCGACAGACACAGTACAGCTGGTTCTGTTGCAGTTTGTGACTTCATTCTAACCCTGCATCCTTGCGATTATACCAAAGTTACCTTGACTGGGTTTGGGTGTGAAATGGTTAGTCACACCATACTTTTGGTATTTACCGGCTTAGTTCTCAAGAGGCAGTCTCCTTTTCCTCGTTTACAAGTTCTTGAAGGGCATCTCACTGTGGTCTCTACAAAATATCTCTCAGGTCACGGATTCCTTGTGTTGGCCACTTCAGGTCGTGCTCAGACAGCAGCAGATAGAGTTGGATCGTTTTCACTTTGTATAGAAAGGAAAGTTCCAGTAGTTAGGAAATGTAAGAAGGGGACAAAAGAACAGGAATCCAATGTAATCGGTGCATGCTTGAGCGTGGGTTAATTATAGCCCCAGTTTGGTGAAATCACATGGTTTATTGCTGTTAGACTTGCCGTGTCAGACTGTGTATGTATATGTGTTGTATTTTCAGGAAGTTTCAGCCGATCCTACTGCCACGCTCACAGCAGCAGAAGAGAGAAAGGAGAAGGTACCGAGCCCACACCTCAGTCACCTAGTGGTTTTGACATCTGGGGACACCTTATACGGGCTGGTGGAAAGAGTGGTAGCCACAGAGTCCTTGTAAGTTATGAAAAATGGTTGCTTTACCACTTAAGATTTGAATATTTGGTTGCTTTACCATTGAATATTTAAGAAAGGTTATTAAAATAAGCACTGCATAATTAGACTTCTAGCTGTGTACAAATTCCACTTCTAAATACTAGTTACGTATTTGAGAAGCAGATCCTAAAATAGATTAGCAGTGGATTTTTAAAACTGGGTGGTTGGTTTTCAGTTATATAAATGGAAGGAGGGAAATCTTTTAAGTTTTCCCTTGTTTTCAGTGAAACTTTAAAAAATCACGTTATAGTATGCTTTCTATTTTCCTATTGAGTTGCGATTCTGGAGAAACTGTAGTTACATTGTCAGCTTAGTGTTAAACGTAGTTGACCCTTGCCATCAGTGTGAGTGCTTCCTGACCTTTATAAATCCCCCAGTTCTTAATACAAGTGAAGCATGTAACTTCTTTATCAATGTAGCCGATTGCAACTTAAGAATTTTCGTGTAGCTATCAAAAAATAGAGGGAAACAGTGCAGTCCCGGCAGGCTCGTGGCCGGATGGCTGTTACTCCTGCACACCCGCGCCCTGACCTGCGGCTCCCATGTCTGTGCCTCATCCAGTTTAGTCTGTTGTATGTTGTGAATGTTTGGACAACTGCTGAAAAGTGTTAGATATTAAATAGGATCTTTAAAAGCAGTCCTTTCAAATCTTTCTGCAATCTTCTGTGTTATCTGTGCTCCTATCTTAACTCGCAAAGCAGCTCGCCTGCCTCTACACCTTGGCATCCTGATTCGCTTTTTCGGAGTCAGCCTTCTTCCATGCAGCTCACATTCAGTGATAAGCTCAGCTTTAATTCTTGTGTAGATGAGTGTGTCAAGAGATAGTTCACTAAGGTGGAAAGTAATTTTAATTGTTAAGCTTTTGTTTAGAGATCTTAAAGATTACTTACACAAAAGTATTGGCAGGCTCTAAATCCTGTGCTTTGTTTACGAGGTGGGTTATTTATTCCCTTCAGGGTATTCTTGGCCGAACAGTTTGAGTTCCTTCAGCCGCACCTGGATGCCGTGATGCCTGCAGTCAAAAAGCCCTTCCTCCAGCAGTTTTACTCTCAGGTCAGAGGTGGTCAGTCTTGAGTGTCATTTCACTGTGGGTGAGATAAGACTGTCACATGTTATTTAGGTGTTTCCTTTTTTTAAACCAGAGATCAGTCTCTAAGTCCCAGGAGAGCTGGAGTAGAATATTCGTTTATTCACTCCTGAATTCCTGTGTTAAATACTTATTGAGACTTTAGGTGCAGTGAGAGAGAAGCCCAGTTTATTTGAAGTACAGAAAGGGAAAAGCAGCAGTGGCAGGGTATGTAACCTTGGCTACAGGCGGAGAGGGGGTGTGGTTGGAAGTAGGCTGTCTAGAAAGGCTTGTCTGGAGGAAGTGATGTTTGAGTTGGCCAGCCAGCTGAATGGGGAGTATATTCAAAGTAAGGGAAGGACTTCTTAAGAGAGAGCAGCAGGTGAGGGAGAGCAGGGTGCACGGAGCAGCTGAGAACAAGCCAGCTTGACCGAGCAGGGCAGAGGGCTGGTGGAAGGTAAGCAGTGCTCTCAGCCAGGAGTTGGGCTTTATGCCAGGGGTGCCGGGAAGCTGCTGGAGGATTTGAACCAGGTGAGTGGCTTGGCCAGGTGTGTGTTTTGGAGGGTGTGCTTTGGAGTCAGTATGAAGAACAGGCTTTAGATGGCAAGCCTAGAGGCCTATGGACTGGCTTGAGGGCCCTTACAGAAGTACAGTCATGAAGGAGGGGACCCTGAGGTGGGGGAGTAGGGGTCGAAATGGAGAGAAGTGAAAAAATTTGAGAAGCATTTGCTAGTCTCCAAGAAAATCTGCAGTTCCTTTAAAGTTGTGGGGTCTGGGTCCTCAAGTTTATTGAGTGTCTCAAAATTATGTTTTGAGTAAGAGTTGTACCCTTGAATTAAAGTATTTTCATACTATAAATCTGCAAATGAATAGTTTTATTTTCAGGTATCATATATACTAGAAATAGGAGCAAAATATTCTCCATAAATCTGATATTTTGAAAACATTCCTTTTTATTTCTATGAAATTTATTTCAGACAGTCTCAACTGCCAGTGAACTACGCAAACCAATTTACTGGATTGTAGCTGGGAAAGCCATCGATTACGAACAGATGCTGCTTCTGATGGCAAACGTGAAATGGGATGTAAAGGAAATTATGTCGCAGCACAACATCTATGTGGATGCATTGCTAAAGGCAAGTACTCTGGGAAACATCCGGGATGAAGACAGTGCTACTAAGAACTGTTCCTGCAGTTGCCGTGGCTCTAAAGTGGTGAGACTGTAGTTACACTGTTACCACGGTGTTAGCATTGCGATATTAAAGTCCCTGCATTGGACTATACTGATTTTCCAAATTGTGTTCTTTTGGACTCATGAATACTTTGTAGCTTTTTGTTTTGCTCACTGATTTTCCAGTTTGGGTTGGAGTTTGAGTGGCATGTGTTGGCTGACCGTCACACTATGTAATCTCAGTAGCCACGACTGTCAAGACAAAAAGATAGTTCTGCACTTGTTTCTGTTCATTAGCAGGAGACCATACCCTACACCTGATTGTTCTAGGTTGTTTTTTTCCAGAAATCATATTACCCTTGCATTTAATTATTTACATTTTATCAGTTTTTCTGAAAAGAACTGTAGTCACTTTTTGAAGATCTCTGCTTCATGCGATGTTTGTAGATCGCCTGACAGTCCCAGCGCTGATCCAGGTGCTGGCAATGTAGTTGTGAATTAAGGAACTTACGTTCCCTGAAAAAATAAATGAACAGAAGAGGGATAGTGAGTGGCAGGGTGTGAGTGGAGGGAGACTATCATGTGGTTACTTGTGCTCAGAGAAGGACCCTGGTAATGTGGGAATTAAGGAGAGGCCTGAAGGAAGTGAGAGAATGAGCTACGTGGATATCTGAGGTGAGGAAAGAGCATCTGAGAAAATGAAAACCAGCTTTCAGAAAGATTCTTTCATATTCGTCAGTGAAAATAAAATTGGCCCTCCTTAAGTTCCTGACTTTATTTACACAAACATTTTACCTGCTTCCAAGGCAAAGAATAATAGCTTGGGACACTTGGGAACCAGTAAACAAAGCCAGAGATCGAAGCAGTAAGAGCAGTAGGGTTCGTCCCGTGTGCCAGCTCCCAGCAGTGCAGGGCCCCTTCCCAGGGCCGTCGGGGTCTGAGGGTGCCAAGATCAGCTGGCAGCATCTCAGGGCTGCTGGGAGGCTGAGGGGTGAGCGACAGCGAGAGTGCTCTGTGGTTGCCACCCTGGGGGACCTTTGGCTGCTGGAGCACCCAGGGGATTTCAGGAGAGAATTTTAATTTGGAATGTAAGAGGTAAATGCAGTTTACACATAATCGCACATGTCTCTTTTGAACAATTCTGCTTTTGAAAAGCTGATTCTATTTTTTATGACATGACACCAGGTACTTGTAGGGTACAAGCGAAAAAGAGACTTCTGCACTCAGTGACTGTTCATACCAGAGGGAGGCTGCTTGCTTCATTTGTTCTTAATTCCAAGAAGCGTTAATACTGTACTCTAAGTAGGAACATTATAAGAAAGAACCGATGCTATTCGGATTACTAATCAGAATCCAGTTTTTAGCAGCTTAAAACTTTTCATAAACTTTTATAAGTTTTATTCTATTACTTTTCCAAGTTCAAACCAGTAGGTAAAAAGCACTATGCATTGTTGCCTCAAAAGAACCCTGAGTAAGATGAAATGGTTTTATTATTCATTTACCAGCAAGCATTCTTGCACATGAATTTAGCAGTGACTAGAATGACGTTTTACATAGTAAGCGTGTCCTTTTATCTTTAAAGTATTGATGGAAACTCGTGACACCCAAAGCAGAGCTTCCTGCGGTGAAACATACAGACAGCGGCCGAAGCTCTGCTGCGCCAGAGTCACGAAACGAAGCTGAAGAGCAAGCTCTTTGTCTGACTCTTATCTTCAAAAGTAACTTTAGTGGATTGAAGATGCACTTCTTTTTCATGAATAATTAAAAGCAATTAACGATCAAAAATAAATAATCAAAAATTGTAATATAGGAGGCGGCAAAGGGTAACACAGAAATAATCCTGTGGTAGCCTGACTGGCGATGACCGAGTTAGACCCCTCCTGTGCGTTACTGGAAAACGTGAGCGCATGTCAGTCTTGACTTGTTAAGCGCTGTGTGCTGTCTCTGGGGAGGATGCTGAGGGAGAAAAGTGTCATTTTAGGCCTTCTTAAGTTTTGAAATATGTTGTCAAGCAAGGATCAACGCATTTACTTTTGTAAATGATCATATTTAGATGTTAATAGTCCAGGGAAACCAGAAATACGAGCACATTCATTGAGGGGTGAACCACCTGCTGCTTTTATGTAATTTGAATTGTCTAAATTAGTTACATATATTTTTATTTTTAGTAAAGTATGATCATGAAAGTTACTAATAGGTAATAAAAATGTTCAGTTTTCTGTAGGTAATAGAAAATATTTTGTTTTATTTTGTCCATCTTACTAAAAATTTGAGCTATTATATGACTTTCAAATCAGTTACTATATAATAATTTATTTACTTTGAAAAAATATGTAGGAAAGAGAGTAACTTACCAGATTGCTCTCTAAGGAATATAGAAAGCCACAAATTACAAATAGTTCACTTGGAATTGAAAGCTTATTAAAACATTTTTTTAAAACTGAGTCTCTTGAAGATATTTTAGAACAGATTATTTAGGTCTTTTAATCCATAACTGACAGTCACAGAAAAATATGAGACGTAAAGACGTTTGAACATTGTCAGCATCGTTAATCAGTTGATGACAGCTCCTTCAAGATGAAATGTATGTACCTACTCTGTATTACAGCATAATTGAAATAATGTGAAGGTTTTTTTAAAGTACATCCAATTGAGTAAATTTGGCATTATCTCTTTTTGTTTGGTTTGATTCTGAGTCTTTCTAAATCTTTTTTTTTGGCCACTAAGGTTGAAAGCAATGTGGCATGATAATTATATTCATGTATAGCCATGATTTTTGTCTTCTTAGGAATTTGAGCAGTTTAACAGGAGGTTAAATGAGGTTTCTAAGAGAGTTCGGATACCCTTGCCCGTGTCTAATATACTTTGGGAACATTGTATACGACTGGCTAATAGAACTATTGTGGAAGGGTAAGTGTTTTGTGAAAGCATTATCTGATTCCTCAGTGACAAACCCTAATGTATGAATAACTTGACATGTTCTCACTAACGGGTGGAGAGAGTCGGGTGGAGGTAGCGACAAATAGCAAATTCCATAATAATACGGTTAGCCCTCCTGTGCCGCCTCTGTCCACGCTGTCTCTTCTTGCTGGTGACCTAGAGCCAGCTCATCGGAGAGTGAGGGGTGCAGCAGCTAATGGTTCTCCGAAAGTTAAACTAGCACTCACTGTGATTATCTAATAATATAATTATCATGATGATGGTTATTCCTAACATTTATTGGGCACTGTGTCATTCACTGAACCAAGGACTTACAGGATTATGATATGGAACCCTAACAAAAACTCGCTTTGATCATGCTATTATTCTCTCTGTTACGTCAGCAAGAATGCCTGGACTCAAAGTTGAGGCTTGAACAGGTTAAATAACTTGTCCAATTCACAGTTATTTTTATTATTAATTAATTTCTTTATTGAGAGTATTCCCATTTTATTTTATTTTTTTCAGCTGCAGTTGACAGTCAATATTGTGTTCATTTCAGGTGTGCAGCATAGTGGTTGGACATTTACATAATTTGCAGTGATCCCCTGACAAGTTCACAGGCTTTAAATACAGAGAAGGCTTATGAACTCCTGACTTTCTGATGGCAAAGTCGGTCCTCGAAGCCGCTGTACTGCTGTTAATAATATTATTATGCCATAGTAAGCTGTATAACTCTCTCATATGTTGATTTTGATTTTGAAGATCTATCAGTAGTAATTTTCTACTTACTCAGAGACTGTGCTTCCTCTGCCCATAACATCTAGAACACAAATAAGAGTCAGTAATACATTTGAAGTATCCCTTACAGCAAACTTTGTCAAAGCCCATTCAGAGTGATCTAGAATTACAAGTCAGTTGGATTTTCACACATTATTTATCTGATTTCTCTTCAGTTCTTATCAGTTACAAAAAGAATGCATTAGGAAGTGAGAAGGTGACAATGACAAGCTGACCACAGTCAGGCACTCTGGTTTGAAGTCACAGATGGCTCCGTGTCAACAATCCTGATTGGAAAGTTTTTTCAAAACTTATTTATTACTATTTTTTAGATCCTTACCTAAGGATATGTTTTCATTGATTTTTTAAGAGAGAGAGACAGACCTTTGATGTGAGATGGAAACACTGATCCCATACACTCCCCAGCTGGGGATTGAACCTGCAACCTAGGGTATGTGCCCTGACTGGGAATTTAACCCGCAACCTTTTGGTGCCTGGGACAATGCTCCAACCAACTGAGTCACTCAGCCAGGGTGCAAGTGATTATGTTAATTGAGTGTGGTGAACAGCAGAGAACCTTAGAAGTTGTTTAGTCTCTTAGCTTTGCAGGTGAGGAAACTGAGGCCCAGGTAGATAAAATGACTGTTGAGTGACAGGGCCTGATTCAAGGCTTATGTGCATTTTGCCCTGTAAATGGTGAATTTGTCCAGTTTTGGATTAGAGAAAAGTTTAAGTACCTAAAGATTTCTTTTTCTAACCATTCCATCATTTATGTTTTTTTTATTATTGTGTATCTTAGATACGCCAATGTCAAGAAATGTAGTAATGAGGGTCGTGCCTTGATGCAGTTAGATTTCCAACAGTTTTTAATGAAACTTGAAAAGCTAACAGATATTAGACCCATTCCTGATAAAGAATTTGTGGAAACCTATATTAAAGCCTACTACCTGACTGAGAATGACATGGAGCGCTGGATCAAAGAGCACAGGGTGAGAGCTGGAAGACTGTTAATTAAGTTCTTCCTTTTCCTTTGTTCTGCTTTTGTCTGGTATATTACATAATTGAAAGTCATGAAAGTGAAATATAAAGAAACATTTGCTTTTTTAGCATGAACTACTTAGGCCATGTCTTTCTCGTGTTCACACAGAGTCCATGCAATGCCCTTTGCCTAATGAAATCTTGTAAGATATTCATGAACTGTTAACAGTAATTATCTAGAAAGATAGCCCGAGTCTGAAGGTTAGCTATATTTATTCTGCAGCTGTTGTAGGAAAGAGCTGAAGTTGGTTAGCATCAGGACAAATTGAATACAGCAACATTTATAGATGAGTGACAAGCTGTAACTTAAACCTTATAGCCCCACAGTGAATGAGTAGTGACATCCTGAACTCACTGATATGTAGCAGTGATGACTGAGTATATTAATATTAAATGGCTCAGTGTAACCTCATCCTCCATTAGATTTTGCCTGAAGTGCAGATGAGATTATTTTTCTTTTGTGTGGCTATAATACAGGGTCCGGCACAAATAATGCTCCTTTTTTATTACAAAATCATAAGCATGTAAGTCTGTAACATAACAATATCATACTCAAGCACACCATATGACATTGTAGGTGAAATGTTCAAATTAAAACTATACATTATTCTACCCATATTATTACCCTACCAACCACATTCAAGCAGGCCTTAATTCTCCTGGACCCTGTAGCTAGGTAGAGAAAAATATAATTTATTAAGTGTTACTTAAGATGCTGAAGTTTTGATACAGTTCAACGTATATCACTAGAGCGCTGATATGGGGAGCTTTTCTGTATGATTGTTATAACATTTGTATAGATAGACAGTATGTGAACACAAATTTAATGAAAGTGTGGGAAGTGTTACAATTTTACCACATCTTATTTCTTTAATAACTAGAGTTCACATTTATTTATGCTATAAACATTATCAGTAAAGGCTTTGTAAATTTTTATTTTATTTGGGTATGGACAAAAGGAATTACTTATATTTACTTTATTAGGCTCATCCTTTCTGGTTTCAACATTTTAGAAAAATGAAAGGATTATTAGCCTGGACCATTAGCCTGAGTCTTTTGTACAGTACACATGCCCACTTAATAGGTCAGTGTCACATCTCTCAGAGCAAAGCATAAATGTACATGCTATTTTCTTGTTTAATTAATTATTTTATTGTTGTTCAAGTACAGTTGTCTGCATTTATCCCCCCACCACTCCCCCTCCAGCCCTCCCCACCACCTCCCTCCCCTGATTCCACCCCACTTCGTTTTGTCCATGTGTCCTTTGTAGTTGTTCCTGAAAACCCTTCCTCCCTTTCCCCCATTATCCCTACCCACCTCCCCTCTGGTTACTGTCAGGTTGTTCTTAATTTCAATGTCTCTGGTTACATTTTGCTTGCTTATTTGTTTTATTGATTAGGTTCCACTTGAAGGTGAGATCATATGGCATTTGCCTTTCACTACCTGGCTTATTTCACTTAGCATAATTCTATTTTCAATGACTTCAGAGTTGAGAAAAATGTCACCACTCTAGTCCCACTGACCTCCGACTTTTGAGAGCCAGAATGCTAAACCAGGTGCAGATGGACTGCTGAATGTTGTTATGATCCATTTAGCAAAATAAGCTGTAACTTCTTCGGGGTTAGTCCTGAGGAAGGAGTTTGGGGAAAGGTTTCAAGGAGCTGAGGAGCAAAAGCATCAGCTCTTGGATATCCATTATTTGATGCAAGAATGATGCCCATGTTATGTTTTCCTCTTTTAGTACAGTGGACTAAAATTTTTAGTTTGGTATTTTGGAAGAGCTTTAACTAATTGATATTTGTAATTCAGTGAAAATTTCCCAGCAAGGGGACTGTCCTGTCTTAAAGGGAACTCCAGTTCCACAGTGTCTAGTCCGGTGCTGGATGGCAATTGTACTCACTCGGTGCTGGCTGGCTACTTAAGAGTGTTCACCAGGTGTTCACCGGTGCTCTCGGAGGTCAGGTACACAACCTAAGCAGTTTGCTGAGTTTTTACAATGAACTCTTTCTTATATTTTTGAAATTGCACTATCTTTAGTGGTTCCATCCAGTGAAGACATGGTCTTTCCTTATTTAGGTGATTGCCACAACCCTCTCTCCATGTTTGTACTCTTCATGTTCAGCCTCCAGAACCACATCAGTATGCAAAACGCTCTGTCGAGTCCCTCTTCTTCCTCATCCTAGCAACTCATTATCTGAAATTTCAGAAACCAAATAGATTTGTACATAGAAAGTACTTGTAGAAACCAATGAAAATATGAGAGTTCAAAAACCAGTAGCTTTTTGATCTTTGTTACCTTATTCATTTATTGTATCTGAGAAAGGTAATGGTTCTGTGAGTGGAGATTTTTGTCTTTTATATACAGTGTTTGCAAAATGTGGAGTATTGGAAAATAATCAGTGGCATTTTGAAAATTTGAAATGTCAGTGTATATTGATAATAACTAAGACTGTCACAAAAATAAGTATAAAGTGTATGACCTGAAGCATAACCAGAAGCATAGGCGTGTCAGATTATCTACCACGTGATAAAGATTCTAGTCCTCCCTGATGCAGACGCGTGCCCCAGTATCCTTATTCCCCGTTACTGTAGGTCAGTAAGCAGTTTGTCAGTAAGCAGCATGTCACCACTGTAATGTCCGTGGCTTGTCCCTGGGTGTAGTGCTGCGTTAATTATCTGCTGAGACTGAACATCTGTCTGTCCTTCCATTGCGGTGACCCGATACATGTCTTGCAGTGTACTGAGTTTGGGTCTTCTCTTTTTTGAGCAGGAGTATTCAACGAAGCAGCTGACCAACCTGGTAAATGTTTGCCTGGGATCCCATATTAATAAAAAAGCAAGACAGAGACTGCTAGCAGCTATAGATGATATAGACAGACCCAAAAGATAATGAACACAGTTCTTTTCCTCAATGCCACCGATCTTCTCTCAACATACACGACGTGAAAGCCAATTCTTCATGCCCTCCTGACAACTGTCTGCTAAGGACACTTCGTGCATGTCCCCCAGCTGGCAAGTGGGAACCGCTGGAGTCTGTGGTGTTCTGAAATGACTTCTCTGTGCTCTGGTCTCTCCTCCTCAACTTCGGGTCTCATTTGTTGTGTTCTTTCCTGAAAAGATACTATTGCCTTGTTATAACTGTTGTTACATGATTACTATTATACATTTTACTGAAGAATGGACTGGAAGTATACAATTGCAGGGAACTGTGACGGTATATTCATAGGCAGTTTTTGGAGAATGAATTTATGTTGACATTTTTCTACCCTCTGACTTGGTTCTTAATAATAATATTATTATGGTAATATTAGACGGTTAATGTATAGCATCTTCTGATTATGAGCACTGCATGAGAATTGAGAAGTACATGTGAGCAAATAGTTGAAAAATCAGTACATTTTCTGTGTTTTCAAATGTGGAAATTTGTCAGGTTTCATTTGGCTATAATACAGTGATCATAAGTGATAAAATTTAATAAATGCTATACTCCAACATGACTAGCCTACGTGAGACTGTGTTTTGATACTTTTCCACGGCAGGCAGATTTCATGAAAGTACAATGGAATTTTCTTTACATGTTCTAATTTTAGTCATCTTATATCCTGAAACCAATTGTAAAAAGAGATTTCATATACCTTTTCAGTGCCTGAACAGCATGCAGAATAGTGATTGTGGGATTTATTAAAAAACATGGGACATTTTTGATATGAGCTTTGTTCTCTTTCAATTCAACTTTTGTCTTAGAACAGCAAAACCTGCCTTAGCTGGCTCATGGACAGAGCTGCCTGTTGGTCAGGTATGAGTGTAGGTCATTTGTTCGCCTTTCTTAAATACCCGCTTTGTATGACAAATGTAATAGTAATGTGAAGTTAGCCAGTGATAGTGTTTGGGACTCAGAACTGTGTACTGTTCCTCTGACTTTGCTTTGGAGCCAGGATTTTCTACCAACATACCAGGGTTGGCAAAAGTAGATTTACAGTTGTACTTATGTGGAGTAGAGTTTATCTTTTATTGTTTATTAATTATTGTATATTATTTTCCATACAAACAGTTGTAAACCTGCTTTTGCCCCATCCTGTATATGACATAAAAATCAATTTCCCATGCCAACTGTTTGATAGGGAATGTTTTGCATGTTCTTTCTGACTGGAGAGTAGAAGATGTTTAAGCTTGTGGGGCGTTGGTCCAGGATTACTGGACATGACCTATAACATCAGCAGCTCACTGAGTCCTGAAGCATCTCCTGAGAAAGGTGCCTTGTGTCCTGTGAGTCTTCTGGGAGCTGAGAGGCTGGCATGGTGGGCAAAGGGTGACCCAGCAGGGAGACGATCAGGAGATGATCACCACTCACTGTCCCTCAGCCCCTGCAGATACCCATAACCAGCACAGTAGAGGATGTCTGTGTGTGGACTAGACTGTGAGCTTGTAAGGCAGCCATTTCATGTTCAGCCACTTGAAGAGAACAGACACGAGAGAAGCTTGGTCCTGGTGTTTAAATGCTGTGTTCAGCCAGCACATAAAGAGCTAATTAGTCTCATTTATTTCTCAGTTGATTAGGAAGTGCTTATTTCTTCTTTTTTTACATGGATTTTGTAGTTGCTTCCCTTAATTTAACTTTAATTTACTCTAGATCATTCTACCAGGAAGGTAGGATGTTTTCCAGGGTGATTAGAGATTAATGGTCGGACCTTTTTTTTGTTACTTTTAAAGATTTTATTTATATATTTTTAGAGAGAGGGGAAGGGAAAAAGAGCAAGAAGGAGACAAATATCAGTGTGTGGTTGCCTGTTGTGCACCCTCCACCGGGAGCCTGGCCCACAACCCAGTCACGTGTTCTGACTGGGAATTGAACCGGTGAAGGGTTCGCAGGCCAGTCTGAGCCACACCAGCCAGGCCTTTTTTTTTTTTTTTTTTTTTTAATTAAAGATGTTTAGAGAGAGGGGAAAGGAGGGAGAGAAATATCAATGCATGAGAAATACATGGATCTGTTGCCTCTCATATGCCCCCAACTGGGGACCAGGCCCATGGACCAGGCCCACATCCCAGGCATGTTCCCTGACTGGGAATCAAACCAGCAACCTTTCAGTTCCCAGGCTAATGCTCAATGCACTGCGCCACACCAGCCAGGGCAATGGTCAGACCTTTTAACTTACCCACACTTTGCTTTCTTCATTTTCAAAATAAAGATGACATTTGCTTTTTGAAAAATTATTTTGTGCATTAAAAGGTAGCTCAATAAGTATGAGAAAAAAATCAAAACAATAACAGGAGATTTGAATCATGAAATTACCTAGCAGCAAATTATGAAGTTATATTGAACTATGACCATATAACATCTTGTGAAACTGATTTTAAGAAAAATAGAATTGAAAAGCTTGAAAATGTAAACAGAATTATACATGTTCCAAAACTTTACTGTTACAAAAAAATTTCTTTTCGTGTCTGAGTTTTTAACTTTGACATTTTATATGAAAGTGTCTTGCAGAATTTCAGATGTTAAATTGATAGGAGAGCATGGTAAATTATTCCCTGAGAGAGAATGATTATTGCCACAAATATGTTGTCTTGCATTAAACAATGCCAAGGAGATAATGCAGAGGGGTTTGAGTGAGCTAGTTTGCTTTAGTTTATTAATATAAAACCTGTAGAGATCTTATAAGTTCAGTTGGACAAGTAAGCTCATCTGCTGAATTTACAAAATGAAGTAGAATCTCTCTTGAAGCCAGGACCACATGGTACTTATCACATCTTTAAGCAGAATTTCCTTTGAAAGTTTTTATTTAGCTAAATGCTACAGTGAAACTTTACATTAGATTAAATAGCTTTTTCATTACTCACTCAAAAGTAGTCATAAAACAGGCTTTTAATTCAGTTTACTTTGAAAGCATGGTTATCTTTTATAATGAAAAGTTGGACCTAGAGATGATATATAAGTTGTGCTCAGCAAAACAAAGCGGTCCAGGGGGAAAATATTTATATTTGATCTTTATTCTTTGGAATAATTTTAATGCAGACTTAGTTTCATAACAAAATGTTATTTTTAACTCTTGACAATGACAAGAGAATTATTAAGAGTCTGATGTTAGCTTTGTAAACGTTAAGACCTATACAGCTTTTTACAGATATTTTTATTATGAAAAATATATGCTCAACTCTTTTCACCCATAAATTTTTAAAGACATGAAATAGTTTAAGCTGTCCAACTCACCAAGGACAAAAGTATGTCGGATTTCACACATGAGAATTCTTCACTCATTCACAATGAACAGAGGACAGTAGGTCATTCGCTCTGGTCATGCTTTGCTTGGTCAGCACATCTGTTCGTGAATATTGCGAAGTGTACTTGCATCATTTTTTTAAAAGTTGAAAACAAAACCACAACTAAACATTCTCTTTCACTTGGTAGGCATGCTGGGGCAGGAACTTGGGGAAGAAGGATAAACTAGTCTCCCTCTGGGATTTCTGTACTTCAGAGATATGACTTACTGAGCACTTTTTTGTGTTGTTTTCTGTTTTTGATGAAGAACCATTTTTGTAAGTTACTTTAGTGATCAGTTCTTGATCTCAAGACTGAGAAGACTCTGCCTTGCTGAGGATTTCCAGATTTGCTCTTTAAGGAGTTTTTTTTTTCATTCAGAACTGAGCTGTTTAATCCTCAACCGGGATTTTCTTGATCAACAACCTATATTTTATTCTGTTTTTAAAAAATTAGCCCTGGCTGGTATGGCTCAGTGGATTGAGGGCTGGCCTGCGAACCAAAGGGTTGCTGGTTCACTTCCCATTCAGGGCACATGCCTGGGTTGCAGACCAGGTCCCCAGAAGGGGGCGTGCAAGAGGCAACCACACATTGATGTTTCTCTCCCTCCCCTTCCCCTCGTTCTACAAATACATAAACAAAATCTTTTAAAAAATTAAATGGGGTGGCATCGGTTAATAAGATCATATAAGTTTCAAGTGTACATTTCTATGATACTTGATCTGTATATTGCATTGTGTATCTGCCACCCGTGTCAAATCACCTTCCATCACCATATATTTGCCCCCCTTTACCTTTTACTGCTCTGCACCCCATGCTGTTGTCTGTTCAGTTTTATTCCCACATGAGTGAATTCATATGCTTCTTAGCATTTTCTGACTGATTTCATATAGCGTAATATTCTCAAGTCCGTCCATGTTGTCACAAATGGCAGTATTTCATCTTTTCTTGTGGTTGAGTGTTACTCCACAGTATACCTGTACCACACCATCTTTATCCAATCCTCTGTTGAAGGACGCTTTGTTTGTCTCCATGTCTTGGCCACTGTGAATAATGTTGTAATGAACATAGGGTGCATATATCATTGCGAATACATGTTTTTAAATTTTTCAGGTAGATACCCAGAAGAAGTGTTGCTGGGTCATATGGTAACTCTATTCTTAATTTTTTGAGGAACCGCTATACGTTTTCCATTGTGGCTGTACCAGTTTACATTCCCAGCAGTGAATGAGCGTTCCTTTTTCCCCACAACCTTTCCAACACTTAATACCTGTCTTGTTGATAATAGCCATTCTAACAGGTGTGAGGTGGTATCTCATTGTCGTTTGATTCACATTTTCCTAATGGCTAGTGAAGTTGAGCATCTTTTCATAAAGAACCTATGTCTTAACTGTTTCTTCCCAATCCCTTTTCTCTTGATTCTGCCTATCAGTAACCAAAAGGATTTATGCTTTAAAGTAAAAACATTTCCATACTGAGGGCGTTTTTGTCCAACTACTACACATAGCATGCTAATCATTGCCTTAAACAGAGGGGACATTCAGTCAGGGTTTCCAGCAGCAGTCACTTTGGACCCTGCACTAAAGTGTCATGACAGCCTCAGGTAACCATTGCAGGACAATTTTTGCTGACTACCTGCTGTCTACTTAATTCTCTTATGCCTACATCCTAATCACAATTCTGCCTAGCTGCAGCCCTGAGTCTAGAGAAGAGGTCAGGGCTGTAGGTGAAACAGGGGAAGTCGATACTGTGTAGCATAAAGCCAGAACTTGCCTTAGCGGGGTGAGCAGAAGAATCGTATTAGGCCTGTGAATAGGAATATTGGTCCCTTCAGAGTTGCCATCTGCCTTGCAGCTGGGCTCAGGACAGTTTCCACATCACACGTTATGGGTAAGGAGTAGGCTTTCTTGGCGGGGAATTTACAAGCCTGGACAACGAAAAAGAAGATGTTTTGCCTCACCCCTCTGATACTGTCACCATGAGAGATGAGACGGGGCTAATGTAGAGACTGTACTGGGGGAGGGTTTTTAAAAATAAAATGTATTGGGGTAACATCAGTTAACAACATTATGGAACTCAGTGTTACTCAGCCAGTAAATGGAGGAGCTGGATTTGACTCCAACATCTAAGCATCCATTCTGATTCCATAGCCCACATACTTAGCTGTAGTCTTTAAGCCATCCCAAGCAAATAATTTTTGTTTAGTTAATTTAGGAAAAGCATATCTTATTCTATACAGAGTTAATAAATAGAGGGCTTCTACCCTCCTACTTACTCCTACATCAGACTTACTTCATATGACTGGACGTGTGTTGATGCCTGGGTATCTGTTGCAGAGTTCATTTTCTTTATTGCTTAGTCTCTGGTTACCCTTCTGTGCCATAATTTAAAGGAGCATTTCTGTTTCTCTAAGATGGGAATAATAATTGTACCTATTAATCAACAAACAGCAAATGTTGGTGATAATGTGAAGAAAAGGGAACCCTTTTGCACTGTTGGTGGGAATGCAGACTGGTGCAGCCACTGTGGAAAACAGTATGGAGTTCCTTTAAAAAATTAAAAGTGGAATGGCCTTTTGACCTAGCAGTTCCACTTCTGGGAATATATCTAAAGAAACCGTAAAACCTCGTTTGAAAGAACATATGCACCCCTGTGTTCGTTGCAACATTATTTACGATAGCCAAGATCTGGAAGCAGCCCAGGTACCCATCAGTAGATGAGTGGATAAAAGAGCTGTGGCACGTATACACAATGAAACGCTACTCGGCAGGAAAACAAAAAGACAAAAAAAGGAAATCTTACTTTTTGGGACAGCATAGATGGACCTGGAGAATATTATCCTAAGTGTAATAACCTATTCAGAGATAGATAAATACAATATGATCTCACATGTGGAATCTAATGAGCAAAGTAATCTGACGAACAAAACAGAAACAGAAGCATGGACACATGGAAGAGACTGACAAATGTCCCACAGAGAGGAGGGGTGTTGGGAAGCTGGATGAAAGAAGGTGAAGGGATTAAGTAAAAAACTATATATGTATATAAAAAACTATGTATGTATATATAGTTTATATAAACACATAGACACAGAAAACAGTGCGGTGATAGCCAGAGGGAAAGGGGGTGGGAGTAGGTGGAACAGGGCACAGGGAGGGGAAAGGCGGGAAGGAAAGACTTTTCTCAGGACAACAGGCGCACGGTGCAGTGTGCAGATGTCTTGTGGAGTAGTACACTTGAAACCTGTATTGGTTGTCTGAACCAGTGTCACCCCAATAAACTCAATAAAAGAAAAGAAAGAATCTTAAAATATGTGAAGAAAGTTCTCAGGCCAGGGCCTAGCACAGAGGAAGAGGTCAGTAGGTGGGGGTCATGGTGCTCACTGTGTTTTGTTGGGGTGGTGGCGGGGTCCGGAGCCTGGAGCAGTACTCCCAAGGTTGCACTGCTGGGGTGGAACCAGAACTGGAGTCCAGTGCTCGTCCCATCACTGCTGTCATCTGTCTTTTGGCCACTGAAGGACCTCATCACATTTCTTCCGAACGCTGCCTGCCTGAATCTCATCCCGGTATGAATTCCTTGGCTGTACGCCCACCCCCTTCCCTAGGGGTCCGCTGGCCCATTGCAGAAAGCCTGCTGCTCCTCAGTGGGACTCCTTCCGTTCTGAGCACCTCCAGATCCAATTGCAGAGACTTGTTGCAGGTGAGTGATGTGTCCCGATTTGGGGAAGTGTGCATTGGTGTTTATGCTGCTACGAATTTCTAAGGACATTCCCAGTGTTACATTCACTTCCCCCTCGGGGGTGGAGAAGAGTCCTCTGTTCCATCCTAGCTGTAATAAGATGTCCAGTCTTCCCAGTCTCCATTCAAGGGGCTGATGTCTGGGGCTGTTGAGTGGTGGGTGGCTGACAGGTAACAGAAATGTCCACACTTGGAGCCCTGAGTCCCTTCCACTCTAATCTCTTGGCCTGAGGCAGAAACTCCTTCTCCCCTCTTCTGCTTTGCCCTCCCCATGCCTTCCTCTCTGACATCTGTCACCCTACTCCAGCCCCTTTCTCCAGCTCCAGTCTTATGTTTTGGAAATAGAAGAAGTTCTGCAAGTGGGCATTTTTTTTTTCTACACTTAGCATTTTCTTAGACTCATTATTCAGCTTCTTTGAGGATGGAAGGAGGGAAAAATGGCACCTGGATGCTAGTGGGAAGCAAAGAAAAGGGAATCACACAGAAAACCAACAAAAGCGTTAATGGAGCTCTAACCCTGCCAGTTACCAATATCTTAAGGCTTTTAGGAGAATACTCTTAATTCTTTTAGTAGAATTCTTCGTCATTTGTGAATGTATAAATACAAGGACCTGGTATTTCCCTGTCCTGGCCCGAATGTCTCCCTGCACCCCCAGCTTCACAGACTGAACAAAAATACTGCCTGGTGTCTGTTTCTCTGGATGATAATGGGGTGCTGTTTGAAAATCGATTTCCGTTGAGGTCCATCAGTTACCTCTTCTGACTCATTAGTCTTTGAGACCAGGCTCATGGCAGGCAAGCTCGCTGCAGTTTCGCCTCTGAGATTTAAGTGTCTGTCAGTGTTAAAATTCTAAATGAGTTTATAATGAGTGCACACCCAGGGACTGAGATTTGGCAGTGCCTGTACACTTTTTCAGTGAGTACTTTGTCTTCATCTTTAAAACTCACTTGTTAGAAGCTGGTTTAAATGCTTTTGTAACCATCTTGTAGAGAAAAGGCAAAATGATTTTTATCAGTGAAGTTCCGTTGACCTCATTGCCCCAAATGGAGGGGCTTTCAGCATGTCGACAACCTGCAGTGGTGTTTGGCGGCTGTTTGACCGTTGTCATGGGAACTTGGCTCTATGGTTTTAGACATCTTGTTTTCTTTCTGTTTGTGTTTTTTAAAGCAAAAATGGATTGTTGCCTTCTTGTTAAAGGTCAAACTCCTCCTCTTTTCCCTGTGACTATTCTTTTTGCTCTTTCAGTTCTAGCATTTCATGTCCCGGAGAACATGAAGAGGAAATATGGCAGGAGATGGCGATGTGATAAACAGATGGTGGCTCAGATTACTGTGCAGGGTTGGGGTAGACAGGGGTCGATCAGCTAAGGCTATGAGCTGCTGCTCCCAAAGCTTCAGGGATGATACATAAAAAACTATTGTAGCGCCAGAAACAGGAAGATCTGGCAATGACAGCATCACGCTGGAGTTGTCCTTGTGGCAAGGTAGAGTGGGAGGGTAAAAAGTATTTTAGTAAAAACAGGTAACAAAAAAGACAAGCACTGAGCTCTTCCCATGATCTTGGGAGAGTCCACAGTGGATCTGCTTGGAGGTGGGGGAGTAACGTGTAGGTGGGTCGTGTCAGGAGTCTTGTGAACCTGAAGTTCAGGGACATCGTATTCAACCAGGGTCCAGCGAATCTGCCCAGGAGGCAGCGAGTGGGCCTGGCAGCAGGGATCTCATGGTATGTAGCCCAGGGGCCAACATGACAAGGGGCTTAGAAACTTCCAGAGTAAAATCTAGCAGTTTTGAAGCTGGTAGGAAACCTAGCGGTCACCTAGTGCGACCTTCCACTAGGTGAGTTATGGGTATCCCCAACCTCTGGGCAGCCACGAGGCAGGATACCCTTTACAGCATTCCCACCAGGTCAGTCCTAGCTACTTCCTGAGAATTTCCAGCCACAGGAAACTTGCTTCCTCACAAACTGATCATCAGAGATCTTCCTGCATCTGAAACAGCCTTCTGTGGGGGCCTGCATGCCTGGTGCTGTGTTCCGCCCTCTGATGGGGGAGGGCGCCAGTGGGGCATGTGCCCAACTCCCTTACGCTGATGTTGCCTGCGGCTGCACTGACTGACGATAACCAGGGCGCATGCAGAATGTTAACTCACTTTGAGCTTGTTGTCAACTGAAGCTCTTGAACTTACTCAGTGTTGTTAAAATCTATCCTCTTCGGCATCTGTACAGGTTTAAGTGTTAATTCAAGAGCGTATGTAATTTTCATTTAATTATTATTTTACCTTTGGCCTTGTTGCAGCCTGTCTGGAATTTGTTGGTTCCAGATTCTGTCATTTAGAACAGGTGTCCCCAATCTCTGGGCTGCAGACTGGTACCCAACTCAGCCTGTTAAGAACCGGGCTGCACAGCAGGAGGTGAGCTTGAATGTAATGTGCTTGAATCATCCCAAAACCAGCCCCCCACCCCGTTCGTGGAAAAATTATCCTCCACGAAACCAATCCCTGGTGCCAAAAAAGGTTAGGGACCACTGCCTCAGGGGGACTGCTACTCTGCTGACCTAGCAATAAGGAAATATTTCTTTTCTTTAAAGTTGATTTTTAGAGAGAGAGAGAAGGTCTTGGGAGAAAGAGAGAAAGCAAAAGATTGATTTTGTTTTACTTACCCATGCATTCATTGCTTGATTCTTGTATGGGCCCCAACCAGGGACCCACCACCGTGGCCTCTCGGAATTACACTCCAACCAGCTGAGCCACCCAGTCGGGGTAAGGAAGTATTTCTTGTTCGTCCTCAGCCATGTGGATAAAAATGTAAATGGGACAGAAAAAAACATAAGTGGAACAGAACCAAAGAAAGCGCTCAGGCCCAGCCCGGGCAAGTCCGGAATGGGAGCTCTGGCTGGGTGCGTAAGGACCGGGAACGCCCTGCAGTCCGTCACTTCCCCTCTGTCTCCCCAGTTTGGCTAAAAGGTAATGTGAACTTTTGTGAAATTCGTTGCTGGGAGTAAAGTACTAGCAACACCCCCAAAATAGAGTGGGAGGATTTTGGCATCCTTTCCTCACTTGAATCCATGTCGGCTTTTGATGATGGCTTTTGATTTTTAATGTGTCCCCACACTATTTTTTTTATATTTTATTCTTGAAATCTGCCAAGTCCATCGTAAGCTCACCAAGATGGTTGTGTGGTCAGCTTAATTCCTCCTATAAATTAGATGTTAGTCACCTAATTCCAGACTTTAGGCTCCTCTCCTCCATCCATATAGTTGTGCTGAAATTCTGCTGTTCTCACTAGCTTTACAGTCACAGGAAGATGGTCTACACTCGGATGAAGGTGTGTGTTCCCTCGCTGGAGTGAATCCATCTCTGACGCCCATTCCTCTTAATCGTGTTTGTTCTTTTTGTAGTTGTGGTGAACATTTTTTTTTTTTTTTTTTTGAAAATCTAATTAATGTTACTCCACACGCCTCACACAGTGAGTGAGGTGTTTTCCTCCTTCCTGGTTGGGTCACTCATGTGAAAACCCCAAGAGCTGTCCTAGGCTTTTCGTGTCCTACACCACACTGTGTTCTAACCTCCAAAAGGCCCCTTGTCACTCTGGTCACACACCCACCTCTCCCTCCGTCTTTCCTACTTTTACAAGCAGATACGAGCAGGATGTTCATGAGGGCAGGCGCACGCCTCGGACGGCTCTGTCTCCTCCTTCAGAGGGATGCCTTGAACACCATAGCCAGAGTTTCTTTCTCTTTAAATGTTCTGCTAGACTTAAATTCCCTGTCAGTCTCCAGACACAAGACTATGATTTCTTTTACTGACTGTTTTCTAAGATCTGGTTTCTCTTGAGGGAGATAGTATATAGTGATTAAGTGACTCAGCTCAAGAGTCTAATGTGCTCAATGAACTTGGGCAAGTTACTTAACCTCTTTGGACCTCAGTTTCCTTATCTGTAAAACTGGAATCATAGAATATGTCATACTGGAGTATTACACAATATATATTAGTTATTATGGTCTAGTGAACATTTTTGACTATGCTACTGTGAATCCTAGGAATTTGGTTTTATTTTTCCAACATTCTCATCATCTTCACCTTATTAATCAGTTCTTCCCTATTTGAAGAACGTAGTTTTAGAAAGCTGCTTCCAGCCTGGCTGGAGTGGCTCAGTGGATTGAGGGCCAGCCTGTGAACCAAAGGGTCGCTGGTTCAATTCCTACTCAAGGCACATGCCTGGGTTGTGGGCCAGGTCCCCAGTAGGGGGTGTGTGAGAGGCAACCACACATTGATGTTTCTCTCCCTCTCTTCCTCCTTCCCTCCCCCTCTCTAAAAATAAATCAAACCTTCAAAAATAAAATAAAATGCTGCGATACACACCCTCATGAGGTGCTAGAGCTGGGTTGGTCCATGAGGGGTTTGTAGGTGACTGAAACAGGGACTCAACTAGTCTGGAATGAAAATTTGTTCATACTAAATTTTGAAAGATAAAGACAGATGAGCAAATTTGTAGCCCTTGTCACTACCCCCTCCCACCACTACAGGCGATAAAAATCGGCTGTCAACTTTGCTGAATGTGAGGAACCGTGCTGCGGGGATATTCCCTAAAAGACTAGCATCTCCAGCTGATTTCTCTCAGTGGGCATCTGACTATAAAAAGAAGATAAAAATCCAAATGGCAACTGGTGGTAGAGAGAATCTTAGAGTTGAGACCATATTTCAGTCAAAAATAGAAAGTTGTAAGTAATTACAGTAAGTGTATTTAAATGTGTTTTATTTTCTAATTTTTGAGAAAAAAAAATACAGTCGATTACTAGTCCAGAGGGAAACAGCCTGGTAACAGCTTGGGAAGTCTAATTGCATGTACAAGCAGTTCGGGGTTTGCTGGCTCCTGGAGTGGAATAGTCTGTAACTTGAAATTTTCTAGTGTTTGCCAGGCCCTGCAAAGTCAACAGTGGTAAAGTGAGCTTAAGGGTGGTTGGGCTAGGACGTCTGAGGAAATCCATCAGGGCCTGAGGCTAGGACGCCTGAGGAAATCCATACTCAGGGGCGCCATCGCAGCTGACAGTGCAGTATTCCTGGGGTGCTGGCATCAGGGGTTGGGTCAGGGTAGACATGGACTTGCCTTCTATGGTGTCTTCTAACAAGGGATTTCGTTCTCCTCTACTGGGATGACTTAGATGCCATCGTCTTAGGGACAGATGTCCTTTTGTCCCTGAAGTTTGACAAATTTCCCTGCGGACCACAGGGACATGTCCTTTCACCTGGAGTAGTTGTGATACAAGGTTGCATTTAAATTGTCTGTTCTTGGGCTTTTTTAAGTCTTATTAGTGCTAAGGAAATTCTTCATGCAGCCTTAGAGCCGTGAAGCCAGAAGGAGAGTCATTTCAGATACGCAAAGTGAGACATTGCATGTGGCAGAGCTGGGCTGCGGGCACTGGTGTTCCCACCCTGAATCCATCAGCCCTTTTGCAGGCTCCACCCGACCTCAGGTTTCTCCATCATTGTTTTCTACTGAAACACACACACACACACCCCTTGGTTTTTCAAGAAAACGAAAATGCTATTTGTAAATTGCATCTTTAAAAATAACCAATACTAAATTTTATTTTTCCTATCTGTTTACTACCGCATGGGCCTCAGTGTTTTGAAGAAAGAGAAAGAGGGTCCGCTTGGCTGTGGCAGACCCTGGATCAAGCGGGCAGGCGCCCCCGCTTCTCCCACAGAGGAGGCCGCGGGGCGGAGCGCTGTTTTTTCTCTGCCGGCAGGCCCGCGAGCATCTGCCCAGTGGAGTCAGGCTTGCCGTGAATACCTGACAGACTGGAATTACCATCTGCAGAATGTTTTTCCTGTTGAAGTGACTGTGAAGTTAAATGTATTCTTTAAAGTTCTGTTAACTAGCAATTAATATAACTGAAGTAGAGAAAAATTGTGGAATTAAAAATTGCTGTTAGTTGGGCCATTGTTCAGAAGAGGAAATGTAAAATCAGCTGTACTCTGCTTTTTTTGCCTAGGGACCTAATATAATTGTGTTGCTTCTTTTCCACTTGTAGGTGATAAGATAGTGATTCAAAGAAAAGGATAAAATATAAATGTCTTCTTTTTAGAACCTTACTAATAAAGATAGGAGATTTTTACTTACTTTTAGAGAGAGGGGAAGGGAAGGAGAAGGAGAAGGGGAGAAACACCCAAGTGAGACCGAACCATCGATCGGTTGCCTCTCACATGCGCCCGACCAGAGCTCGAACCTGCAACACAGGCATGTGCCCGGACTGGGCATCGATCCGGCAACATTTTGCTTTGCTGGACGATGCCCAACCAGCTGAGCCACACCTGTCAGGGCCTCTTCTAGATTTTTATAGGGATGGATTATTCATCAATTTAGTAAATATTTCAGATTCAGAAAAAGTCAGTTTGGGTTTGGTTGCACACTTACATTTGTTACTTTTGACACTGCGTTCCTTTTAGGGATAATGTCACGTGCATGTTTGATTCTTGAGCGCTGAGAAGTCCACAAACACTGAAAAGGGGAAGAGTTTCAAACTGAATTTCAAACTGAAAAGGGGAAGAGTTTGCTTTTAGTAAATGAAGTACAGCATGGATTTACCTCCCCTGGAATCTTCTCAGAAGTCTCAGAATTTGAATACTTTGTCATTCTCTCTGTTGCTTCATATTCCATTTGGGAAAAATTCCTTGAACTACAATCTGAAACTGAGAGGTGGACTTGTCTTCTCCTCAGACTGGTTATGTGTCCTTCCATTGAGTTGATTTTCAAAATCTTAACTGGAAATTAGAGTTGCTGCTCTCTCCTAGTCAGAGTGTCTCTTGCCACCTACTGGTTGTGTGACAAGCTGGCTAAGCCTTACTTTTGTCATCCACTTAATGGAATATCTTCCTTGATACAGTGATTCGGGGTATAAAGTAAATTCATGTATTTGGTGTGTGACCAAAGTCAAAGCTCATGTATCGTTAGAGAAGGAACTCTCCTGGTTTTCCAGATAAGCTGTGCTCATCCTTCCTTTGGTAAACATGCCAGCAGGAGCCCTGCAGGCTGAGGGCACCAGGCCAGAAGCTGGTCAGGAAGGCGCGGTTGAGGAGCAACAGCGTTCGTATCACCTGGATGGTCGCCTGGTGTCATCTTGTCAGAAATGCATTCTGGGTCTCAACTCCAGACCTGCTCTGTGTTAACAACCCCCAGCTGACCTGTAAACATGTTACAGTGTGAGAAGCAATGTGACAAGTACACATGCTTAATATTTGTTTGCTCCCAAATAATTTGCTACCAATTGCTCTTGGTTTTGTGATCACATAATTTGAGTAAGTATCATATAAAGTATGTTAAAATCCTCAACTAAAATTAATAAATCATCTCTTCTTAAAGTTTTCTCAATGTTACTTTATGTATTTTAATTTTAGTTTTCCAATTACAATTGACATGCAATACTGTTGGGAACTACCCTGCCTGGTTTCAGAAACTTAGCCCCTCATGGCTAAGACTGAGTAAAAAGACCTTGGGACCATAAGCCACTAAGGAGACGAAGCTTACCTTCCTTGTAGGGGCACTATCTCTGCCCCTTTTCACCTCACCCTGCTTGGTGCCGGGTGGTTGACTGGTTAGCTAATGACAGGTAAGTTTCCTCAAAGGAAGGACAACCTAAGACAGGCATTGTTGCAAAGGGGCCCCTCAGGTAAGGACTTGGAGGGCTATAGAAAAAGGGGGTGATGGACCCTCGCCCCTTGGCTTTGATGTAGCCTGAGTCCTCATTCTGTCTTCAAAAAATTTCCTAATCTCTTGGCTGCCTTACTTCCCCTGCCTGATTTAAGCCTGAAACAATGCTGGAGGTGGGTGTGGCCCTGTGCTGGAAAGGGTGGGTTCCCTAGGGTGATCAGGCCTAATAATGAATGCATAAAGTACTATGGAACCTGCTTTGCTAATACCCTCAATTTAAACGATAAGGGTCCAAGCATGAAATGAGTTTGTTCCCCAAAGTTTTATGGCCCTTTAGTTATCTGACCCTGGCTCAGAATAGGCCCTCAGAATTCTTTGAATGTTATCTATTATTTGATCATTACTGCCTGGCAATGAATGATGAGCTTTATGTACACACCCTGTATTCCTATTGAGGAAACAGGCTCCTGGCCCTTCTCCTTTGAGGGATCGGCCACCTTTCCTCCCCAAGCAGATCATGTCTTGATAGACTTATTCTCATCCGTGGGGGCTGTGGGGGCTCTGTGGGTGGAGCCCCCCCTCAATACTATATTAGTTTCAGGTGTACAACAGTGATTAGGGAATTATATAATTCTCCAAGTTTGATATATTTTGAAGCTGTACTTTAAGGTACGTATGAATTTATGATGGTTCTAATCTTGTTCAATTATTCCTTTCACTCATACACAATTTCCTTTCTGTCCTTTATGACTTTTGTCTAAAAATTCTATTTGGTTAGATATTAAGAAATAACCTCACTTTTTTTAGGGTTCATATTTCCTTAGCACAACTATTCCCATTCATTTCAATCTTTTCTTTCTTTTTCTGTCTTTTGTCTCAGGTGTGAGTCCTGTTACCTATACATTATGAGGCTTTGCTATTTTAATACAACATGAAATTATGTTTTTAATTGGTGACCATGACCAATTTATTATAATTAATCATATATTAAGACATTTCATGTGTCTTAAGATCCACATCTCAATTCCCTAAAAGGGACAGGTTTTAGTCTGTTCTTTTGTCAGGCTGCTCTTGCTCCAATCTTGTCAATAGTAACAAAAATTTTAGTTTAGGTTTTGCATTTGGCCGCATTTGAGTTTTTCTTTCATAATGTCTTTTATCTTTCTTTGATGCTGGACAACTTTAAATACATCTTCGAATGTTTCCCGTCAAATGGTCTCCTTCTGGCACCCCTGTTGGCCGGACCACGGTGGCATTTCCACCTCTGTATCTCTGCTTTTCTTTTCCGTTTTTCATCTCTTTTTTTCCCCCTGCTTCCTCTGGGCAGATCAGATATCCAACCTGACCTTCTAAGTCACTAATTGATTTTTAAGCTGCATCCATCTTACTAATTAACTTATTTATCTCAAGTATTGCTTATAGAGTTATCCATTTCCATGATTGCATATTTTCATAACCAGTAATCCCTGTGGGCTTTTCTGCATCCTTTCTTGTTGTCTTCTATATTGCTAAGGGTTGTGTGTGTGTCCTTCACAGTCCATATTCAATGGCATGTGGAATTCTTCATCAGCATTTCCCAGTCACTCTGGCAGAGAGTAGACTTTGGTTAGTTTGTTGCCTCTCCTTTGGGAATAGTTATATTCCTGAGATGTCTGATTATCTTGGCCTTTGAGTTCCTATGTCTGGAATAATTGGTCTCTAAAGTCTACTGGGCAGTGGCTGAAGATGATGCCATGGTTTTGTGGATCCTGGTGAATTTAAGGAGAATGGAGGGAGTGAGTCCCAGGGTAAAGATCTAGTCATCACAAAAGCCACTGACCTCTCCCTCTGCTGCTACTCCACCAGGAAAACTTAAACCTGGCCCCTTATAAATCCTGCAGGGTAAAACACGGGGGGCAGGCAAACTCCCCAGGTTGTAATTCATCAGTCTGCTGGGATTGGAGAAGAAGGATGGGAGGGGTGGATGCCTAAGGTCACTGCTGAGTACACGCTTGTTTATTTTCATGGATTTCTTACTCCGATAGGACCTGAGAGTACCCTGCGGGCACTGGGACAGCAATAAGGCCTGCTGCTGCAGGTGGGGTCCCAGAGCAATGACAAGGTAAAGAGCAGAGCACAGTAAAACCCTTCCCCCCACCCTGTCCTTTATGGCCTGTGGCTGTGGCTGCTAGCTGTTTTCTGGGCTCCATCCCTTCCTCAAAATACACACTGGTTTATGAGCTTAGACTTTTCCTTTTTCCTTTTTTCCCTTTCCTGGTTTCACTAATTGCTGAGTCCTGAAATGCATGTGCTCCCTCAGCTTTTATAGCTTCTCTAGGGTTGGTAATCTGCAGGGAGAGCCAACAGGCCTACCTAGTTTGCCATCATGGCTGGGCCTACAGTTTCGGAGCTTCCTTCTCCATCCTCCACCTCTCTTCCCCACCTGGTGCCTAGGTGAATGGTGAAGAAGTAACTGTGGTCCTCGCTATTCTGACTAATCAGGACTCAATTCTAGAGAAACAGTGAGTGAAAGTCTTGCTACACACAGTGCTAGTTGTCCTGCCTGCTCTTGCCCCATTCCGCAGCAAGCCTCCCATGAGGCCAGGCGTGTCTGAGGGGAGGCCATGAAATGTGTCCCAGACACGTGTCGTCTCCCAGATAGGAACGCAAGGACCACCTTGGAAGGAGAGAAGCTGCAAACCAACACAGTGTGTGAAAACCTCTCTGGCTATAGAAAGAAATCCTTTCAAACTATAGAAAGATAGATTTCATCTGAAGACCCCTCTATATTGGAAGATCCCTTGTTATGGGCCGTGAATTAACTTAATTTTGGACTGAACAGATACATATTGCAAACAATCCCTGTCTTCTCAGCCATGAGGAGACAACTCTCTGGTACCCATTAGAGTTGAGGGAGCCAGTTTTGCTTTGAGAGCCAGGACGGTGGAGTGGGGCCAATCCAGATGGCACTTTCAACAGCAGGGGCATCAAGCTGGCAGGGGACACCTGGATCCCCCTCCCGTCTTTTCCCCGAGGCTCTGTGGTGAGGTGGCCCCAGAATAACCTTGGGACAGAGGAAGAGGGAGTGTGGCAGCCTGCTGGGCCACCCACAGGGAAGGGAGTCCTCACACACTGGACGGGGTTGAGGTCCCTCCTGCTGGGCCAAGCCCTTATTCAGAGCCACATGCAGCCGTCCCACCATGGAGACCTTGGCCCAGGCAGCCCTTCAGACCTACTCAGAATATACCACCTCGGGACTTGCAGGAGGAGCTGGAGCCCCACACCCCCCGGGGCCAAGGTAGAAGAGACCTCCCCACCCCCATACCCTCAAACTGGAAGCAAAATCCAACAGTTTCATTGTGAGCCCCTGGCAGAGGCTTAAGTTCATGTGCCGTTTGCCTGGGGAATTTGGCGACAAGGTTCCTGACCACACGCTGGGCCAGAGCACCTGTGCCCTCTTCCTTAGCCACTGCTGCCACTGCCACAACTCACTTCCACCCAGACTACAACCCCGAATATCTGCGGAGCCTGGGAAGAGCACCCCCCGAGGACCCACGAGGGTCCTGCTCACCCACGTGGATGTGAAAGATCCTCAGCAGCCCTCAAGGAACTGCTGAAGTGTGTTTCCTGGCCGACTGCACCCTGGTCCTTGCCTGGAGCCTGGAGGGGGCTGGGCGGCACCTGGAGACCTACAAGGCCTACGAGCGGAAACCGGCAGACCTCCCGATGGAGAACCTGGAGCGAGACTTCGTGTCCCAGGTAACTGCATGTCTTTTCACCGTGAATTCATTCCACAAAACAGATAGACCCTCCGGGCTGCTTTTGGGTCTCTGGAACAGCTCACAGTTGCATCACGGGAAGATCCCACCTTGTGCCCAGCCCGGGACCCCAGAAGCCCCACAGGCTGTTTCGATGTCCTACATGAGGCCTTGTTGGAAGTGCCCTGATAACCTCAGGTGCCAGTGATGCCCTCTCTGTAATAATAAAGCATTTTCCTCCCCACCGCACCCCCTCCAAAGAAAGCAGAGGAATTGGCACTCTTGATTCACATCCTAGCTCAGCCACTCACTGTGTGACTGTGGTGGACATATTATTCCCCTCTCCTTCTGTTGGTTTTCTCCTCACCAAAATGGGAAGAAACTAGTTTGGGTTCTTATAAAGAGTAAGTAAGCTGAGGTCTCTAGGTCTGTATTGACTGCAGTGTTTTTTCTTTTTTTGTTGTTGTTTTTTGTTCTCAATGTGCTCTATAATGTTAAGCCCCATGACCTCCCTCTTGTGATGATGGCGGACGGAAGCTGCGAAGCTCAGGTGCATTGAAGGACCCCTGTCCCCAGAGAAGGGCTTGCAGCCCTGTGCTGACCACCCACCCTGCTGTGCGAAAGTTCTGACTGTGCAGCCGGGTGTGTGTTTAGGTGCAGGGTGTCTGTGTGAGAGACTGGTGTGCTAGCTTCAATCAGCCAGTCTGGCAGGTTTAGACGGAGACCCAGATCCTGATCTATTCTGAATGGGGCTGCTTTTATTGACTTTTTTATTCATTAAAGACATCTCCAGTGGTTTTATTAAACTTCTATTCAGCACTTCACTGGTAATACCCTGAGATTTTATTTGGGGACAATATCTCCAAATTAAAGGTGGTAGGTCTCTTAGATAAAAGAGACAGTGACGACATGCAGTGGCCTTGCTGGTAAGTCGGGGAAAGAGCGAGGGCACAGTGTGAGTCTCCACGGGAGGGCTTCTGGGAAGTGTAGACAGAAGGCACTGAATTTCTGTGAATGGAGAAAGAGCTCCAATCACTGACCTAAGACACTGGCTGCTCAATGTGGTAGAAAAATCTCTGAAATCTTTCAGAGATGCTTGCTAATGCAAGTGGAAGGAGGTAGGATGTTAGAAAATCTTGGCCTAAGTTAGTTTCAGTTTCAATGGCTGAGTTTCCTCTTCTCAGTGTTCACATTACTCAGCTATTAAACAGAGGTTAATTCTATCAATATGTCCAGAAGAACAGAAACTATTAGGAATATAGGTAGTTTTTAATTTTCAAATGTGGCCCTTCTGCCTTCCTTTGTTCTCACACATACGTGTTTATCCTTTTTCTTTATGCTTTCACTTCTTGTTTCCCCACCTCTCCACCCCACACAGGTTTTCCGTGGCTTCATTAAGTAAAATCAATTTACCAAGCTTACGTTAGGAGTGAGACAGCTTGTCTCCGTGTCAAAACAACAAATGAAGTTCGCTTCTCAGTTTACCTGATCGCTACCACATCCGACCACATAGGCCGCTTTGTTCTCCCCCTGCTCCCCAGATATCAGTGGTTATGGTTTTAGGGTATTGGCTCACTGAGCAGGTTTTGATTTTTACCATTGACACAGAAAGAAGCAATTGTCACTGCAAAGAAGTTTTGCCCTCATAACTACTCTTAATAAGCATTGTTGTACAGCTGAATGAAAGTTATATGAAACAGCAATGACAGTGAATGAAGGAATGCATGGGACGGGGTGGAGCTCCGTGATGACAGTGTTTTTGTCATGTCTTTGTTTAAAGCCTTTCCTTCCTCAGGACCCTACAATGCCCATGTGAGCCCAAAGGCCTGTGCCGGGTTGCTTTGTAGAAGGGATGAAGGCAGGTGGGCAGCTGACCATCGGAGTTCAACCTGCCTCTGGAAGAATCAGATTTTATGATGTGATGAGAGATTACTTTTGTTCTTCAGGATCACAAGGGTGCATTGCTCACTGGAACATAAAGGGAAAGATATTTCCCTTATGTATGCTTCTTGAAAAAGTTCTCCAGATCTCACGAGACCAACGATTTTGGATGCTGTTGCGTAGCGTGAAGAACCTGCACTTTGCCCATGTTCCCTTTTGTTAGTCCATCTCAGTCTCATTTAACCCTCATTTTTCCTTTTCATATTTCCAGATCTGCACATCTTTCCGATAGTGGCCTTTATCCATTCTAATGATTTAATTAGCTGCCTTTTATCCTTAGTCTGTCTCTCAAATTATATTCAAAATCGATGATTGTAACGATTCTAATGATCCGATGTGGTGCTGGACAGTGCTGGTCTGGCCCCAGAATACAAAAGGATACGATACTGTCTTGTCCTAGGTTTCTTTGCTTTGCTGTGCTTCCCAAACTTATACAATATAAATCGATAGTTGTATGTGGTATTTGTTTTACCAAGGATACGAGAAATGTGTCATGGAGTCAGGTTGAAGACTGAAGATGGTAAAACTGACAAAGATAATAATGTTACCATTTTGCACATGGTTTTCTAACCCACACCTTGGATTAGCTCCCTGCTCCTGCAGGACTCGCCAGATGAGATGTCAGCACCCATGATTGAAATGAAAAAGGAGATGGAATGAGCAGGAGACGAGATGAGTGAATGGAAAGATGAAAAATATATTTCTTTAGAAAAATACACAAATATACACCTTTTTGCTTATCACATACACTGTATTAATTTATACATATACATAGCATAAGCATTTCACATAATTTGGGCAGTAGGTACAGTAATTCTATTATAAGCAATTTTCTTCAGCCCCTACTATATTAGCTCAATAACATCTAGAATATTTTAGCAATATATTATCACATTTGTACCAGAGCTGCCTGAAATACACTGTTTTCCATGTTTGTAAACAAAAATAGAAACACCATTACATAAACACTGTGATTGGAAAAATACCTTCTTTTTAACTCTTCCTTTACATTCGGTAAAAGAGACTTAAACTACTTTAGTATCCAAAATATTTTCTGAAAGAATATAATTTGGCGGGGGGTACCCTATCCATGTAACCAGAACAAATTTTTTGTCTTTCCACAACTAAATCACTTCCACAAGCAGTAGCATAAAGTGTCATAGATGAGACTTGCAACATAAAGGGTTTCAATGTATCTCCTCATTTAGCAGACAAATTAAACAATGATAACTCTGATTACTGCTGCAAATTCACAAATTAATTTCAGGTGCCAGTAATAATACTGGCTTAATTCAGGGACTTTTGAAGATTTTATATTGAGGAAGTAAAGAGAGACATGGGAACGTAATTTTGGGTTTCAGTGAGAAACCATGTTACTTTTAAATGAATTGGTATATGGTTAAACTTGTAGTGGTTACATTTCCCCCCCTCCTGTGCACAGCAAACAAGAGGTCAGCTACAACCTGACTTACAATTAGCCCTGCTGAATCTTCCTGAAAAAGACTGATATCTTGTTAAGCGTTGAAGCCGGGTGGAAAGCAGTGAGTGAACTTATATGGAGTCCTTTAATTGCCAGTCTTAAATATATCTTTTACTGCTAGGTAGCACCCAAGGGCAAGAGGTAATCAGCTTTATAAACTTTGGAGTGGTTTGCTTTCTAAATCCTAGAGCTTAGGAAAGTAGAAAACTTTCTTTAAAGAGAATATTCTCTTCCACTAGGAATTATATTTTTGGCAGTTTTGTGAAAAATTTAGCAAAGGATTCTTTGTGACCTCGCAATTTATATATGCCAGTGACCAAAGCACATTTCAATGAGAAGGCCCCTTCCTTACAAAAGTTAGGGGCTGCCTAGTGGACATGATTGTCTAAAACCAGGCCGAGCATACAGTATTAATAAGCCAATTAACAGATTGGCCCATCTAATGTTTCAAGCGAATCAACTCAATTTCTTTTTCATTCAAAGCATTGCATCTTCCTTCCTTTCCACATTCTTAGTCATCCCTATGTGAGAAAGCCACTTGGCCTTGTAGAGGTCACATGGTAATTTGTGTAGTTTGCACTGTGTGGATGGCACAGCATCTGAGTAATATCAGAATTGATTGAAATAAAAAAATTAAAAATCAGATCCATAGCCAAATACAGAAAGAGTCTAATTCAAATTTTAGAGTTAAAAAGAAAAGATTTTGACAGTGATTTTCATTTTTAAAGGTATAAATGGCTCAAGATTAACAAGGAGCACCCTGTATCTGAACTAGGTCAATTCAATTGTGTTTGTCTTGGATACTTTGCATGCATTACACCTGCATTTCAGCACTGGATGGAAGATGGAATTCACAAGTGTTGCAGTGGGAGACTCCATTCCTAGCCTGTCTCCCATGGCAATAGTACCAAGAATATTCTTCAGCTTCACTACGGACAAAATTACTTAATGATTCTTCACAGATGACATGTTTGGCTCCTGGGAGGATGGGGATCACTCTAAACGCATGGTTAGTTTTTCTCCCAGGGCATGAAGGCTCAGAGATCACGATGCTCTATTGGCTTCACATTTAAGCGCTTGTCTCCTGCTCCACCACTTCCACCACTTCCATAGGGATGATCTCAGAAATCTCCTCGCCAGGGTTGATGGCAGCTTCGTTGTTCCTGGGCTCCTGGTGGCAGATGTACAGAGGGAGACCACCGCCAGGCTCAGCCGCGGCGGCGGCGGCGGCGGCGGCGGCGGCGGCGGCGGCGGCGGCGGCATCGATGTTGCGGCGCCTGTTGTTGCGGCGCCTGTTGTGGCGGCGCCCATAGCGCTGGTCGCATTGGATGCTAAATTGGATCCACTGGCGCTGCAAGGTGGCTTGGACCTGGAAGAGAAAAGGGAGTCTTGTTCTCAGATAAGGTCAGAAACGACACCAGCCAAGTTGCTGAGCACAATTCTTGGAACTTGGCAGAAGTTAAAGGTGGGTGATTGAACTGTAATTCCAATTTAAGAGGCTGTGTGGTTTGTGCCCTGGCCATGCAGGCAACTGGCACGAGTACCTGCCTAAGCCACCACGGGCAAGGTTGCTTGCTACTGTGCAAAGGTTTCTTCTTTAGCTCTTCAGTCCAATGAATGAAATTAGATTTGGTTTCACACTTAATACATGGCATGCACATCCCATGAAGGAGAAAGAACTGGAAAACATTTTATCTGCTACCACCTCTGATAAGGCAGAAGCCTTATGTAGAAGAATGTAGAAGTACTCAAGGTAGACAATGATAAATTTAAATGAGTTTGTAAAAGTATCCGGCAGAAATAAAAAAGTCTTGGCTTCTCCTCACTTGTCCTTTTAAAATAACCCCCATTGGCGCACCATGCATATTAATTAAGTGCCCAGCCCAGCACGAGGTGAAAGGATTTGAAGTCTACTCTAATTTTTTTAAAATGATTACTACAGAAATGTTCGTAGCCCTCTGTAATCATATTCCACAATTATAACCTGCCCTTTTGTGTGGAGATGGTAATCTGCTTTACTTTGTAAACCACACATATTTGAATAGGCCCTTAGCAGTTCAATAATTACTCTTTAATAAGGGCAATTATTTTTTACAATGCCACAGGTTGAGCCTAATACCGCTTTGATCCAAGAATAAGGTTATTAAATTTGTTTGACAAAAAAAAAAAAAATGGGAGATTTTGGTTTTTTGCTCTCAAAGCATTAGAAATGTTAGGAGTTGCCAAGAGGATAGATAGAGTAACATACAGAGTTTTGACTTACTGTATAAATCATCACTCATTTTAAAAGCAATTAATACAGGTCATTTTAGAGTTTCCCCTGATTATTTCAATTTATTTATTGCCAACTTAAAAAAATAGAGCCCTGGTCTGATGTTCGGAGACATAATTATTACACCCAATTCCGTTATTAACCTGCTGTGTAAAGTTGGTGCATTTGGGCCTCAGTTTACATATATTTGTAAAAAAGAAGATCAAGTTGTAGCAGAATATTTTCACTTTGGTCTTATCTTCCTGTTAAGTTCTCCACAATCACCTGCAGTTATGTTATGCACTTGCGTGGAAGGCAAGGTTTCTGCCAGTTTGGACCCAATGAATGAGGAGACTTTAAGGCCTGCCCGTCACTTTCCCCAACCACAATTTCACAGACTGCGAAATGAATTTAAGGTTAAAAATCATGATTAAAAAAAAACTTTAAATTCACTTGGAAATTAAAAAGTAGTTGCATGTTTAAATGTTTTTATAAGACTTTTGGAAGTTGCGACCTTGTGATATCCTATGAATTTAATGTTAAGGGATACTTCTGAACATTATTCACAAAATTGTCACTGATATTTTTCCCACCCTTTTGGAGGGCATATCAACAATAGCTCTGCTGGTCTTCCTCTTACAGAATTTATATGGTCTTTTGTTTGAGATAATTGGGTACTTGACAATTATAGGATCAGAGCTTTCTAATTCCCTTCCACTACCTATTTTCCTATATTTGGGGAAGATATTTTCTTGAAAAGACAATAAATATAAGGTTTATATTTTTGAAAATACTTAATTATTGCATTTCTTAAATAACATTCTTTTTGTGTATCCCCCATTCATTAAGTCAAGGTCATTTGCTGCTTGAAGGACAAATTGCATTCTGCCTGGAGTATTGGTTTTCAAAGTGTGGTCTCCAGACCAGCAGCATCAGCATCATCTGGGAACTAGTTAGGAATGCACATTCTCAGGCCCTGCTCTACTGAACAGAAAATTAACCACTGGCAGGTGGCCACAATCTGTGTTTCAGCAAACTTCCCATGGGGTTCCGATGCACACTTACGTTTGAGAACACTGGTCTAGAGCAAAGAAATCACTGCTTAGCTTTCAGTCCCAAAGTTGATTTTTCTGACTCTTTACAAAGACATTAGTTTTGAAAATCAGGTTTTATTGAGTGAAAGAAAGACTTTCTAAATAGAAAAGCTTCTCTCTGCATATGCAGTGGAAAGCTTACTGGTCTAAGACTAGAACTTTACTAGAAGCCATAATACAGAGACCATGTGGAATATGACATAGTCCCTTGCAGACAGGAAAGGGCAGTGGTGAGCTCCGAGCCCTTCCAAGCAGGAGAGAAAGAGGAGAGACAGATATACAGACACAATGACCTTGCATTTCCCCTTCATGGTGGGAATACCTGGGAAAATGGGGAGAAGAAAGAAAGCAAGGAGTAATAAAAACACCTTAATATAGCAGGTTTTTCTCTTTGATTCTGAGAGCAAGAGTCCTGAAAACTGATAGCCCTGTAAAGAAGCCCCCCATATTTGGCCTGGCACCATGTCTAACATGGTGTCCAAGCAGTGGAGTGGCAAGGTGAAAACAGATTCACAGTATAAGAGAGGATCTGGAATTCCTGGGTGCCTCGGGTGGCTCGGGAGAGAGAACTGTGAATCAGAAGAGGGCTGGGGCTTGGTGGAGGAGGCTGCAGGGTGAAAGGACCTCTAGGGTCCACAGAAGTGGAGGGGAGCCCCCATGAACTTCAGCAGGGGGTGCCGGCATAATACTGGTGACCAGCGGCACCTTTGAACAAAAGCTCTTGAACCAACTATGTATTTTCTGGAAAGAGACTATTGTAACCTGCAGGCACACCCTGGAGATGTTGTGGGTTTGGTTCTGGACCACAGCAAGAAAGCGAGTATTGCAGTGCAGTGAGTTGTCACGTTTTTGCTGGTTGAGGGGGATGGTCTTGCTTTTAATTTGTAAAAATACACATCTGTGATGTGCAGTAAAACAAAAGCATAAGAAAAAAACCCCAAGGTATGCCTGTCTTAGAGGCTAGTACAATGGGCTCCTCAAAGCAAGACGAGGTAAGTTACAGCAAATAAACAAAATTTTAGTTCATGTACTCTAATTTGTGACCGAAACGTTGAAATCCTTCTGATTGTGCTACTTTGATCTACAAACTATTTTATCCACAATGCAGGGGGAATAGCAAGAGGCATGGGAAGGGGAGCAAATCCAGTGTTGTTGGTACTCTCTCAAGTCCTAAACCACTGCTTGGGAAAATCGGACATCTTCGTAGTCAGCATCCTCTTTCTGAGGTGTCCCAGGTACTCAATAATTCACCGAAATGCGTGGATGGTCCAGGCCCACATGCTTGGGAGAGCTGCAGGACATGTCTGATCCATAAGCATGCTTGCTGGTCCTCTCCTGATCTCTATGACTGTGACGCTCCAGATTTCTCCCCTGCTTATAATCGATCCGCTGACTGTCTAACCCGCTTCCCCAATAGGAGTCACTTGTAACATACTGATAATAGGTGACTGAAGACTTCATCTTCCTTGCACAACTGACATATCAGCTCCCCTGGTCTCTGCTAACACTCAATATTCAACCAGGCAAAGCTCAAAAACAGCTCAATATTAGATACAGCGGGAAATCACTTCCCGCGCGTATGAGCGTCCTGCCTGTGCTTAATGTTGTAAGGTGGTATGTTCACAGGAGGCGCAGCTCAGACCCCGATCCCTAAATCTGTGGGCTGTGATATTACATTTGAAACAGTACACAACTTACGTATTATTAGAAATGTCACACTTGTACTTTCCACCAGCAACAGGATCTTAATTAAAATGGGAATGGTTTCTTTACTTCAAAAAGCAGAGATAACCTGCTCCAATGAACTAGACATGTCAATTGTTAGGAGTGCCTCTGGGAATGCTTTCTGTGCCTGACATGTCAAACACAGCATCGTAAATTAAGACACAATAAATATCGACGTGTTTTCACAAATGCATGCAATCTTCTCATATTTTCACGGTATGCCCCTCCTGAGCCTGGTTTTTACATTAGCTGTATATTAATATTAGTTTGGATAAAAAATATTTATTTTGTGTGTCACCTGAAACAACTCAAAAGGCAAGGATATACATTCACGGAAACTGATAAAAAGATGGAGTGACCTAAGCCTTTCTTATTTATTAGTTTTTACTATTGTTTAAAAAAGGAAGAGACGCTTTAACAGCTGGCCTTCAGGCTAGCCCCTAGCAACAGTCAATGCACAATGTACTTTCGTTGAATAAATGAACGAGTTGATGGATGAATGGATGGGGGAAAGAGAAAAATGTACTAACTAAAAGGAAAGCAACAATAATCTTGAGATATTGGGGTTGGAGATGAGTAATAAATAGGTCGCAGAGCAGCAAAATATTGGTGCTCACTGAATACTGTTCAATTGATTATTAGACAATCTTTCTAATTACTAACAGGAAATAATAGGTTGATCTCTTTATAAAATGTGATTTTCCTTGGTATAGAATTGTTCTTTCTAGGAACTGATTTAATATTATGAAAAATACTTTTACATTAAAAGTTATATGGCATATAACTACAGAAAGTTTATTAACAAAACTTCAGGGAGGAATCATAGACATAATACAGTACAGTGGAAGATTTAGTTCATTCAATTAAGAATCAGGAAATTTGGGTTCTAGTCCTGGTGATTCAACTATGATTATGACATTGGGCAATCACATGATCTTTCTGGAGTTTAGATTTCTCACCTGAAAGAGGAGGGACATTTCAAATCATGTTCCCTGGAGCTCTGGGAGTTCTTTGGTACAAATTTAAGCAGCTTCACTTTTATGTTTTACAAACTGGGCTCCTCAGCTAGATTTCATCGGAAGAAAGGGAACTCTGGCTAGAATCGCCTGAACACACTGGCCGAGAGAGCACTCTCGATTTTAGATCTAAATATTCACGTAGCATATTAATTATTTGAGTCTTAACTTCAGGGTGATTCTCAAAAAATGTTGACTCAGTGACATACTACCGCACCAAGCTGCGGAAAAGGAGGCAGCGAACCAGCACAAACAGGCTGGATATTGGCTCTGCCCTAGTGAGCAGTTGGGTCTTTTAAAGAGAATGGGGCATGACCTTTCTTTGTGTGGGGATCCAGAATGGCCTTCACTATTGCTGCTCAGGGCGCAATCCAAGGAAATCATAATTTAGCTTCCTGTTTGAGTAATATCTGTAATTGTACCACACAGGACAGAAAAGATTCACCTTGCAGTGGTGGAAAAACACAACCCCGTAGTCATGGAACCATGAAAAGAGCGCCGTGGACGTGAGCCCAGATGAAAAGAGGCTCTCTGGAAGACAGATGTAAAGTGCTGGCTTTATATACACAAGCAGTGGTATGATATGAGAGGCATGCTTACATTGCTGTTGTAGAAGCAGTAAATCACGGCAACGAAGAATCCCTGCAGAGGGGAGGAAAGACAGAGTTGAAGTTACTTTCATGTACATTACATTGTTTAGTCATTAATATAAGTAGACAATCTGGAGAGGAACATTTTACTATTGCAATAGCCAGGCAAGGCTCGATGAAAAAACGATTGCTACCACTCACATCCAGTGCTTCACTATAGTTGGGCAACCAATCGGCATGGGTTATGTTGTTCTTCAGAACCCCCCTCAATCAAACAAAATACAGCCTTCAAATACTGGGGAGGGGAAGGAAAGGTTGAAAGGACTGTGGAGATAGGAGCTTGTCCTCAGCACCATGTGATGGCTCTGTCCCTGGACAGATATTTGGACATAGAGGTATCTCTCCAAGCCCATACCCCCCTGCTTCCTTCTTCAACTTTTAGATTCAGAAAGTAGGACAGTTTGGCAGTGAGAATCCCTTCCAGGTTACATATGGTCACAAGGGTCCTTCTCATCACAGATGAGCCCCAGGGAATGGATCATTCTGCACCAACCAGCAGAGCAAGTCATGGAATACACACACCATTGGCTTCCTTACCTGGAAGTGAATCAGAGAGTGCATCAGGTAGTCGTAGATCTGGGCAAGCACCTTGTTGTTGGGCCTCCAGGGAAACACGACAAACTGCGCTCCCAGCAGGGGCACCAGGAACAGAGTGGCCTTCACCGCCTTCAGGTACATGTACGAGTCGGGCTGCTGGGCTTCCTTCATCTTCTTCACGAGCACACGGATGATGTTGAGCAGAAAGAAGAAGTTGACCTGCAAAGATACGATGTCATGAGTGAGCAGACCGCCAGGTCACCCTGAAGGACACCCACTTTCCCCAGTTCTTCTTTCCCCAGGGTGGGGAGCCCACCCACACAGGACTGCCTGAAGGGTCATTCAGTCTGCTCGGCACTGCTGGGAAACTGAGCATTGATCAGTACCTGTTCTTTTTATTAGAGATTACCATTAAATTAGCTTCATTTGAAAGTTATGATATATATGCTAATAGAACCATTGCCAAAGAAATCCCCAGAGATGACCCTGTTAGTAACGGACTTCCAAAGCAGTGCTCACCACCAGTGCTGCCATGACGGGGCCGTGGATGATGTACAGCAAGTGGGTCTCCGCGCTCAGCCAGCAGCTGGACAAAGGGAGGGCAAATACATCAGTGCGAATGCATCTTATCTACAAATGCGAACTAAAAACATCCACAGTGCTTACTTGTCATTGAAGTACAGGGTCCTGGTAACGGCATGGATGATAGTTGGCACCATGGGGAACCCTAAAAATGTGAAAAGGTACCAATCACACCTGGCTTCTTTGTCACAAGCTACAACTACAGTTGCATAGAAGACGATGGCTTACTTTTAAAAAAAAGTAGCAAATTAAATGTTTCTATCAAGATAGTTCCCTGATGTCTTTGCACAAATATCTTTAGTCAAACCAGGTAAAAATGTCCTTGGTTAGAACATCATAAGCTTTCAGAGAGTTTGGTTAAGAGCAACCAAATAATTAAAGCCTCTCACAAATTATCCAGAGTGGTAGACACATTATTACTCTCTCTAGGACTAACACCATCGTTACCCCTCGATGAGGTGATGATGACGACTGTAGACCAGAAGGCTTTCCATTGTGTGTGACCTGGGCTCTTTTAGGGAGAAAGCTGGGGTCACCGGCAGCATGTGACCTGGGACAGCATATGGACGTGGCTGTCTGATTGCTCCGCAGGCCTTGTTGGTGTCTGTAGTATGGCTTCGTGGCTTTTTACTTTTCTGTATCTACTGTGTGAATCCATCCCGTCCTCTTTCAATGAGAGAGCTTCAGAGTAGCCGGTGTAAGCTCTGGCTGCAGATCTGTATCAAGGCAGCTTAGTCCTGACCTCCCTGACTGCACTCGAAGTGCTAGTGAAAACAACTTTGAGTTTGCAAACAGAATGATGGAGGTAGTTATTGGCAATGCATCCTGTCAGGATACTTCTTTAAAAAAAATTTTTTTTTTCATCCTATACAGCTAATCTAGACAAAAGTTGTGATTTTTGTAAGAAAAAAAAGTCTTTTTCCTGAAATGTGCTCATGTATAATAGCACATTGTTTAATTTGGTTGAGAAACTTGTAGAATGAGTTTTTAAATTTTATCAGATTGAGAGATGTGTCTCGAAAGTGAATTAGACCTACACACTTCGATGTTCTGAGAATTATAGGCAAACAAGAGAACGCCTGAAAATATTGAGTTTTCACCAGAGAACAACCTCACCTTCTAAAGCCAGCATTTAATTCAATAGGACCGTTGATTAAATTGTAATTTTGACCTGAAATAATTCTGAATTTGACCATTTACACAAAACATAATTGTGTTGTACTGACAGTGGTTCTAGCACGCTATTTCCCCACTAGGGTTCGGAGAAATTCATTCTCTGAATTCATTCTGAAATCCATACTTTTAATGAGACAACAGGAGAGGCATATGGAGATCTCTCTCCACCTCATCCTGTTGTAAGAAGGAAAAATGTGTTTCTTTCAAAAATAGATTTACAACCTTTTTCTTCCATGAACATTTTTTGAGTAGGGCAGATAGATGTTCTTAAATAGTCAAAACTGGTATAGGAAGTATACCATAGATTTTACTTCAAAGGAAGGAAGTAAACTATTTAGGTCAGACAGAATGGCGCCTGTGTATGAGTGACCATTGGTAGGCCTGGGATGGGGTGCTATTTCCATGAGATACTTTGATTCTGGTAATTTCTCTCTTTTTTGCTTAAATTAGAACATCCTGATCTCTGTCATTTGCAACCAAAGAGTTATAACATCATCAGTCCGATGTTGAAATACCCCGAATGTCTGTTCCACTGACCCATGATTATAGGATATCTCATTGGATTTGGGCCGGGTGCTTGGTTAAAAATCCATGTATGTCTATTAGGGAGGGGTGTTATGAAAACAAATCTTGCCCAGGGCCAGCCCTGGTCTAGATTGTGGAAAAGACTTCGAGCTGCTTATAGGACTTTCCAGGCACATTTCTGTATACTTGGTAACAATGTCTGTTGGGCAGGGGTTTAAATACAAAGACTGATGTTCTTAGAAAGCTTTTGGATTATTCTCTATCCTCAGTAAATCCCTTCTCTCTTACCAGTATTTTTAGGAGGTCTCCAAAATGCGGCATTTAAATGTCACACTTAGCTGAAGACACTCTACAGCCTCTGCTCTAAGAGTCACAGTCACCTTATCAGTGGCTGGCAAGAACTCTCCTCTGGTATGGCAGTTTCATGGGTCTTTTAAGAAAATACAGCAGCATGCGTTTTTGTCCCAGAAACTTTTCCTTTCAAGATCTCACTATCTCTCTTCCCCCTTTCCACCAGAGTGGGCTACACTGATAGAGCCCTGGGGGAAGGGAAGCAGTTCTAGGGAGTCCTCACGGACGTGAGAACCCTACCTTAGTCAATCTACAGAAGCGGACGCTGCTTGAGCAATCCAGCCATAAGTTTTCCAAAGCCGTTGCCATGTGCTGTGAAGTCAGATAGGCCCCATTTGGAGGCCTATTATACCTATTGCTCATCTAGATGCTACTCCTTGACATTTTGTTGGAGGAACTATGCTGATGGACTGGAAGGAAGGAATGTTCTTGAGGAACAGATGTGGGCCAGTGTCAGGGACATACAGAATTCAAAATGGGACATTCTCCTTTGCTCTATGAACAAGTGATGAATAAAACTGAAGGGGGCCCAGTCAGATTTTCTCTCAGCTGGGCATGATTTCTATCTATCCAATAACTGAATTCCCTGAAGACACTCATCATCGTGTCCTTTTGTCCCCAAACTGTCCCCACCCCATGTCTACCACAGTCTGTATAAACTTGTTAAAGGGCTTCTACCAAGCTCTCTTGGAGACTGAACTCCTTCTTGCATCTGTCTCATCATTCATCAAAGGATCTGGGCCCCTGATTGTTCTCTGACACCAAAACCAGAAGAAGATTGCACATACACAGACAGAGGTGAAAGCGGCTCAAAACTCAGTTGGAGGTAATACATACCCCAGCCCAGGAGATAATACCACTTCATGCGTTGCTTCTCAGTGAACACGGACACCACAATGAGTGTGTGCAGATAGATCCCTTCACACAGCATCCAGAAGTAATTGCACGACATCAAGTAGTGGTTGATAAAATGCAGAACCTTGCAGCTCAGCTGTGGGAAGGAAATGGAGATACTCAGTAGAAGACACAGGCAAGGATGTGACAGTGAGCAGAGGGTAAATGTGAAAATGAGCCAACGTGTCTGCATTCAGCCTGCGTTTAGCTTCCCCAAGCATCTGTTAACACGTGCCACCCTCTATACCCACAAGGCAGAGCAACACTTGATTGACTGGATTAAATTCTACCTTTCAAGTATTTTACAGTTGTTTTTTTTTTTTCTCTCTAGGAAGTTTGCTTTTGCATAGCTAAAAAGAACAAGTCTTTTGGCTTCACAATATCTTGATTTGAAAGCATTAAGAGTTAGTCATGTCATAAAGATAAGCCTCTTTCCTGATTTTCAAACATAGGTCACTTTGAGGATGCTTAACATGTGTGAGACTGCCATCCACTCCTCCATTCCCAGAAGAAAACCTCTTGTACAGTTCTCTGGCTCCCCCATCCTCACACTTAACATTCCCCTAGGGCGGCACCAGCTTTCTAGGCAATACAAAAGCTGCTAGGCAGAGCTAGGCTGGCTTTTTGGTGGCTTGGAGGCAGGCTGAGTGCATGGCTGATGGAGTACATAGGCATATCTGCCTCTAAAGTATCCTGTGAAAGTGGAAATATCCAGCAATGATAACTCGTAAGACCATTAAGAGCAATGACTAGAGCAACAGATGGGTTGGGAAAGCCTTGTGCAGAGACCCAGGGAGTCAGCCACAAGGCAAGTGTTCACAGCAACCCTGAGAGGGATGGCTTACAGCATTATGCCCTTAGGAATTTTTTAAAGCTTTATGCTTTTTTTGGGGGGGGGGAACTACAAAACAATCTCTTGGGGAAAAATAGGGTGGTATTTACTATTTACATCTGATAGATAAGGTTAAATAATTTCTATAATTCAATGGTTTCACTATAGATGAGAAGCCCCTTTCCCCCTAACAGCCGGGAGTGGGCTGATGGTACAACACGTGGTGTCAGACCCCACAAGAGAGATAAGGGTTTATTTAAGAATTTATGATAGTTCATAATTTGATGGAGCACGGCTCACAGGGTTGATTATTTAGTGATTGAATTCCCATTTTTTGGACTACCTTGTACAGTCAATAAATACCTTTCTCAGGCTTTCCACACTTAATGGGAAATGGGAAGCCAAAAATTTGAGTTTTTCCTGTTGAGAGATGCTTAGTTAATTGCTTCTACATCTGTTTCAAACTTAGTGGGGTCACCCTCCCTAATTAAACGTAGTGTCCCCGTTCCATTACGAACAGTCATGACTCTGGGATGCCTGAGCCCATCTCTTTAAGAATGCCTCTTCCCAAGGAAATGAACAAGACAACCAAATGAACACGCAGTGCAGCGGGGAGAGGCTGGGCGTCTGCGGGAGGCAGGTCTGGGTCCGAATCCCATCTCTTACCTCCCACAGTGCAGAGGACTTGAGCCTTACTGTTTATTCAGCTAATAATGGAGGTAATACCCACCCTTCGCTAAGGTCCTAGGAGAATTAAATGAAATGAGATTACTTTCATTGAAATCAGTTGATATTAAAAAAGAAAAGTCATCAAGATAAATCCACTGGGTCTCGTTCTACAAGTTAAGACAGGACTTTGTCTCAGATGACAAAGGCCATGGTTTTAGACGATGGATCACAATTCCTTTTTGGATATATTCACACTGCAAAAATTATTAACGCCATGGATCCATTAGAAGCCAAATTAAGCTGCTTTCCCATGCCATGCCACTGTCACGCAGGATGCATGCTCTGGGCAGATTTCACGCATTTTTTGTCATTGGGTTGGCAGAGCTGTCAAATGCCAGTTCTGAAAGATGAGGCTATCTACACATGCTTGCATAACACAGTTAAGCAGAGAAACAAAAATGCAAACAGCCCTCGGCCCTTCCTTTTGTGCTAGAAAGCTTCTGTTTGTACTTCAAAATGCACTCTCCACCCTGCTCCCACTGCCCTGGGCACAGAGAAACACCTCTGACCATCATAGTCAGGGCTTCCTTGCCCTGTGGTTTCTGGCTGAGCTCAGTTTATGGGACCATCAGTGGAGATGGGAGATGAGAGTGAGTGAAACAGGGGTAATTAAACCTTTTTCAAGTCATGCAGATAGAGAATATGATTAATATTTCCATGGCTTACTAGAGTCAGTGCATAGTTATTCATCGCTGAAGTATCTGGCCCAAGCCCAGCCTGATGCCAGAATGCTGAGGGGATTTTGTGGCCTGTTAAGTGACACGCTGGGCCACCGCGGACACACTGACCCAGTGTACCTAGTACTGTCTATGTCACATGGCGTGCTCAGTAAACTCCCCACAGATGTTCATGCATCCTCAATTAGTAGTGAAAACTCACAATTGGTTGTATACTTCTTATTTGCTTATGAATGAGTTATTCCCAGCCCTTTACTATAGCACATAACAATTAGTTCTAATAACTGCATGGAAATAAAAGATATGCCTTGCTTAATGCAAGACTGAACTGTAAAACTAAATACAGTTGCACATGTAAAAAAACTGCTTAAATCAAATAATAACACCATGTTAACTATTTACAGATACTACATTCTTAAAAATAAAATTAAAAATAAACAAGGCAGTGCTCACCGGATCCATGCTCACGAATTCCTCGTTGGGCACCACTTGAATCAGGTGGATGAGAATAGTGATGGAATTCAGGATGTAGGTCAGAAACATGTGCTTGTGTATAGTCACCCGCTGGCAGCTGAGGCTCCTGGGAGGAAAAGTAACAGTATTAACCAGCGCCAAAATGCTGAAGCACCTGGGGAAAAAAACATTTTGGCAATATTTGTAATATTGCCTTTAGCAATACTTGAGAGAACATATTGAAGTAAGTGAGGCTGGTCTCATCTACAAGTCTTATTGTACTTTTCTATCTGATTTTTAAAAACAGTTTTCTAGTCATGGGAGCTCATAGTTTTCAGTCCTCAGGTGACTTCATAACAAATGAAAGGGTGCATGATAAAATCACTTTTAATTATAACAGATGTGAAATTACTTGAGAAGAGAACTCTTACAAGAGAAACCATCACAGTTTGGCGTGTGCTTTAGATGAAAAGTCGACTCTTTATTGATGCGACCAGGCAGGAATCATGTGGCGAATGTGATAGCAGGGCATGAAGTCCTAACCAAGGTGGCCTGTGACAAAGTACTGAATCCATGTCCTTGACCCATTACATACACGGGCTTTATTAAGTCTCCCATCATCCCCCTCTGTGGATATTTCTTCTAGCAGATTTTTAATTCTCATATTCCAACCGAAATCAACTTTGTGGTTCCTACTTTCCACATCCTCCTGATGGTGGAGCTCAGACACAGGCAAAGAATTTTAGATGCGCTCAGATTTGATCTCACTGTGAGGCATGTGTGGTTTGGAGCTGACAGTACCTGTCCTCGTTGGCACAGCCATTCCCCACCCTGTGGGGGCTGAGCAATTTGTGGGATTTTTTTTATTCATTTGTCCTCCACTTCATAAACTTGTAATATGTATTTGTGGGGATGTTCATTAGGGTAAACATCTTATTTCACTACTTGATGTAAATGAAGAGAGCCTGTACAACGGCTCTAACAAAACTGGAATGATTATCTTAGATAAGTAAAAATCTTGTATTTACCATATTTGATCCAGTTAAAAATGTTTAGCATCAGGTAAAAATTTATGGCATTCAGTTAACAATGCTAAAAATTAATCATAATAACTATCCCCAAAAGGTTTTTCATGGAATAAAGTTAGAGTCCTAGGAATTGTGAAAAGAAAATTCTGAGGAAAGATGAAATATGAGAATGGTCTAGGTTTACTTACAATGCTTTTCCTACATTTCCAAGTCAAAGTAAAATGAGTTGTTACTTGTTTGTAGTAAAAAGCAAGTTTAAGTAATGAGGGCATGTGTCAGAGTCTATTTTTAATTATGGTAGCTACATTTTTCAACCTTTCAGGAACTGCACACAAGCATCAGTCAAGAGCTAACACAAAACATTTTAAAATTTGCAACTTGTTGATCAGGGCTAGAATGCAGAATGCGGTTTAGAGAACTTTCTCTCTCTCCTTCACATACACATGACCATGTACTACTTTATTTAGCAGCAGCAAAGTCTGTTAAATAAACCGGACCTAATTAATTTTATACTAGTGCTATGAAAGTAAGTTGCAAATTTAAGGATTTAAAAAGAAAAAATTATGTACGCAAAACATCGTACCCGTTGATACGGCATACACTCTTCCCTGTTGCATTGTTAAGCCTGTCACCTGCCATTTTCCAGACAGTCGGAGCAGCATTTATAATTCTTCTCAATGGGAGGCAGCTATCTGACGTTTCGTGATTGGATTCAGCCTGGCTTAACCCTACGACAATCGACATTACCCAGAACTAAGCAGTGTGAGTGAATGCATCATACAGTGCTGCCATTCTCGTGCCTGGTTTTCTTTTGATCAGGGAGAGTTCAATAATCTGCCGATCTACAGCATTAACTTAAAGGGCTGGTTCATGTTTAATGTCCTGTGTAAGCGGGAGTTACCCTGAATAAAAGGTACTTCCTCCACCTCTACTTACTCTCAGGCCCTTGTATCCCTGCTTTATTTTTCTTCTCCGCTCAGGACATATCATATATTTGTTTACTGCCTGTTATTTTCTCCTTTTCTCTCACTAGAATGAAGCAGTTTGCTTTGTGCATCTAGAACAGTGTCTCGGTACACTGTAAGGTTTAATAGTAATTTTTTGGATTAAAAAATATAAGAGCAATTTTCTTCTTTGAACTGTGACTACTAAACAGTTGCCCAGTACATCAGAGAATTACATTCAAGGTAGATGATACCAGGTCTTACACTTTGTATCCCAGTGAACATGTGCCAAATTCTTAACATAGGCATTAACTAACGGACAGTGGACAGTATCCTGTTAGCTAAAACCTATACAGTACATGGTGAGAAAGTGATGATTTAAAGCTGGATAAACTGTTAGGCTCCAAAGGAACACTTCGACTAATATATAATACGAATTTCTGTTTCTTGAACGTTTCAGTATAATTTCTGCTAATTAAGTTTTAAAATTTTTATTACACTTTGATGACATTTACCCTGAGCTTTTTGAAATGAGTTAAAGGTATTTTAAATATATTAAAATTCATTCAATAATCCAACACATATTACTGTGTACCTACTATACTTTAGACCTTCTGGGAGGCGCTAGGGATGTATAGGTGAACGAAGCAGACAGCTTCTGCTTCTAGGGACCTTATGTACTATGTGTTTATGTACTGTTAATGTGATAACTGGTCTGAAGGAGATGTATAGGATGCTAAAGAGGATTAGCTGAATGTGATGAGAGTAATTCCACATGTAATTGTTCTTAATGTAAATTCTTGTTGCCTGAATGAATGTGAGAGAAGCTGACAATATTTCCCTATCAGATATGGAGTGTCTTTAAGTAGAAATAGCGCAAACTTGATGTTAGCTATGATTAATTTCTCTCAATAAAAATAGGTATTTAGATGGATAGAATAGTACTTACTTTTGAGTGAAAAAGAACCATAAGCACTAAAGATTCTCGAATGGTGGGAGGATAAGGCAACATGATCGACGTCTGCCTTGACCCGATCAAGGTGTCACTCATGTGCGAAGAAGAGAATGATCTACTTGAGTGGGAATCTCAAGTTGTCATATTTTAAGGCTAAAGTGTAATGTCACTTTCATGGTGTTAGTTCACGTGGCACAAATCTTTCATGCTAAAAATTTGTTTCAAGTTATTAGTACACTATGAATGTATGTGTATGCTTTTAGAGAGCTTTTAATTGTATAGAAAACATTTAATTTTTGCCTTAAGTTTTGAAGATCGCATAAATCAGTTTGGTATCATAGGTGTGAGGAGGACTCTCACAGGGTCATTCTTTCTTATAGGCTCTGGAAGGCACACATTGTGACTTAGAGTGAGATTTCGATGGGATGACTACAAATGGGGCTTTGGGTACCAGAAGAGGAGCTGCGTGTGGCTTCTCATTTTGCTTTCATGAAAGTTTTATAAAATTGATTGTTTGGATTTTGCAAAACAACTCAGCCTTGGGAATGTGGAATTATGCAAGGGAGAGATGATTATTTTCTGCTCGGGTTTCACATAGATGATGCCATTTAAGTGCATAAGTCATAAAGCCTTCCAGTGTGATGGCAGTAAAGACTGCAAGGGTGCTGTTGAGTATGTGAAGATTTGGGGAAAACACTGCTAATCAAAAGAGAAAACCCAGTGAAGGATTAGATTTACCTTTCATTTCTCATAATCACTTTTAATATTTTGAAATGCAAATGTAAAGGAAAATGTGAAGAATTAGAAACACACTATAATCTTAAAAAAATGGTTCCCTTGATATTTTTTGGTTTGGGTAGGTTTAAGATGAGGTTAAGAACATGTATAAAAATCTGATATAACTCCATTTGGATCTGGATATTTAGCATTGTAGCATGAGTGTTTTCACATCCTGTTTGTTTCTTGTTGTATGTGCTCTGGAGAAGCAGCTATTTCATGTCTTCCCATTATTATATTCAAATCTGGTGGTTTCTAGACAATCTGCCCCCAAATTTGATCTCTGTGGTTTGACCAGGTTGATTTTGTTTTGGGACTAACTGGAGTTGGGAAATATTTCACTTGGTCCATGCCCTGCACTTTTAAACCCATTTGCACTGGCTTAATGTAGCACTGACTGTGAGAACATTTTTTCTTTTCTGGTTTGGCTCTCACATAGAAATAAAGAACTAAGAAATACCTCCTTGACATCTTTAATCTTTAAAGTCCTGAATACATTTATTATCTGCACCATTATAAATTTGAGCACTTTTTCTTTCAGTTATATCAAAAATTTTAAACAATAGACTTTCAGTGGCAGAATTTTTACTCAAGGTTGTGTGAGAGCCACGATGTATTTATTTACTGTTGTCAAGTGCAGTGGGAAAATGAACAGGCATTCCAAGATCAATCATGCCATGTGTTTACTTTGCTATATTTTGATCATTGTAATTGAAAATACTCTTATTGTAATTCTAGTAATTAATCCCTCGTGTCTTACTGCTTTGCATATATGTCTTTCTCCTGTTATACTATGTATGGAAGGATCTCATTCTCTGTTATCATTTGCTATTCAGTTAACAAAAAATTGCTATTCAGTAATATTGCTAGATCAATGTAGGAATCTTGACTACATAAGATCTAGACATAATATAATATATAACTATGATATAAAATATAGACAAAGATTAAAAAAGAATAAAAACAATAGTTGTATTAAGGGTGGGTTTATAGGTGCTTTTCTTGGTTTAATTTTCTTCAGTGTCATCATAATATTTTAAGAAAAATCAAATTAAGATCCTGCTTGTGAAGCACTATATATTTAATTATATAACACATCTTGAAAGTATGGCACCTTATTTGTAGTTTGGACTACAAAGGAACTTTTCCTCATCATTCGTCATCTTCTGGAGGGCAGGCTCCTTGTAGTACAGGCTTCCCCCGCTAGGTGAGTGTTTAGGAACTCATCTATATCAGTATTCCAGCTGGTGTTGTTGTGAGAGGCTGTGTTTGGCTTTGGTGAATTTTTTTTTGAAGACTCAGCATGTTTCCCTATTTCATGATGGGTGATTTACGAATGTACCTGTTCCCAGGGTACTGAGTGTACAGCGGTTTTTAACTAAAAACAGCATGATCCCTGTACCCCACCCTCCCTATTCACCTGACCTTGCCCCCCAAAAGGGAAACATTTTGCTGATGTGGAAGAGGTAAAACAAAAAATGGCAGAAGCACTAATAGGCATCAAAATTAATGAGTTCAAAGATTCTTTTGAGCAGTGGGAAAATGTCTTGATGGGGTATTGCATTAAATGGAGAGTACTTTGAAGGTGATTGAAGTTTAAACATGTAAGAATAAATACACAATTTTTAATAAATAAATTCTGGCCTTTTTGGGTCTCCACCTTGTAATTCTACCACAACTAAATTAGTGGCAGGAGACCCCACAGTAACATAGAAGCCAGAAGTCTCACACAAAGGGTAATGTAGTACCTCCTGCCCTTGATTTAAAGAAATTACACTAAATTAAGGACATTTTTAGGACCAAATTTAACATATATTACTATCTCATACACTATAAAGTCATTCCTGAAAATACAGAATCACTGTTTTAAATTCTCCATTATTGTGAAATCAGTACCTATATCAACTCCATCATTTCACCACAGATAATACAATCAAATGTATAGACACAGAGTCGGAACAGAAACCTGCATTGAAATTTTATTCCTCACACTGTCTTAAAAGATACTTGCAGTTAACAAACAATGCTAGGTTTGTAAGGGCAAAAAAATGACACCTGACCACAGGCATCTTCTTGCAGACATTCTCCTTGACCCTGGCTGGGTGAGTCAAGGGCAGAAGGGAGGTGACTTACTTTTCTTCTCTGGAAAAACACCACCATGGCCTCATCAGGCCCACTTCTCTTCTGGCCAAAGCCGCTTATAATACAGTTCAAAATCAGGCAGGATGCAAATGAACTTGTGCCCACGGCCTCCGTATTTTTGAGTGGGGGTAAAAGGAGGAGGAGGACCCTGTCCTCAGTATTTCATGGAACCTTAGCCATGGTAATAGAAACTTTACCTTGTTCACATAGTGTACATAAGGGCTCGGGACTGTTTGGTTTTGTGAAGGAGGAATGTTGCCTTGAAAGATTATATGAATCTATCTTATTGTCCTCTAAGGTAGGGTTAAAAGTGTATTTTAATTAATATTATTTTTTGCTACTTCATGATTCCTATATATTTCTTATGATTTGCAGAAGATCCTCCCCTCCCCTGCCTAACTTTTACAGAGTTTTCCACTTATTTCGGTAACATCCAGAAGATAAGCAGCAGCGGCTATAAGGGTACTTACTTGAAGCACACGAAAATCCCCAGTGAAACCGACAAAGTGGACAGGGAAGCAGAGTGGCCCACGATAGCCAGGTAGTACAGAATGTAAGCGTTCTGGAACGACAGCAGCAGCAACGAAACGGTCACAAAAACAGATGTGTGAATAACTGGCTAGAGAGGAGGGAAGTAGTTTCCTCCTTTAAAATTCCTACTGAAATTGTAACAAGTATTTCAGAGAATTACTTTATATTAAATTATAATAAACCGATGAACAGATTGAATAGTATAAGGTTAAGAATGTGCATGACATTGCGGGAAAAACACAAGACGGGGCTTATCAGAACTGTTCTCTACTCAGAGTATTATTATGAAGTCTCTGTGTGGCTTTCACTCCACCTGCCCAGACCTCTGTGGTCCTCACCTGTGAAGCAATTTGTTGGACGAGATGATTTTTAAAGTAGTTATTTGCTACCACTAAGAAATGCCACTAAACACGGGGATACAGAGACAGTGAACGTAAAAGGATCGGAAAGGTGACCCAGGTTAACACCAACCACCAGACGACTGGTGTGATACCGCACAGGTGCAGATGTTAAGTCGGAATATACCACAATTTCAAATTTCTATGCACCTAATAATACAAACTCAAACCATATGAAGCATAAAGGAAAAATTGACACCTCCTACTAACTGATAGAGCACATAGAAAAAAATCAAGCTATAGAAGATCTGAACAAGATGATTAACAAATTTTACTAATTCACATGTAATAAACACTGTACCCCACTTCTGCCAAAGACCCATTCTTTTCAAGTGCTGACTCAATAGTCAAAGAATGTTCACCCAGGATGACATACACCAGACCGTCTAGCAAATCTCCACATAACTCAAGTAACTGAAATCTTAAAGATCATGTTTGCTGACTATAATGGTTTAGAAATTGTTAGTGAAAAGATAACTTGAAAAACACTCTTGTATTGCTGGGAATTAAGCAATACACTTCTAAATGACTATTGTATCAAAGAAGAACTCACAATGGCGTGCCGAAACTTTTTAGATGCAGGTGAAGCTGTACATAGAGGGAAGTTTAAAGACTAAAAGGCATGTGTAAAAAATGAAGAAGATTGAAAATCAGTGACCTAAATTTCCAGCTATACAAGAATCAAATTAAACTCAAAGAACATAAAAGAAAGGAAATTATAATGCTAAAGAGAATTTGAACATACAAACAACAAAGATAAAAGTTAATTCTCAAAAAAAAAATTTCAATTCTCCCTGGAAAGACTGAGCAAAGAAAAAAAAAACAAGAAAAATGAAAATATATGTCAGCACAAAGGTTTATAGCAGCCTTATTTATCAGAGCCAAACAGTGGGAGCAACTCCAATATCCATCAACTGGTGAACCTGGTTCATCCACAGAATGGAATACAGATGCATGCTGAATGCCAATATGGGAAAAAAAAGACACCAGATACTTCAGTGTCCAGTTTTCAACCAACTAAAGTGCATGTTCTAAATTGAAAAGAATTAAATAGACAGGTCATTATCTGTTTCCTTCTATAATATAGTTTAGCTTTCTGGCAGCAGGTACTATGCAGTTATCATGTATTGCTATGTATAAGTAATGACATTTTCAGCAAATACTGAAATTTGAAATAAATCCTACCTTCAGTTTCTCAGCACTGAAAGCATTACACATACTATAGTTAGTAGAGGTCTTATTCCTCTCAGGATCTTCAAACCAAATTCCATTTTCATCACAGTATTTTGAAGCCTTTTCTGTTAATGAAATATAACAATTGTTATCACATTACCATTTCAAAATAACATGAAGGAAAAATAATAAATTAAGGCTTAAAAATCATTCCAAAATGTTAATCCCTTTATAGAACTTGAATATGAATATCAGTAAATAGAGACTACGATAAATCTACTAGATTAGAGAGATGTTTTAGTTATACAAAATGTCTTAATATGTGTGGTCCCATTTCATCGTCAGCAGAGCCCTGTACAGCAGACATCGCTCCCTCCATTTTCCAGACAGCGTGAAGCAGTGAGAGAGATTTGGAATTTGAAAGGTCATTATGTAACGGGTGGGCTAGGATTGAATACTTACTTGGTCTGTGAGATGCCAAAGTGCTAACCACACTGGACCTCCTGTGTTTTTTTTTTTAACAGGCATTAAACTAATGATTTTAGATAGAACTATGTGAGAAGAGCAAGACATACTTTTCTTGATTTATACACAATATTTATTTACTAGATTGACTTATGAGACCACAGTTTTTGTGGGTCAAATGGTCAAACATGGGCAATTTCACATAGTTAAATTCAATGGAACAAAGAAGTCCACCATTAAGGGATGTTTAAAGAAGTCAATTTTATGCCTCTCAGAAAGATTTCATTATTTATTTATTTATCTATCTATCTATCTATCTAATCCTCACCTGAGGACATTTTTCTTATTGCTTTTAGAGAGGACGGGAGAGAGGAGGGGAGACAGAGAAACACTGATGTGAGAGAGGAGCATAGATTGGTTGGCTCCCATGAGCACCTGGATCAATTAATTGCCTCCTGTACATGCCCAGATTGGGGATCGAACCCACAACCCTTCAGTCATGAGATGATGCTCCAAACAACTGAGCCACAATGGCTGGGCAGAAAGGTTTCATCTGAATCATCTCTCTTCATCCCACATAGAATATATTAGATTAAGCTTTCATTGATTAATTGTTATTAATTAATTAAAATAATTATTTTTTATTTTAACTTATTGGTTTATTTTTTTTTTTAGTGAGAGGAAAAAGAGGAGAGAGAGTTATGGATTTGTTGTTCAAATTTTTATGCATTCATTGGTTGATTCTTATATGTGCCCTAACAGGGTTCGAACCCACAAACTTGGCATATTTGATGACGCTCTAACCAGCTGAGATACCTGACCAGGGCTATTAATTACTTTTTAAATCATCTCTTACATGATAGTGAAATTTGCTGATTCAGCTGGACTGGTATTATTAAAGATCTTTATCTTTGCAATGGGCAGGCATTGTGCTAACAAGCACTTTGCAGAGTTATCTTCTAAATGTTAATACTAATGATCATTTAAAGTGGGCATTGCTCTTCCCATTGTACATGGGAGGAAACTGAAGCTCAGGGAAGTTAAGTAAATTTCCCTTCTCTAATGAGTAGTAAGGCCAGGACCAAACCCAGGTCTACTTGATTCCAAGGCCATGGCAGGGCTATTAAGCTCTGCATTTAACCATATAGTCCTGTGACAAGGTTATTTATATTCCATTCCAGTGACCCAAAGAATCATAAATAACTTTGTTTACTATAAGATAATATTTAAATTCTAATCAAATTTGCTATACAATTGGAAGAAAAATTCTTTTGAATTAAATAAAATCAAAATAATGAAAAATTAAACATTAAAATGTTTAAATTTGGCACTTGCCACATTGAATTTAGCTCTCCAAAGTACCTCTGCAGTATATATATTGCCTGAGAGATTACTTAATGTGAATAGGTATAATGTGCAAAGAGATTTTACCAATGTATTTGGAATACTCGACAAGTTTTGATTTTTGATAATTTCTTAGGGAAAATATTTTTGAAGCATTTTCTTCATTGACAAAAGCAAAGACCTGTAGATAAAAGCATCTACAGATAACTCTATTTTATATGGCTTTGGCATTTTTTTTCAGCAGAGGGATGTGAAAATCAGAATCACATACTAATATTTGGAGGACACAGCTATTCTTTTAAAGGCTAAAGAAAAAACTAATGTTAAAATATTATCTGGCTGAAGTATCACTAAGATCTGATAATACTTAAAAATAGTTTTCTATCAGTAGTTTTGGTAAGTCAATTAGTATGCTGAGAGACAGTACGAAAATCTTTTTATCTTTGGCAGTTTTTAGATGAAATTTACAATTTTTTCTTTGTATTACTGAAACAGATACTACCAGACTAAACACAGATTTAAACTGCAAATTGTATATTTATTTCTATGTCTACTCTAACAATTATTTAAAGTGGTGGAAAGGGGTGGGGGGAAAAGGCAGAAAACTGTACTTGAAAAAAAAAATAAAAAAAGCAATGCAAAAACACATTTTCAAGTAAAAGAGGTTTATGAACAACCTATTAGAATCATCATTGCTTAATGTAAATCTGTTAAAAAGTTAAACAAAAAATTTTTGAATTATGAATGTGGTGAGACAACCATTTGGCAAAAACTGCATAAATAAGTGAACACCAATGACGTTTCAAAAACTGCCAGCACTAACCAGCACAGAAAAATTGGCATTACAAACTGGTCAATGGTTCTGTTAATCCTGTTTGTCAATGATGACCATTCCAAGCTTACTTGCAATTTTAAAAAGTGGCTTGTATAATGTCCACGCATAAGAGATGTATTCGTCCTGGAGACATCTAGTCATGGACAGGACGGCAGGACATATTATTGCTTTGTTTTGATTTAACTAAAGTGTGGACATAGGCATCTCCTGTTCTGATTGTCGGAGGCATCAAGAATTTGTCTTTTTCCACCGGGCAAGTCTTTCAACATTTGAAGAGAGAGAATATGTGTATTTTGATTTCCCTTTCCAAACCCAACCCATTCGCTCACACACACAGCTCACTGTCCTTCCAGGGAGGCCTGGAGCCTCCCTGCGTGATCTCAGATAGTGATGCTTCCCTCTAAAATATCCTAAGTTTGGGCTGGCCTGTGGAGAGGAAAGCATGCTTCCCTTGCTCTAGATTCACAGGGAGGAGCTTTTCACAGATATTCAGGTCCAGCCTCAGGGATTTGAAGTCAGCCGGTCTGGAGAGGCAGCAGGCATGGGAGAGGTTTTACAGAGCTCATTAATTCCAAAGGGTGTCAGGGTTGGGAATCACTGTCCTAACCCATACTAGCTCTGTGCCATCGATATGGATGAAGTGTTTGACTCCAAGGGCGGCCTTAAATACCTCCTTGCTAATTTCACCTTTTGCACTCCAGCGTATTCCTTCAGACTATTAGCCTTTTTTGAGTCTCAGCATTGTTATTCACTCTTCCATGACTGGCCTACCTTTGTACCAAGCACGTTGTCTAAAATGACATCTCTGACATTTCATTAAACTGTTTTGTGTATCATCCAGATATACAGTTTTAGGTTAATGGTAACAACCTAAGGAATTTGTTTGTTGACTATGGGGATTTTTAAGATGTGCTTTCTTGTGAAGCAGATTTATCTGCCAGATGAGGTAGTTCTACCTAAAAACCAGGTTGAAAAGATGGATCGGTGCCTGGAAATCCCTGTTTTCCTGACCCAAAACTTGCCTTTTAGTTAATAATTATGGCCACTTTATGTAATATGTATAAAAGTGTTTTGAAAAGTAAAAAAACTAATATTCAGCGAAAACTATTCCTATGTTACTTTTATAAGTAAAGTGAGTTTGGTGTTGCTTTGTCACTCGGCACACGTGTCGACTGCTTGCATGCAGGGCCCAGAGCTGGGTGTTAGTGTAATGCATCTTTTCACTTTCTGAGCATATTGTAATACTCTGCTGGAACAGAAATCTGGTATCTATAGTTAACACCCTCTGATTTATTTTCCCTTACACAGCATGGTTTTACAGAATTTTCAACATCATATAAAATTTCTATTGTGCATGTTATACCAGCCTGGGATTTACAGCGTCTGGATCTGGCATTTGAGTAAGTCACCAAAATGTGAGACAATTAAAAATGTAAAAGAGACACACATTTAAAAAAATACCAAACTGTTCCGTTTCAGAAAAATTAATTTACATGTTTACTAAAATTTAATATTTAAAATATGTAATTAATTTTTATTCAAAATGTAATAGAATTTATGACCAGTGTGTACAACTGACAAGTGATGTGACTTAAAAAATAAGGACAACCTGTAATATTTGTGCAATCGCGTAATTTCACTCAAGGGAATGCCTCAGAACACGCGGCAATGTGTAGAGTGTGACTAGGTAGGTGTATTTTATATCTGATGTAAACTCTAAAAGCTTCCTAGCAAAACACAGACTAAAGATGAGTATCCTACCTGTGGGGTCGAAGTCCGGAAAGTAGTCGGGGCAGTGCTGGTGGGACGTCACCCCAGCCGGTGTGTCGTCCCAGCACAGCCATCCGTCCCAGGTGCGGTTGCAAAACAGACCTGGCCATTCAGAAAGAAACAAACATCCCGGGGTCAGAAACTGCAGAAGCCTCCGCAGCGTTTAGTAGTGCACAGAGAGTTATTCTGGGGCTCTTCACTTGGAAACACATTTAGAAAAAACTTTAGCAGCAGCAGCAACAACAAAATAGAGGTGTTAACTTTATCAACTACTAACCGGATTTACATTTTTTCTAGCATTTTCTCCATTTGTTCCTCAAAAGACACACATGTCTTCTGAATGGAATCTTTCACCCCAAAATCTTTTCTTTAATTAATTAATTAATTAGTGTTTAATTTTATTTTTATTGTTGACACTATTTCAGATGTCCCTATTTCCCTGCCCCACCTTGCCCACCTCCACCCAGCCCAGGCCAAACCCCCCTTCCCTCAGGCCATCAGCAGCACACTGCTGTCTGTGTCCATGGGTTATGCATATATGCTCTTGGCCAATCCCTTTACTTTGTTTCATCCAGCCCCCGCCCCCACCCCCACCCCCCCAACAGCTGTCAATCTGCTCCATGTATCCATGACTCTGTTTCTATTTTGTTTACCAGCTCATTCGATTCCACATGTTAAGTGAAATCGTATATTTGTCTCACTCACTGGCTTATTTCACTTAGCATAATAATCTCCAGATCCATCCTTGCTGCAGCAAAAGGTAAGAGCCCCTTCTTTTTTTTATGGCTGTGAAGTATTTCATCGTGTATATGTAACACAGCTTTTTTATCCACTCATCTACTGATGGGCACTTGGGCTGTTTCCAAATCTTTCCTTTAAAATATCTCTGGAAATGCTACAAGAAAAATCTTGTGAAAGTATACGCAAAATCACTCTTGCATAAAGCCTACTTTAAAAAAACTATATGGCTTTGGAACATAAGTGTGCTACTAACCACTAACCTTCAAAGGGGTTGCCTTGGGTGGTTCTTAATTCAAAGATGATGCAATTGTTCAAAATTCCCAGTGAAGATGAATTTGCAGCCAGTTGAATTACAAGATAAACAGTCTGTCACTTTAGAATCACACTTTATGACTGGCTAAAATAATGCTCAGTTTGATCACGTATTCATCAACATTGGCTGCACGTGGTTTCTCACTATCTCCAAAAATTAAATCTACCCCAGAGCACAAACATTTATCTTTAGAAAAGAATGAACCTCAGGCTTTGAAGGCAGTTCCCCAAAAAAAGAAAGAAAAAGTTTTAAATACTGGTCAACATCACAAAAGTTCCAACTCCCAAGGCAACTAAGACCAAAGTGAGGGTGGCTGCACTCACTTGGCCTCTGAAAATATCAGTTTTGCTTTCCTATGGCTTCATTTATTTCAGAGAAATGGTTTCTTTTTGGCAGCAAGTTACATCTAATGCCTTTTCAGGTTCTTAAAAAACACAAACTACTGCAGACAAAAAAAAACCCATGTATTTAATTTTAATTGACTTGCTTTTTTGTTTAAAGAAAAGTGGGAGCTACAAATTAAAATTGTAACTATTTGAAGGCAAACCATGTAGTAATAGCCTATATTTAACCAACCCCCACCCCCCGCCCAAAGAAGATCTTGTTCGGTCTTTTCAAATGATTTGGGGGACAGAGGAGAGAATTTAAAGGGACATAGCAATGCTGGGTCACTCACATCCCCCCTCTGGTTTCCTGTGGGCCCTCTCTAGCTAATCAAATATGCTTGGCCCTGAGAATATTCGGGCAATCATGTAGAGCATTCCAGAGAAATGAGAGATAAACAATTCTGCCTAGGGGATAACTTTTTAAAATTCATCTGGGAACTGGAGGTAGAAAAAGAGAAGAAATAGCATGAGTTACCAACCAACTGACAGGTAGGGGAAGATACTACCTAATCAACCCAAATAAGAACGGGTTTTGACAGGTTCCACACTCTGGCAGATTCTCTGCCCACCATTTTCCAATTCCCTTCCTGTCATTTTCCAATTCCCTTCCTGTCATTTTCTAATTCCTTTCCCTCACTTAGTCCTGCATTGTTCCTGCTTGCCAGGTGTGAACACTGAGTTTCTGTAGTAATTTTGTCCTAAGTGCAGATGTTGGCCAGAAAGACTTTGGATGAACTTGAGTAAAGAAATCAGGCATGTCTGCTGTATGAAATACACAAACATTTCATGGCATGAAGAGCATTGTTAAAACTCTTGGCATACTAGGTTAAAATTAGTTCATAACTATTTACCCATGGAAGAAGATAAACCTTCAATGGTATTTGAAACACATGCTAAGGTAATCCTTTTTACCTTCTCCTTGGTACGGGGGCAGCAGTTGCATGCGTTTGTAGCACTTGGACTCGGCATCCTTCATTTTCCTTCGTCCTAAAACGTACAGGAACGGCTCGGGCTCCCCGGTTGGACTGGTGTCATTGGAAGTGTTGGGGAGGACCAGGGCTGGTTGCTGTATTAGAGACAAAAATCAGTTACTTACAGAGTACAGATGGGTGTGTACGTACAGAAATGAAATAATAAAACATTTATTTTTCCTCTTACAAGCAGCAATTGTGCATGGCCTCCATGTAGAGTAGTTTTGCTTTATAACCAATAAGTGTTTATGTTGCATCTACAAATTCTACCTACAGATTCCATATTTGCATTCACCCCATTCAGTATTGGCAATGTACAGCAGCCATACACACTCATGCACCTCTTCATCATATAAGACTGTTTTAATTTTTATTGTTACCGTAAAGTTTAGATGTCAACAAAGAAAATAACCTGATTTCCCAACAATACTAATGTTAAATCAACTTTGTTTTTTTTGGAACTCCTAAGAATCATTAATCATGTTATTAAAAACAGATATATTAGTGCACTAAATAAGCTTTTTTAAATTGGATTTCTTCAGCTGATCTTTATTTGTGTGTACATTGTGCACACTGCCAAAAATTCACCTCATTCATTCCATAGAACAAACACCTCTATTCTGAGATATTCTGCTTTAAGTAATTGGCCTGAAGCTCTTTAATTTGTTTGATCAGCATTTGACCTACAAAGGGTTATTCATTTTCATTGGTGAAAATCAATGTAAATCTTGAGTGTTTCTTTCAGCTGTTTTGCGTTTTTGGTTCAGGCTGACTGACATTAGTTTTGTCCGTCTCAGTTCATCCTCGTCACCATCATGGGTCCTGTTTATCAGTGTTGCTGTGTGTGTGTCTACAAAGATCACCGTCTAATCCATCGTCCTAAATTGTGTTCAGAGAGATGTCAATTTCTTTTGTGGCTATGATGTTTCAGTGGTATTTTAATCTGTGATTTTTTAAATATCCACGTTCTGTATAGTCTTTTCAATCAATAAACAGATTGAAAGAGTTTTGGTGTTTAAAAGAGACCGTGGCCCAGAAACTATAACTCAAATTCACATGTCTAACATGAAAGACATTTTATCCAGAACATTATTAACCTTCAGTATTAATTTACAAGATAATAATGAGACATCTCAAATTAATGCTGAATTTTTGTAAACCAACAAGGCTCACATTTCTGGGTAAATGTAATACTAAATTAAATCAATGGAAGTTTTCAGGGGAGATTTCTTAACAAAATATTGAGATAATGATAGTTTTGAGGAACTTAGTTTTAGCTTCTGGAGAACAATGTCTACTACTACTATAATGTCCATTCACTCATACTGAAAACATTCCTCCATATTTCAGCATTCTTGATTGACATAGCTTAGAATAATTTTGTTTTACTTACACATAGAAAGATGAACAGTATGAAGCACCAGTGATTAAGTGAGAATGACATCTTTCCTCTTGAACTTGATTTTTTAATTCCTAGAAAAAATAACAAAGACATTGAAATTGATTTAGCTTTAATACTGATTATAGTCTCTCTTTTCCTTGTCTTTCTATTTCACTTGAAGAGAATCAATGTCTCAAGTCACCCCAAATAAAATCCATGTAAGTAACAACAGTATGCTCATAACTTCCTGTTCCATTGCCCTTCCTGCCCTCCAGAACAGACTATTGTCTGGTTGTTGTCTAAAGTCCTCCTGAAGGCATTCTGGAGCCACCTTGACATATCAAGACCAAAATAAAGAATTCAGAGACATCCAGAGCAATCAATGTGAACTTCAGTGAATATGTGACATAAGAGAACTGCAGAAGATTTCAATGGGAACATCCATAAAGTCACCTCATGCAGCCTGAACAAATAAATCTGTGGCTTGTAAAGGATTAACAGTCACATCTTCTAGGTAATTAAAATGCCAACTTTTATTTAAGGAGTCTTATGTGGAGCCTTGAATATTTTTCTTTTCTACAAAATTTTCTTCAAGCTTCAAGTTGCTACTGAGAATAAATTTCTTGCACAGCAAGGACTCTTTATGTCACCGAACAGGTCACCATTCCCACTCCGACCACAACAGTCTGACGCAGGTGGCTTTGTCACAGATGTCAACAGTTTTTCATGACTGCAGACAGTTTTATGTAAGGAAAGATAATAAAGGGGTAAAACTTTAAAAATATGTATTTCTTTTCATCAATGGGATTTGTGTGAAAAGTATATTTCAACTAGGGGTGAGTAGTTGTAATGGCATCTAGAACTACAGTGTGTTTATTGTACCACTTACAGACTTTACATATTCTGTTAGGTATTAATTAGCATCTACACAGTGTGCCGAATAGGCTTGTCCCCCAGAGTAAGTGTATTTAATTTACAAAGTTTTTCTTTATTAGCTGTATAAGTTTGTAGACTGTAAACAATTTGGCATTGCGTGTCAAATCCTTAAAACGTCCTTACCTTTGGACCAATTTTTTTCTCCCTCTGAAGGACAGAATCATAAATTAGCTCAGGTTTAATAATGGATATATTGTTTACTGTGGTGGGATTTGAAACTAATCTAAATGCTCAAAATAATAAAATTGTTAAACAAACTCTGGTACATCTATGCTATGGAATACTAGGCAACCATTAAAAATGTGAATTAGAATATTTAATTATGGAGATAAATCCTTTATGGTAACTATATTAATTTAAAAGTTACTAAAAATTGCACAGTAAAATATCATTTAGTAAATATACTTTATATGTGCACAGAAGAAAGGCTTATAGAATAATAAAATTAAGATTTTGATTTCTTATTAAATAGCAGGCACTATCAGTATATTACTGTATTTTGTCATGTGTAATGTGCACTTTTTTGCCCAAAATTTTGAGGGAAAAATAAGGTGTATTATACATGGGTAGTACTAACTCCTTATCTATATAAGTGTTTTAATTCTTTTTAAAAAGATTTTATTTATTTATTTTTAGAGAGAGGGGAAGGGAGGGAGAAAGAGAGGGAGAGAAACATCAATGTGTGGTTGCCTCTCACGAGCCCCTGACTGGAGACCTGTCCCGAGACCCAGGCATGTGTCCTGACTGGGAATCCAACCAGTGACCTTTTGGTTCTTAGACCAGCACTCAATCCACTGAACCACCCAACCTGTCGATGTAAATTTATATTTTATAGATTTTATCAATATAAAAATTCATTTATATCTATATAAATTCATTTATCTATAGATAAATCATTTACAAGAGATCATTAGGGTGGGCCTGAATCTGACGTGACTGGTCTCTGTACCAGATGGGATTAGGACACAGAGGAAAGACTCTGTGAAGACTGAGGGATACGACAGCCACCTGTAAGCCAAGGAGAGAGGCCTCTGAAGGAAATAAACCCTGTTAACACTTTGATGTTGGACTTCCAACCTCCAGAACTGTGAGCGAATTCATTTCTCTTGTTTAAGCCACTCAGTCTGCGGTACTTTGTTAGGGCAGCCCTAGCAAACTAACAGTCATGTGAGCCCTGTGCAGGCTCTGCCTCTGTAAGCTCAGACCCACGGCAAAGCCTTGAAAGTGTTTTAACGAGGGCAGAAGGAGGCGGGTGACACGGTAGACAGGCAACATGGAGGGAAATTGGAAAGAGAGCAGGAATACAAGAAAAAGACCAGCTAAGGAGTGTTTGCAATCGTCTATGTCTGTGAGGGATTTAGGAGGTGAACTGACAGGACTTGGTTGTGGATTAAACATGGGGATTGTGAGGATGAGGGCCGTATGCAGAACTCCTCGGTTTCTGAGTTTTGTAACATGACTGATGGGGGTGTGATGTGCTGACAGAGGGCCCCCAGGGGGATGGTCTGGCTTGTCACATAGCTTCGGACATGGAGTAGTTTCCACGAAAAGCCACTTTTACCAATTCTTACCCATATTCTCCTAGAGACATGTGTTCCTAGGGGGCACACCTACATATTTTTTTCTGACTTCTTAAGGGGGCATATGAAGGGACTAATGTTTCTTTCACTTCTGAAGACCGTGGAAATTAATAAGGAAATCTATTGTTCATTTTCCAAGGGTCTTACTAATATCATTTACTTAACATCAATAAGCCAGAGCATGAAGGTAGAACGTACCCTCAGAGCATTAAATGTGGAGGGAATATAATGGGGGGGGGGCTTGAGGGGAGGCTACATTGATAGAGCATGATTGATGTTAGGCTATTCTTGGATGGAGTTGTGTTGTTTTGCCCCATTTATATATATATAAAAGTGATGGACATGGTTTTCAACTTATACCAGGTTCCCAAAATTAAGCTCTAACTTGCAGCAGATTGTATTCTTCCAAAGATAGCAGCTCCATTATATACCCCATCCCACATGATCTTCTAACAATGTGATACGGACACTCCATATCAAGGGGCGGGGCCTGTTTTTCCTCCTCTTGAATCTGAGCCTGCCTAAGCAACTGATTTGACCTTGAGAGTGTGGCAGCAATGATGCCTCGTTACTTTGTAGGCTCAGCTACAAAGGACTAATGATTTCTCCTTGGCTCCCTTTTTTGCTTGACAACATCCCCTGGGAGCCCATTCCCCACATGGTAAGAAAGCTGAGTGTGGGTGTTCTTATGGACAGTCTGAGCATCAGCTACCACACAGGTGATGAGACAGCCTTCGGATGATTCCAGGCCCCATTTTACATCATCCAGAGGGAGCCCAAGACTTCAAGGAACAAAGTCAAGTTGTTGCTGGTTCCCTGTCTAAATTCCTGACCCATAGAAATGGTGAGAGATTAATAAATGATTTTTATTGTTTTAAACTACTAAATATTAATGTGACAATAGATGATTATAATAAAATATAGCTCAAGGGCTTCAGGTAAAAGAATAAGAAAGAGTATTTTGCTCTGTTTCTAGCTTTACAACTACCCAGATGTATTAGGCTAATGTAACTTAGTCTTCAATTAAGTCACAATACTCTTTGGGCCTCAGTTTTTTCATCTTCTAATTGGGAAAATTGGACTAAGTTCCATCCAACCCTAGGATCCATGATTCTATGATGGGAAATTTTAAATAAGGGAATATCATGAGGTGTGTCCAATAGATACACGTTGAATAAATGAATAAAAAATTAGAAAATAATATAATAGCCATTAGCTAAGTACTTCAGGAGCTTTAATTCTGACAGAATGAATGGAGTGGAAGTCATAATACTGATTATCCTAATCACACTGATGCATGTTTACAACATCCTCAAACAGAATGAGTTTCCACATAGAAAGTAAATATTTTTGGTTTTGGTTTGATAATGAAAAAAAAACCTAGAGCAGTTGTCACCACTCACCACCTCCACTTTACAGACACAAAAACAGTACAGACCATATTAAAAGTCAGAGGAAGGCCTAGTAGTACCATCTTGGTTCAGATAAAAGCATGGCAGAGAGGGATCCCATAAATTCCCAGGCAAAATTCTTTTCTTCAACTTACTTAGATTGTCCTCAATGATATTGGTGTTTAGACAGGAAATGATGAATCTTATCTTGAATATTATTGAAAATCTAATTTGTGGAGCGATTCTCCCAAGAATTGCTGGTAACTCTGAGACTCGAGTTATTAGAAATATATTATTACCTTGGAAAGAGAAGATCCTTCTAGGCTATTTAAGAACTAACAGACTTCCTAATTTCATATCATATAAATAAACAGATGCCCAAGTCCTTTTGGACCTTTTAGTACATATGACAAAAACAAAACAAAATGAAAAAACTGTCAAGACAACTCAGCAAAAAATCCCAATTTTAAATCAATCTAAATCTTTGGAGTTTAACTTCAGAAACTAGCTTTATTTTCTTTCTAAAGACTTTGGCCAAAGCAACCTTTGAAATACTTACATTTGGAGATGAAGTTGATAGGGAGAAAGAGGGTAGGACAAGGTAAGGGGTGTAGGGGGAGGTGGAGGTGGGGAAAGGGGGGATAGATGGGGATGGAAAGAGACTGTGCTTTGGGTGATGGGTGCACAATGCAGTGTGCAGATGATGTTTCATTGAGTTGTACACTTGAAACCTGTATGATTTTATTAACCAATGTCACCCTAATAAATTCTATAAAAAATACATAAAGTTCTTATTTATTTTCTAGATGGAAAATCATTCTATCAAATGAATTTTATTTATTCCAGGAACAATGTTGCATTTGAAGACTATGTCTTTGACTAGGGATTCAGTATTGAGTAAATTATGTGAATGACATCAGTATATCTTGAAAGTTTAAATACAGAACTGAAAATCTTTATGGTAAAATTAGTAATAGTTCATTCTAATTCCAAAATGAGGATACTAATATGCTGAATACATACATAAAAATGTAGTTCCCTTACATTATTCTACAGCTTCTCTATAGTAATATTAGGTAGACATTAGATTTATAGTACTTTTACTAACTTTTTAGTATAGAATGGATTTTCAAAGATGATTAGGAGATATTTTTCTATGGGCTTTGGAGATATTTTCTCTGTATAAGTTTCCCCATTGCGAGCAAAGGCATTTATTTATATTTTCTTCTCAGAGAGAAAGTCAGAGTAGCAAATACTCAGTAATCATTTACATTGATGATATAAAAATATGTCTTCCCCTAAAAACTATATACTGACATCAGAGTAGGTTAGCATTTCTCTGCTCCACATTTTCCTGGTTCAGAGTAACACGAGGAACTGAGATCTGTCCAAGGGCCACAGGGGTAGGTCCCCAGGAACTATTAAGGTGGGGCTCATCTTTCACTGCTAGAAGCCTCCAGGCCTGTCTGGGACAGCTCTGGGAAGACTCCCCCCACCCTACTGGGTTTTCCCAAAGGAGCTTTAATCAGGCTTTTGCGAAAAGCTAGGAATAACACAGCAGTTTGCCTATGTTGCATCAAATCCCTCATCTCTAAGCCTGGATCAAGAACTGGGGAGCCTCTAGACTGTTAATTGGGAGAGTGACAGGTTTCTTTCTGGACAAAGAGTTGGGAAAGAATGATCCCAGACGCAAGGATGGTCAGGGAGCTGGAGCCTGGGGCATTGGGGAGGACTCATGGAGGAGGTGACCTGAAGCAGGGGACAGAAAGATAAATGTAAAAACATGCAAGGTGAAAAAATATGCATATTGCTTAACATAAACACATGTAATTTTCAAAATCACGGAGTTAATAATAAGAAATTTTAAAATAATAATTGTTGCCTCTGAGTGGGAAGGGAATGGAGTGAGACTGGGAAAGGATTCATAGGGTACTGTTAACACTCTTCCTATTTGCCTTCGCAACAGAGCTGTGTGGTTCACAGCTTCTTCATCATATTAAGGAAGAAACTGCACCCCAGAGAGATTCAGAGACTCATTTAAAGTTTTCCATTTAGTGAGAGGGGGAAGCTATACTCAAACCTGTTTTTCTGACTCTACAACGCACGTTTTCATTTTCCCAGTACTTCAACGATGCTTTCTTCATTTTACATAAACATTTCTTTTGTTTTATGATGCCAGAATTTGTAAAGAAAAAATATTATTCAGAACCTTAAAAATATGCATAACATGGGACTTTTGTAAAATTTACATAGAATCAATGACTATTTGGTGACTATAAACATGGGGGGAGCCTTCTGCTTCATAAATCCAGCTGGAGATCCTAAAGTATTTAAGATAATAATACTTTTTGAGAACATGAATTACTCTGACTTATACAGACCACCTGAAAAGCCTAATTAAAATCACCTCTCACTCAGAGCGGAAGAGGCTCTTCGGTCACTCTTAAAGAGCTGCAGGTGGTTTGGCTGCGCCGGCAAGAATGTCAGATGATTCCCAGGAAAATTATTTGGTTCTACATAAAGTAGCAGTCATCAAATCTTTTTCCTCAATAAATAGGAACACTGACATAATTTATGAAAACTACTTTCCTTCTAATGTCTGATTGCTGTCCTTAGGAAGTGGCCCGGAACTAATGAGCAGTAGAGCCTGCTCTGGGAGAAGCAAAGCATTCAAGGCAAACCCGAGGCCCCGTGAAGGCCAGGAGGGGTGATTAATGCTCCCTAAGTACATGTCCGTGTCCAATTCAGACACAGGGCTGCAAGAGATTTCTACACAATCTCAATTGTATCTCACAGCAGCCCTTAATGGAGACAGCGAATACAAGTGTATTTATTCCATAGACAAGGAAATGATGCTTAGATAAGTGGAAACTGCCCATGTTTTACCATATGTATAAAGGCTAGACATAGGAGTAGGAGGCCAAGGACTTTGCCCTTATCACCCATATATAAGTGGGGAAAAAGAGCTAGAATCCAAATCTTTCCACTTAAAGACTGTTTTCTTTTTGTTCTATCATGCATATTTTGTATATGGGTAGGGAAAAGATGAATTACTTAATAAATGGTGCTGGAACAATTGCAAAGCCATTTGGAAAAATTGAGTTTCTTCTTTATTTTCTATATCTAAATAAATTTTAGGTGGACAAAATAAGTGAATGTGAAAACATTAAACATTAAAATAGTAGATAAAAATGTGAATATTTTTTATAATCATGGGATTGAAAGAAGTCCCCTGAGCATATATGTCTCATGTTTTCAGCAAAACTGGGAGCTCCTTGAGGAGAGAATTCATGTTCAGTTGGTCTCGGTGAGCCTCAACCGATGCTGAGCGGAGTGCCTTGAATAAAACAGCACTTCCAAATTACTAGTAAATGAGCACAACATTCCCTTTAATTGCCCTTTTAAACCTAGAGATTGTTCCTGTATTTTTAAGTCTAAGCCACAGTAGTGAAACAAAATTGAGGTTAATATAAAGAATTTTCCAGTAAGTGGATATTAAAAATCCAATATCTGGTTCAAATATATAAAATCTGATAATTAGGTAGGTTTCCTTTTGAAGTAATAAGTTTCTAAGATCTCAGTTCTAACAAATGTGCATATTACTGCCTAAAATGTTCTATAATGGATGCCCATATTTTATAGAAATTTATTCTAGGTGATATATTTATAGCTCTAAGACTCTGATTACAGCACTCTATAATTGCATGTTCTTTTCCCATACTTAAATATTTTTAAGCATTTTAAGTATTCATAGAGGTGACAACTACTCATTAAATAAAATGAAAAGTATATGTAAAAGGAAGAAGAAAATTGGCCAGAGTCCCACCAACTCAGCAACAACTACCTCCAATATTTTGGTTTTTTTCCCTCAATTTTTTGTGCTTATATGTATAATTTTCTCTTTCATGTTATAATCAAATTATAAACTTGTGTCATGTGTATTTCACTTATTAATTTTATTTCTGCTCAAAAAGAAAAATGCTTTCTTATACTAAGTAAGCACATTTAATTTCCAGTTGTCCCATGAACTTACTGCCTGTGTTGTGTTCTTTCACAAGGAGCTCACATATACACTGATCTCACAGAATTATCAAAATATTAGACTTAGAAAGAAAATAAATACAAATAAAAATAATGTGTGTACCTAATTGTCTCTAAGTAGGTAATGCGACCCACAACCTTTTTCAGAAAATTAATTCCAAACCCACTTGTAATGAAGTACACTTTAAAGTAAAGTTTGTACCCTATTGGTTTCTACTGTAAAACTGTCAAATGGGTTGCTTGGCAAATGAGTGAATTACAGGGGATTACATATAGACATATACATATATGTAATATAGTTGTCATATTTACCTATATATTCCTACATAAATTTATACAAATTTACATATGTAATATATAATTATATAAGTTAATATGTATTATGTACTGATTAGCAAAAGTATACATTTATATTTAAATCTTATATCTAAATATTGTATATCCATTTACAGGGTATACTCAAAATCTTTGTATAGTATAAACTGTAATAATTTCCAAACTACAAATGCTGTTAACTATATATTATCATTTGAGAATTTAATTACTTAAATTTATTTTATATTTGTTCACTCTTGTGATTTTTGAGTAAATAAATTTTATTTAATTTTTTTAATATTCTCTGATTAAAGATAGCAAAGAACTGAAGTAGGTATACATATTGAAAAGTGGCTGAATGGTTTTCAAAAAAAAGTATACAAAGCAAAATTTTCCCACTTCAAAATATTGAAAGATGTGCTCAGTTTTCATTACAAAGATGAAGTTTTTGCTATTCACTGACTGAAGGTGTTAACCTTTAAGATTTAATTTAATAAGCTTATTAAAGCGTATTAATAGAATGGCTTATTTGAGGTTCCAGAGTTCAAGATACCAGTGTCTACTGCTCTGAAATATTAGTTGTTTTTCATCAGAGTCTAAAACTGTTCAGTAAATGCTCTGATACCACTGATTAGTCCAAAAGGTAAGTCTATGTTCAAGTAAATCCTGCACACCAGTAACAAATATCAACACTAACCACAACACTTTCAGGCCCACCTGTAGGCTGCTCATTTCTGCATCACCAGACACTTGCAGTGTTTGGTCCAGAGTACACCCTCAATAATGTTTGGGAATGAGATTACAAATTTGAACAATAAAAATTATTTAAAAATTTTTATAATGTAATATAAATAAGCTCTGAAACATTATTCTCTATTTAAATATAGCAACATTGATTATTTTATTTGAAAATGTAACCTAATTTTAAAAGGTTTTAAAATAACTAGAAGTATCTCTAACTCATATTTAGTTTTTAAGAACAAATTAAACACAAAAGAAAAGCCGCAGTGAAATTTCCCAGAGTGAGAGATCCATGACACTCATGCTCCATTTTCTCCCAAAAGACTTGAATAAGGCTTCTGATGTACCATCACTCAAGTTGCTAATTTAGCATGAAACTGATATACGTAGGGTATTTGACCAATTTTATTGGAGATTTTGTGAAAGAGGAATGTTTGGCTTTATTTCTACAGAAAACCATGGTCTTTAGTTTCTCTTGGAGTAACGTTGTGTTCTATAGCTACAAACACTGTCCTGAAATATGATTTAAAAATTAATTTATTTAAATGCCTGTTGCATGTATGGATGAATCGGTTAAGGAATGAAATTTGATAAGTGAACATATGATAAATATATAAGTACGTATTTCATACAGTTTCAAAGTAAAGCAATAATTTGAAGAACCATAAAGCCTGCATGTTTGATACTATGATTTTTCATTTATTCATTTACTTATTTACTTTATTGTTGTTCAGCTATTTTTAAAGCACTTATCCCATAAATGCCAGGTATAATTTAACTTGTTGTCTTTATTTCTTTTAAGTTCATGTTTCAATGTCTTGCATCTGGGACTTACATAATTTTTATTAAAATGTAGGCTGATGGTTCAAATAGAACACTAGGTATTAGTATTTATTGAATGAATGAACAGAAAAATGACTAAGGTTTGAGGAAAGTCAGTGATTACTAACCTAAAATACAGTAGCTATGAGAAAGATAGTACAATAAAATTACTGTTAATATATGTGAAGGCAAATTGTTCTGTGTTTAGATGAACACTTTATACCCCCCATATGCTAGGAAAAGCTTCAAAAACTTCACTATTTGTACATTCTATAACAAATTCTCTTTTTTCACTGCTCTCTATTAGTACTCCTGTTTTACAGCATAAACTCGCAGGTAAATTGGTTAACCAAATTGAGCAAATATATACTAATAAGTACTTTGATCATTATTCATATTTTAGACAGTTAAGTTCTTAAAAGAGCTCTTTTCCATTAATAGCATCCTCATATAATTATGGGGCAGGTCAACATAACTGTCCTTATTATGAAAATGAAAAAACACAGTGGGAGATTAAGTGATCCTCATAGGAAGTCTGTAGCAGACAGAGGTTATAAATTTATAAATGAAAATATTCAGTTTTGCTTAGTCTAAGCTATGACCAATTCTGTTATTTTTAAGAATGGCAGACACGTATGTGTGTCGCATATAGGGGAGAATTCTCCTTAATCCTTTCCTGACAGCCAGGCCTGTCTGGGGACTCAGCTGGTGACCCAGGTTTTTTGTTTTTTGTTTTTTGTTTTTTCATTTTAGAAGGTATATAAATTATGAGAGTGCAGACTTTATTTTCCCCTTTTAATTTGACCTTAATGTCACATGATACCAAAGAGTTGGCTCAATTTCATTTATTTGGAATACTGTAATATATTACACAGGAAGTCCATAATTTCCTTTATACAAAAAAGTGCTTAAGATTATCCGTAAGTGGAACACTGTAAAATTCATTAAAAATTGTTAACATGCTCCCCTAGCAGCAGGGTTCTAGAGAGTGTAAATGGCAGCTGGTCATACAAGGTTAAGTTCTTTGACTGAGGAGAGCAGCACCATCTAGGCAAACAGTCTGAATTTCCAGGAACAGACAGTAACATTAGATGATATTAAAAGCATCTCCCTATCAATACTCTTAAATCCTTACGTAAATTCCTTGTTCATTGATCAACATGCTGTGCACCTTAAACTTATAAATGTTATAGGTCAATTCTATCTCAATAAAGCTGGGAAAAAGTAAATCCTTTGCTCATTATAGAGCTTTCAGAACATGCTGGTGGTGATCCCAGGAATCAGTGTTACTACAAACAATCGCAGGATTCCCACAAAAGCTAAGTTTGAGAACCTCTGCTCTAAGCCACTTAGAGAGGCCTGCAAAAAAGGCTCTCTAGATAAAACATAGTGGGATGTAAAAGTTAAAATATTATTATAATTTATATTATATTTAAATTACAGCTTATATCATGGATAAAATCTTTACTTTCTTCATTTTTAATTAATTAGAATTAGTGTATTTGAATTAATAACTCATTGACATAGCACTATATGGATGCCAAAGGTGACTTTACTCCGTGAAGAAGAATTTGCTTCAAGCAATGGTGCAACGGAAAGTATGGAGGATGGGAACCTAGGCTGAGTTGCTGTTAAAGTCTTTGCATACTGACATGGACCTGAGATGCCAAATTATCACCTTTGGTGTTCCATGTCCAGCTTGCATGCCGAATGACTTCAGGAATATTTCCTTTAATCATACATTGTCTTTACATACCACAAAATAGAACCAGAAATCACACATCATTTCACAAGATGGAGAGATTAGCAAATTACCAATCAGGGATAGATACAAAAAAAATACTCCTTTTTCTGGAGTTGATTTTTATATACTCTTGAAAGCAATTTCAGAATTTCATGGAAATATGATTCTATGTGGTCATACAATTATACATACATTTTGAATCCTTATTTATTTCATTTTGGTTGTTCTTTTTATTGGTATCCTGTCAACAGTGACTTTAGCAGTGAAAGCCACTGCTAATGGAAGTTTTAAGGTAATTAAAACAACCCAAAGATTTAGTGGCCAAACTTAATCAAATTTCAATGTGTAGCCCTGCCTGGTATGGCTTTGTGGATTGAGTGCTGGCCTGTGGACCAAAAGCTCATTGGTTCGAATCCTAGTCAGGGCACCTGCTTAGGTTGCAGGCCAGGTCCCCAGTGGGGGATGTGCAATAGGCAACCAATGATGTTTCCCTCACATCTCAAAGTTTCTCTCCCTCTCTTTCTCTCTCCCTTCCTCTCTCTCTAAAAAATAAATAAAATCTTTTAAAAATTCAATGTGTAGCTAAAATTTTATTACAATTAACTCACCATTAAGGAATTATCACAGAAGTTGGTTTTAAATGATAGTTAAAGAATGTTTAGGATACTGAATGATTAAATCAACAAAGTTCTCAATATGTTTGACATTCATACCAAGTTAAAAATGGCATTCTTTCTGAGATTAAAAATAAATTTATACATACTAAGAAGCTTAAGAGTTTTGTTAGTGTGAAGACTATGGAATCCTCTCATGAACTCTCTATAGATTGCCATGCAGAAATAATTGTCATAATGGTGTGATAGGAGTAATAGAAAGTAGTGATAAAATAATCGAAGTTCTCACTATTTCAAAACTTCCCTCCACGATTCTAGGAAAGATACTGCGTAATAAAGTCTGTCTACAGTGCAGGCTCTATGATAAACAGTTACACCCCCCAAGCCCCAGAGAGATGATGGTTGTTGGGAGCATCTGGCTGTAAGAGTAGGACAAGGCACAGTCCCCTCCTCTGTGTCAGTCACCAGTCTGGCTTTATTCTGTGGTATGTGCTGTTTGCTGTGTCTCTGTTTCCCTTAGGCAAAGTAGAATTGTCTTCAGGAGGCTAGATTAAAAAAAGACCCTGAGTGACAGAGAATGCAGTTTATTGACAGGATGATGCTTTACAGATGGATGATGATAGTAGTGAGAAAGTTTCATAATTGCTCTTCATGGTGGGCCAAAACTTTGGTCAATGGCTGATTCACGTGGCACAAAGTTATTAAGGAAACCATTTCAGAATTAAAACAGTTCCCAAATTAGAACAGACCCGTAAACAGTCCATCTGGCTATGATTTGGAATAGTGGACAGATTGTGGCTTCTGGACGTAATTCTCCAGCGTAAAACTGGCAGGGGTGCTCCTTTGCTAAAAGGCCCAGAGGGCTCTGCGGGAATTCAGTGTGTATCTGTATCAGGAAGACTTGATTGCTCATGTCCAAAGCAGGGAAAAAAAAAAAAAAAGAAAAGAAAAGAAAAAGATGTGAGTATTCAATATCATTGGTGTGAAAACTAATTTGCCATGTCCTGGTCAACGTAGAAATGCTTGGTGCACTAGATGCAGTATTCATTTACTTGGTTGATAAGCTCTACAAAAGATCAATGTACTGCCCAACGAGTGGGGGAAATAGCGCTCTGGCTTCCCCCCACAGGACTCTGGTGTACACGCAGCGGAGCCCCAGAGAACCAGACTTCTTTGAATTGTGGTTATAATTAGGACTGGCCTTAAATTTAGGAAGAAAACAATCTCATGTTCAAACTGGTTGACTATCAACTTCTTTAGCTAGTTTTGCCGATTTTGAATACTACTTTTCTGCTCAAAGAAAGATTGTGAGATAAAAGCCTACGGAGGAATAACAGTTCTAGATTAAAGAGAAGAGCTTTGATTTTTTTTTTTTTTTTTCCTCTTCGGCACATGTAGTCTAACCCAGGGAACACAGCTGGGAGCCTCACCCTGTAAGGGCTGGGGCATCTGGGCTTTGCAGTGCAATGCAAGTTGGAGAAGCCAAAGCCCTCTCCCTGCTTGATCAACTCATGGCATTAGTGTAATGAAAGGCTGCATGGCGCCTTCTGCTCTGCCGTACGAAGGCCAAGCAGAGAAGAAATCCTGCAATGCCGAGGAGGAAAGCCCAGTAGCATTGGGTGGCAGGGGACCTGGCTCCCAATAGGCACTCAGTAAATAGCCCACTGAACAGGATAAATTAATTCTAGCCTCAGCTCTACTGATACTTATCCAAGCTACTTACCCTAGTTACTTTTCTCTTCTGAGCTTTCACAAAACAAGTATAATAATGGTTCTTACCTTCTAGGACTCTGACAAGTATTAAGAGGGACAATATCTAGATACACATGGGATTAAAATACTTCTCTGAAATCTGAGGGGTTAAAGATACTTTTCTAAAAATTGCCTGGGGACTAACATTTTAGTGGATAAAAGTGGTGCCTATTTTCTCATTTTTAAATTTGTTTTATTGAATAAAACTACTAACCTAAATTGAAGATAACTCCTTTTCCCATGGGACCCAGTTACATGATTTTCATTTTGAATAAGCTAAAAGTGTGTCTATGGACACTTTCATTTTTCCTGTATTAACTAAAGTGCCCAAGAGATGGGCAGCAATGATCCAATGTGACGATATTTGCAGGAAGTTCTAGTCATCTTCCTAATCTGGCATCCCTTCCTCCAGAAGCCTAACATTTTTAAAAACTAATTATGCTTCATGTTTTCAATTGAAATACTGGCCTTTGACCTCTGTTGAATGCAAGAACTGATAGGAGAAATAAAGCACGACGTTATATTAGTTTTTGTGTTAATGAAACAGCAGACATGAGGTTTCAACAGGGGAAGATACTAAGGAAAGGTCAAAAAGACTTGGCATTGTTGGGTGTTTAGACACCAACTGGCACATTAGGGTGGAGAAACACACTGAAGTAAAAGTCTCTTCATTTCATCATTTTACTCTGAGTGCACTCTGAAGGAGAGTGGAAAGACAGGGACATTTGCTCATAAGGTTTAGGAGCTAAGTAGATCTAAAATGTATAGAGATAAGCTATTAACATTTTAGAGTTCTTTCCCCCCTTTCTCAGTAAATTCAGAAGGTACCCAGTGTTTTTTCCTGCTATGAATGTTACTGCTTCGGGAGATAAATCTGGGGGTCATTGCTAATGACTTCGGTCACAGCCTGCTTTTACCTTCCTGGTGTTTATTTAGCAGTTTGTACAGATACTGTTATTACCCTAGAGAACAGCTCTCTACCCCACATTTCCAAAGTGGAAAACAAATCAGGGGCTTTTGCTAACAAAAGATCCCCTTTTCTAACAGAAGGATGATTCTGAGGATGCCACTTTAAAAAGAATGATCTAAAGGAGAAAACTGACTAGGAACACTTTGCCAATGTCATGAAGCTCTATATCAAAATAGCTAAACATATAACTAAGAAACATGACTTTCTAAGCACCTATCACATGTTTGATGAGTACTGCATATTACCTCTGATACATACAACAGCCCTAAAGGTAAGCATTGGTGATTTCTGTTGAAAGGGTACAAAGTAGAGCTGAGCGAGATTAAGAAGCATGTCCCAAATTACGCTGGAAGTAAGTGGGTGAACTGGATTTTGTACACTGGGAGAATCTGCCTTCAAAGCCCATTTGCTCCCTGTTAATCCATGTTGCCTCTTAAGATGTGGTCTCTGGTCACAAGTGCACGGATTTGCTCGAAGACTGCAAACCCAACTCACTCAAAAATAACTGCCATTCCTCTGAATAAGGTGTAAATGTAGGCAAACATTATTTCTGTTTCTGTCCATGTGAGCACCCCTTCCAATGACAGCACCCCTTCCAATTAAGTGCCAAAGTCTTACTAATTACAGTGTCAAAAGAAACCATTTTTGTGAAGAGTCTGCATTTCTTATAGTAATAATGATTATTAATCTCACATGTAACACTGGTTGCAGAACTGGGGACAATATTTTTGTAAAACTTTTCATTACATTTTCTATTTCTCCATTTCCATAACAATAATTGCATCACAAAGCTTTACTAAAGAGAGACACAGATGCTATAAGACATATCTACCCTACAAGTCTCGAGAGCCTACAGTGTTTAGAAATATATAAAAGTCCCACAGAGAACTATCCAGATACTCATAAAAAAGAGAGAACATTTACTGAGTTATACTAGGTATCTTATGTGCAACGTCTCAATCTATATGAAAACCAAGAGACTGATGACTATCTTTACCTTATACATGAGAAAACTGAGACTCAGAGAATGAAAACGTGCCCCACATCACTAAAGCAGCCAGTGATACAGCTGTGATGCTAGTCTCCCTAACTCAGAAACCATAGTGCTTCTCAACATTATTTACCGATTATTTTGTGATATTCATAACAATTCTCCTATAATTCTTCAAGGTGCCTTCTTAAACTTTATTGTATTGGATAAATTTCCCTCTTCATTTAACATCACATGCGTTTTTGTGCATTTTGTGCATGTACCAAGGATACAAAATCCATCCAGGTGACTGTTTTGCTATTCTGTCTCAGGAGAAGGCATTTTAAGGGTAGAGGGGCTCCAGAAATCCCCTCTCGCTTCCCTAGCCATTGCTTTGAAGCTGAGAGTGTGTGAAGGAAGGAAGGAGCATTTTTAAAGTGCAAAATAAATCCTGCTAGCTATTTTCTATGCTAACTGCTTTTTGCCCCCAGACCGACACACACTATTTCATGAAAGTAAATGATACACTTTGTCGCCAATCTTACACATTAATTTTGTTCCTGCTCCACTGACCAGCGTAAGGAGATCTGCCTTGCTGTGCCAGGCACTTCTGTTTAAGAAGTCTTAGTGTTTGCTGTTAACTGATTTTGGAAAGAAAACCCTGTGTCCTTGCAGAGCATTCTGAGCTCTTCTGACATCAGGGGAAAAAAGTGAAATCTCTAAAAATTACAGAGAGTAGCAGAGAGTACTGACTTTTACTTATTTTCTTCTCCCAAGAGGAAAGCTTATTTATTTTTTTACATGTTTAGTGATGCACTAATTTTCTTGTATTTTTTAAAATGAGGTAACTTTTTGGGTCATTCTTGATATATGAACTTGGTGATGGAATTTAACTATAGATGGTGGATTAAACAATAGTGTTGTATCATCATTAAATGTCTTGATCTTGAGAACTCAGTCCTGGTTGTGCAGGGAATAAGTACACTTATTCTTAGGAAATGTGCACTGGAGTATTGCAGGGTAAAAGGTGACGTGTTCCAGCTTCATCTTAAGTGTTCCAATAATTATGAAAAATGATAAAGCAATTAATTGGTATACCTGAGTAACGGATAATATATAGGAATTCCTTGTACTAGTCTATGTGACTTTTTCTGTAAGTTTAAAATTCTATGAAAATAAGTTAAAGAAATAAGCCACTATTAAGAAAAAAGTTGTCAATTTTCTTCATTTTAAATGAGCCTCATTAAACATTTATTAAACTGTGAAGTAATAAAAAATTTGGTGAACTAATGAAAAGACTTTTTATTCTTAAACTCTGTTCCAGGTTTCAGGCTACAGTGAAACTCCCTCATCGACACCATTTTCCAGCATGTTTAGTGTTTTAGAAGAGAATCTAATTCAGTACCTTGAGTGAGAAAGTGCTCGTTTGTTCGATGACTCCCCAGCACCACAGTGTGTCAGAGCAGATTGAGACAAAAGTTGGTGGTGGAAGTGGGGCTAAACCCACGTTTCCGAACATGCTATTTGCTCTCTATGAACTGTGGCTGCTCGGACAATGTCCTGCAGGTTTGTGGATATCACTTTTATTTCAGGTTTCTTTAGTCTAGTTCCACAATATACATTTCCCACTTTTCAACTTCTCTTTTTGATATTAATTCAATTAAATGTTTTTCATACTCAAAACATAAATAATACTTATAGATATAACTATATGTCTTTGTTCCCTTTCTTAACTTTGTAGAATTGCATAGCTTTTCAACTTAATTAAAATGCTGTCTTAAGTTTTTCCTATTATTATTAGTTTAAGTTTAGTCTATGTAATTTGATCAGTTTTGGTAATTTTATTTTAAAAATTAGCAAAAGTAATGTTCACATATATCATGTAACCAGTTTATTACAATTCTTTCCCTGAATAACTTTCTACACACTTTCCATCCTATTTGTAATCCTGATATTTTAAACCTTTTTATTTTAGATACACATGTTTAATATATAATGTTCATGTATTTGAATATTATGCATATAATATTCAAGCCATTTGAATGACAAATCAATGTTTTCATTTTCTTACATAAGTCAAACATGTTTAATAGTTTTTTTCTCTTACCAAGTTAACGAAGTTGACTAGTTGTTATGGGACTGTTTTAGCCATGACCCAAGATGATTTATATTATTCCATTTATAAATGTCAATTTATTCTACTTAGACTGAGTACTATTAATCATAGAAACTTTTCACGTCTTTTGGCAGTAGAAAATTAGACAGGTAGTATGTTCTCAACACGTACCTTTAAAAAACATCACTAACTGATGCACTAAATTGTAGCAGTGATCATTTTGCTGTGATAATATATAATTAATGAAGGACATAAAAATCATAAGGGACTAAGTTAAATTTAATTTTTAATAAACCTAAATGTTAAAATACCTTAAATGCCAGAAAGTCTCTTCCTTTATTAGGACCATTGTGGTTATCATAATAACAAAGCAACCAAGAATGTGTAAATACGTTTTCTACAGAAGAGGGAGGCAGACCTGGATAATCCATCATCTTTCAGCTTGTCTGACTTTCCAGATAGGTGATTATTTGGCTGGTTCTTGCCCTGTGGGGCATTCCCAGCATTGTTAGTGTGAAGTGTTAATTTCCTGTCTCAGTTCCTTCTGCTACAGTTTTATGGTAGTTATTCTTCCACCTTTAGTTGAGGAGGTGAACGCTTGGTCAGCATTCCCATCCATTTAACGTACCGGGTTCTCAATCCACCCTAGAGTGAGTGTTTCTCTCCTGGATTAGACAGTTCTGATCCCTTTAACACTAATAACATTCTGTTCCCCTAACTTTAAAGTACCTTAGCCTTCTCTTTTCCATTCTAATGAGTCTCAACACCTCCATCCCCCCCATCCATTTTTGTTTGTTTGTTTGTTTGTTCACAGATGCTTTTGAGAAGCTCCGGGGAGCCACGCAGCCTCTCCCCAGGCAGAGGCGCACACATGTCCGAGAGTCTGCGCACTGTTTCAGGAGGGCTCTACCTCACAGTCTGCACGCGCATCCTCCAGGATTGCGGTTATTGAAATAAGAGTTTCTTCCTCTGGCGGTTGTTTAAATAGTGAATACACACTCCCTGAGATATTAGTTAAAGACAACTGAGCAGGCACCCAGAATCTGCATTTTAAACCAACTCTAGGTGACATGAGTGTCTGGGGACTACACCAGACTGACAGAGACCCCTCTGGAGTCTCGGAGCCTCAAGTGAAGAATTTCTGCTCCACGTGCTCTCCACATTTTGCGTTTCTTGGTTCCTAACAGAATCTGAACCTGGAGATCCTATAAGCTTTATTTAGCTTACAACAGAACTCCTCAGATAATCTTCTTTTACATATGAAAGGTTCCTCCAAATGCTCAAGGTGCAGGACTTATGAAATCCCAGTCACTTATATCAAAGTCCCATTTCACCTCTGAGGTTTTCTGTGAATTTTAAAGCTCATAATGGTCTACATCTAATGATTGTGTTTCTTGTTTGGTTAATGTATCATATCTATTTACAATCTTGGTTTCTATTCAGGGGAGCCATATGATTATCTTTTGTCTCCCATTTTGATCACAAGCTTTTGCAGGCAAAGATCGAGGATGGATCTGTATAATCTCTGATTGTTCAGCCTGGTGTCCCAGGGAAAATGAGCAACTTAACAAATCTTTCTAGCTGATAAATGCATGGTTAAAGGAAGAAATGTTTTTCTGAAATCAATAATTCTCCTTAAGAGTCTATGACAATGAACTCTTTGGCCAATGACTTCCAACAAGTCCTTTCCACATGGCACAGGTCTCTGTAATCAGACACGTCTGGTCTGGGATCACATTCCAGCTGTGGCCCTTGCTTGTTGCATGCTCTTGGGCAAGTTGCTGAATGCCTCTACAAGGCTCAGTTTGCCCCTCTATGTATAAAGCAAAGGTAATAAGAACATTTCTGTGATGGAAATGTTGATAAGCATCAAAATAATTTAATTGAAGCAAAGTGCTTAGCACAGTGTTAGCAGATCACAAGTACTCAGTAAGAGTCAGTTATTTGATTTCTTGGTGATTTTATAGTGCATGGTAGGCAAAATTCTAAAATGACCCCCATGATTCCTGTGCCCTGGTGCAATCCATTGCACCAACCCAGGTGTAATCCATTGACCTTGAGCGAGGGCAGGACTGAATATATTTTAATTCACTTCTATGGTTAGGCTCTGTTATATGACAAAAGGGAAAGATTTTTGCAAATATAATTAAGGTCCTAAATCTATTGCTTTAAGTAAATCAAAGGGGATTTTTCTTTTCCTGGGTGGGCTTGAGTTAATCAGGTGAGTCTTTAAGGGACTGGACCCTTCCAGAAGTTGGAACTTGAAAGAACAAAACGACCTACGGTGGGGCCACATGGCAAGAAACTATTGGTGTCCCCTAGGAGCTAAAAACTGTCCTTGGCTAGTAGCTAGCAACAAAGTGGGAACCTCAGTCCTACAACCTGCAAGGAAACAAGAACCTCTATCCTAAGCTGCAAAAAACCTAAATTCTGCCAACAACCTTGAAACATCCTTGAAAGAGGACCCAATACTCTAATGAGCTAAGAGCAGGACTGATACCACAATTTCAACTTTGGGAGACCCTCAGCAGAGTACCCATAGCAGCAATAGAAAACAAATAACATTGTTTGCAAATGCTGACTGAAGTTGGATAAACCATAATTTTATTGTCAGTTTTCAAATCTGAAAAAAGAATGTTACTTGCAAAAAGAAAAAGAAGTAGGTAAATGGACCGCTTTCTGTTTCTGTATTTCTATTGTGATTTGGGATTTCTAATCCCAAAGATTTCTGTTGTGATTTGGGATTACAAACTGGTCTTCCTAATACCTTAACCAGGTATACGTTAATCATTCATCATACACAACATAATGTTCCATTAGGAAATAATTTATAGTCACCTTTTTCTGTGGCATAGAATAATAAAATTTGAAGTATTTTTGTATATTTAACACATTTTCACAGTTTTCAGAATGGAACATATTTCAGAAGGCACTTCCTTAATGGAACGGTGACACTTTGTAGTGTGCATACAAATATATGCACTCCACTTAAAATGTTCTCCACTTAAAAGTCCCATTGTTTTTAAGCATGATACAGTTAATATAATTTCTATCAATTCTGAGAACATGTGCATGAGATTGAAAGATACAAAACTTTTAAGAGCATTTCCTTTGAGCTATCGCCTTATAAATACTTTGAGGGCATTTACTATGCAGACAAATAAGATGGCTCCCCTGCAATGAGGCATGATTTCACTTCTTGCGTGAGATTCTACTGTGGCTTCAGGATTCCACTCAGCTTATTCCACTACATTAACAACCTCAAAGATTATAAACATTCCATTAGGTATTTCCACAAAGCCACAGAAACAGCCAATGCAATTTGTTTTCCAGCACCTTCCAAGTGGAATTATGCAAGTAGCATAAATGTCTGGATCTGGCCTGATGTAAGTGTGGAGTGCAGCCTGTTGCTGCCTGCTCCATGTATTAAAATTGTAAAAACTTAAAAAAAAATTAATTAAAGTACTCTATCAGTTAAACAAAATGTACCTGCAGCCAAATCAGGCGTGTCTATTACTAATTACTCACTTATGTTCCACCAGGTTTTTGGGATGTGATCGCATTTTCTGTGATAGCCATGCTCTAGTTCACAGGTGGCAAACACGAGGCCCGAGGCCGAATCCGGCCCTCCACCTTGTTTTATCCGGCCAGGCACCTTGTTCTACCTGGTGTCAGTGTTGAGCTCTTGCTTAACTGTTAAGGAGCAGTTACATTTATACAGCCTTAAAATTACATTCAGCTCTTTGAAGGTAACCATGAGGCTGATGTGGCCCCCGGTGAGAATGAGTTTGACACCCCTGCTCTAGTTCATCTTCTCAATCAATCCTTCAAATGCACCACAGAACTAGTGCACCTTCTGATTCCTTTGTTGGGTCAGAGGGATAAGCTGAAATATCACCTCTGCAGGTAGGCCTTTGACCACTCTGACTTCTCCCCATTATGCTTTATCCTATTGCTTTCTTCCATCATATTTATCATAATGTAAACATGTATTTATAATAGGTTATAACCTCCATTAAGGTAGGGATCAGTATTCATCCAATACCAAGTTTTCCATGTGACTGACACATAGGAGGTGCCCAGTAAATATTTGTTGAGTGAGTGAGTGAATGAATGAATGAATGAATGGGCGAAGATTTGAAGGAAGGTTTCCTGGAGGAAGTGACTTTTAAGTTGAATACCTAAGGATGCCCAGTTAGGCAAAGATGAGCTGGGTGGGTAAAGGGGTAGCATTCCGGGGCAAAGGCTGTGATGGGAAGAGAGCATGTTGTGCTCTGGGAACGGAAAAAAGCCTTCCTTTGATAAAATTCTAGAGAGTAAGAAGAAAGAGGCAGGCCATGCTTTTGTATGGTCTGAAATGGAGGACCCATGTCAGAGAAGGATCCCTGGGGCCCTTGACATCTGACATGGGTGGCGCAGGTCTGCAATAGAAGAAAGCCAGTAATCAGAGAGCAGCGGAGATACGAGCTAGAAAGAAAAATAATACCAGGCTTCTTGCAGGCTTTCAATGTATATAGTTCCGTTTCCTAAAGGGTATAGAGAGTAGCTGTTTTTAGTTTCTGTAAGCTGCCCTAGGAGCCTTCCAACAAAATGCCAGTTGCTACGGCAACTACAAATTAGTTTCTGTTGTGTGCAATCAAAAACACTGATTAATTCAGCAGGATTTGAGGGGCAGGTAGTTCAGTTTTGAACTTGATGAGTTTTTGGTACCTGGGGAAGAGCTGCCTGAGCACGTTAAGTTGGAAGACAAGAGCCAGTGGTGGGGACACAGTTCTGTTGTGTGGAGGGCAGCTACGTACACCGTGCACTCACACACCGCCACCCTGTCTCTGCTACAGCTGTGGTAGAAATCATTTCTCGCTGATGTTCAACGTTTTTAATAACTGGGACCACGTGATAAAATTACATTTGAAGAGAGATCCAGTAAAAAGTTTATCTTTGCTGATACATTTTCTAGCTATTTTTATTTTTATTTTTTGTGATTCACCGTTTCTTGATTTGCATTTACTGACAGGAAAATTGGAGACAAATTTGGTGTCCGACAGTAATAAGTTTATTTTAAATGTAGTAGACTCTGCTTTTTCTTGTTCCTTTTAAACAATTTGCAATGTTTCATTCCCAATTGTCCTATTTTTAAAATACGCTCAAACTTGAAGACACCTATAACGAAAAGATATATGTCTTCATTATATTTAAGGGCTATAAGAGAGCGGGAATATAGAAGCATTAGCATCGCTCTATGAATCAAGTTAATTCAACCTCTCTCTTTGCTCATTTATAATCAATTGGGAAGGGTTCAACAGAAAATAGTTGGTGGCAAAAAATTCAATTTCCTTAAGAAAAATGACAAACAATTTGGCATTAGAACTCCTGGTAGCCTTATAAAGATGGCAAAATTTCAGTTTTGCTTTGAGTTTATTGTCTGTAGCCTGTGATTGCCATGCAAATTCACTCCACTGGGCTGAACAGTAGACACAAATTGGGTTATAAACTCAAAAATAACAAATTCATGGGCTTTGTAAATCAAACAAGAAACTGAGCGCTGAATTCTTAAGATAAAGAACAATAGAATTAAAATTAAGTGATAGAAACTGGGAAAAGATACATTTGTTGCTTAATTTGCATTAAATCTCGACTTCAAAACAATCCTCAAGTACTTTTATAATTTAAAAAAATCAGCTGCTGGAGTGTCATGTTTTATGTTCTTTTGGTATATGTTAGACAGTCTATGGGCTAGAGGGCATGTCAAGGTTGTGTCTCGCATGCTAACACAGGAAAACAGTTTGGCAGAGTGCAAGTCAAGTTCGTTTCCACTCATTTCCATTGACGGATATGACCTTGTGGGGCTGAACTAGGCATCCTCTTTCAAGGGCTTGGCCTGTGACCATCTACTGTCAACTCAGTTTTTGGAATTCTGAATAATCCCTGTAATCTGCTAGAAGGCATTAGAAGAGTTTCTGATATTTTTGCTTTTTGGGAAGTTCATTGATAAGCATTAAGTTAAAATTCAATTTAGTAGTTGTTTCTGGATTATAAAAAAGTACAGCTCTGGCCAGGGGTGGGGGAGGTTAGGTAGTGGAGGGGCCAAAGAGAATTGTAAAAGGACCCATGGCCGTGGACACCAGTGTGGTGATTGTGGGGGGAGGGGCACATAAGGGGGCAAATGGTAATGGGAAAAAAATACAACAAAATTTTTTAAAAATATAAATTCATTACATGAAATTTGGAAAATTGACAAAAATACATTAGAGAAAAAGTTACCCACATGTGATAAATAGCTGACACCATTGTTGCCATTTGGATGTATTTAATTCTCAGTCCTTTTTCATGAATATTATATATAGTTGTATGTATATATGTATATGATATATTTGAGATCATAGTGTACTAGTTGTTTATCAAGTTTTTATTATATTTCCAGATTTTTTCCATGTCAAAGTTTTCTATAAATAAAAATTTTAATAACCGAAATATTCTATCAGCTGGTAAGCCTAATATATTTAATATTTCTTATGATTAATTAGTTGCCTATTTTTCTGTAATGATCTGTTTATAATTATTATGGTTAGTAATTATGTTATATTTATATGTGAAAATAATTGCTACGGGACTTCCACATTTTAGATTTCAGTAGAAGTTAAAAGTAACAAGCATTTTTTTGTTATCTAGCATTGATTAGATAACAAAAAGAAATGTAGAAAAAGGAAACTTGAGAATTAACAGCAAAACTTAAGAGCAATCATGCCAATATGACAATGAATATAGTTGGAATGTCTTTTTCCATTAAAAGACTATAACTTTTAATTTGGTTAAAAATCCAATTGTGTCTTGCTTACACTGATAAGAAACAAAAAATAATGCAGAAATGAATCAATAAAATATATAAATAAAACTTAGTCTTATACTAAATAAAAAGGAAGAGTTTAAAACTGAAATCAGATGGTATGGTCTCCCCTTTCTACATCCTCGCTAAGGCTGAATGTTACAATAAAAAAAATACTTCAGGTTTCACAGGCAAACACAGTATATTTATTACATTAATTTACCTATACCTCATTATTAGTGAATTTGAATACTTTTCATATATTTTATGACTTTACCCCTCCTTTGGTGACTTGCTTTCCATTTTATTTGCATATTTTCTCATCAGTTAAACTCATTTTTTAAAGAAATTTTAAAACATTTTATATAGTTGTATTGTTAATAATTTGTCATATAGATTACAATTTTGCCTTTAATTGTCTTTGAAAATTTTGTTTATGGAGTTTTTTTTAACACACAGATTTTAAGTATTTGTGGTCAAACATACCTATCAGGTTTGTACCTTATGATTTCTTCTTTTACTCTTTTCCTGAAAATGAACTGAAATAAGTACCCACCCATATGTTTCTCTAATTCTTCTTCATGAGTCCCTTCCCTGGAAGTTGAGATGAGACTTATCAAGCTCCCTGGCAAGAGTGTGGCCTAAACGACCATTTCTTTATAGAGGCAGATTTGGCTGGGAGGAGCTTGGGGCAAATCTTCCCACAGCCTTCCTCCAACTGCTAATCAGCAAAGATATTTATGTCACTGCGACTCTCTACACCTGTGGTCAGTGATTTCATGCTGCTCATGGCTCATTTCATGCCGAGCAGCAGGAAAGGCCGCTGTGCCGCTTTCCCAGGCTGAACATGAACTCATCCTCTCACAAGCTGCCCCACGCTTTCCCGGGCTGCCGGGTGGGGTAGGGCCCAAAACACACTGCACGGTGCTGCCACCTGGGCTTTCTCCTTCCTTAGGCTGCTGCACGTACACCATCGGGCCTGCTGAGTGTTACATTGGTGGGAATGAAAGAATAAAATACCCATGAGACCATGTGTCTTGGCTTACTTTGCAAAGGGGGAGGCCCTGTACAAATGCTATTCCTGTTGGTACTATTTTCAGGAAAAAAGGAACCTATTAGACTCTTCAGTAAATTGTGACTTTCATGTATGCTGTTGCTTTCCATGTCATAGACATTAAAGATCCTGTCCTCCTGCCAAGTAGAGAGTGCTGGTTTTGCTAAATTTAGATTTAGAAGGGTACTTCTAAATCTGTTGATGGTGAATATGAAAAGAATTTGAACTCAGCAATGTAAATTTTGCTTCTAGATGCACAGGCTCAGATGAAGCAAATGTTGTCTGAGAAGTTGCATTTAATAGAAAGTGAATGCGGTATCTCCTCTGAGAAATGCAGGTCAGAAAACCTTGCCTGCTGGACTTCAAGATTGTTTTGCCAAAGAAATGATGGAAGCCCCATCTTTGGGGCAGCTGATGTGAGGCTGGCCAGGACCCTGAGAACATGTGTTTTAAAGACCCTGTGCTGGCAAGAAGTATAGAGATGACTTCATGGGACTTTTGAGTCTGGAATTTCTTTGCTCCTATTACCAATTTTTTTTTTTTTTGCTGGATTTTTGACACAGTGTATTTAAAATTTTTTAGATCTAAATAAAAATAACTGTCAACTTCCTGAAATTAAACTTTAGTCCTGCTGCTACTCTTGGACTGACCTCGTATCACCTCACTTTCATCATCAGATGAGGCAGGGGAGGGGCTGGGGGTTGGCATGAACAGAAGGAGCCTCCTTTGCTGCGCTCCACACCATGTTTCTAGCGCACAAAGTGAGGGTAGAGGCTGAATAAGTGACACGTTTGAGCACACTTTCTTTCCTGCTATTAAAAAAAAACAAACCCTGCTGCAAATTTACAAACTCTGAAAATACTAATATGGAAGAGAATGCCATATTTTCAGAAAAAAAATCTGAATATAATCCCTCAGGAAATATTAATAGGATATTAATAGCCCATCCTAACAAGGTGCCAAGTGCCATGCTAGGCATGCTGCTCTCTGTCTGTCTCCAGCGTGCAATGAGACGAGGCCCCACGCCGTGTGGGCTCTGTAATGTGTGTGGAGATTTATGTCGGTGTTACAGACTGAATGCCAATAACGTACTTTTAGACATCCTGTTTTTTATATTTAAGGGCAATAACATTTTTCAGGGAATTCTCATAACTCTTGATTCAATTCTCAACTAGGAAAGGTGGAGGAGAAGAGAAAATCTGGTAGGAAAGGTAAAATGAGGACTTCTTAGCTACTGAATTTCCCAGTTCATTTCTTGAGAATTTTCAGCCTGTGGACAACTTAAAACACCCAGCTTAGAAAGTTGAAAGTAGATAATATGAAAACAATTACTCTGGAGGCTGAAGTCATTTGTAATTTTTCATAGAAAATTTCCCAGGAAAATAATTTTTGGTTAAGATTTGTGGTCTCAAGATGAAAAGATTAAAGTAAAAAAAAAAAAAGAAATTAAGAGGCTGGCCTTAGAATTCATCTAGACCATCTGACTGGATAAATCCTCTGCAGACTGAAGGTTTGTCAAAGACCTTATTAAGTAGCATTAATAGGAATGCAAAGATAATGCAGGTCTGCATCTTTGTAACTCAGTTGAGATATACAGGTCATGAGCAGTGTTTAAATGTTATTACAATGACAAGCATATTGAAGGGGGGCTATCCAGGAGCTTATCTGTCCCAAAGTACTGCACGCTGCTGACAGCGCAGCGCTTTCAACAGTGCAAACAGGCAATTCAGTTTCAATCACAAAATGTCTTATCTTCCGGAGAGATCGGACTGGCAACATAATTAAATGCAATGATTTGCTTCAGAACACAATGATAGAGTTCATCATTTGTTGCACTTTAGTTAAATACAACAAAATGTCAAAATGTGAGATGGAGTATTTTTTATTTTTCCCAGTACAGCATATTTAAGCAGCATTGCTTCTCAGAATAATGGCTTGGTTGGACAGTGTTACTATATAGTGTGCTAGGTGGTTTTATTTCCCCCTTAAAAACAAATCAGTGGACAAATTTGTCAATTTGATCCACATTGGCAGATTTTAGTATCTTTAGAATTTAATTTATTGTAATCAAGAATTTCCATTTAGGCTAAACACACACACACACACACGCACACACACAAGAAAATAAGATTTGGGAACTGGGACAATTGGGAAAAGGTATTAGGCAAGTACAATATCCAAATAGATTAAAAATGACAAAACACCTACTTAATATATTCAAATACGTGGAATGCACTGATGATTTTGTCTGAACTATCTCTGTAATTTGTAGATGTGCCCTTCCCATTATTTTGCTCAGCTGCTACTACAGTTCATTTGCACAGTGCACGATAGCATATCAGCTTCCAGTAATTTCTAATTATTGTGATTACTTGATTACGCAAATTTTCACTTTCAGAAAGCTTGCCAATATTTGTAATTCTAAAAAAATCCACTTCTAATCTATATGTTTCTACTTATTTCTAAGAAAAAATAATTAGAAGTGTATATGAGAAATATTTGAAGGAAGAAGGATAATGATTGAGTATAAAGTTAGCAAAACCCAAATGAGATATAAAAGCTCAGCTATTATTTAATCCCAAAGTCTATTTATAAAAATGAAACAAATATGCTGCATGTATGTTTCAACACTGTCCATGTAAAGGAAGTGCTTCCTAAAATTGTTTTCCAGCCATGCTTAAGAAAATTCCTTTTAAAAGCAAAAGCTATTAACAGAGTGTTAACACCCTGCCACCTACTGGACAACTTGTTAACTACCAAGAAATGCACTCAAGAACTTGAACTGCGTATTTCCACAGCGAGGCTGCTGAGTCTTTAGCAGTTTCTATGAAGCTCTGGGATATATGCAGGCAAACTTTTCTAACTTGTTTGACAGCCAACTATTTCCCATTTATTATGGAAGGGAATCATTTATTATAAATGATTCATATGCTCAGAATCAGTCTTGTGATGTCCAAACAGTAACAACAAACCCACAGCAACAATGTCCTTTTTTAGTGGCAGGGATCTTATTTATTTATTTATTTATTTATTTATTTATTTATTTATTTATAATTTTTTAATTTGAATTGTTGTTCAAGTACAGCTTTCTGCCCTCTATAGTGGCAGGGACTGCAGATTCCCTTTGCACTTGTGCAGCAACAACTTGACCTGCAGGCACCAGACCAAAAGTGGCAGCAAACATGAAGAGGTTGTAGGGACTTCTGTCCCCAACGCTTCAGGCAAACAGACACTAGGACCATCCTGTGAGCAGTGTCTGCTGGGTGGAAGGGACAGCAGGCACCAGCAGCTCTAATTTTAGCAAAGGTACCTGCAGCTTCAGGCTGCAGGAGCCAATTCTGTAATATTTGACTTAATTTTACATATACACCAAAAGTAAAAGTAAATCACAAGGATGTGGTATGTTAAGCCAACCTGAGTAGAAATTTCATTATTTGGTAAATCTGACTGAAATCAATGTTCAAAGCAGGTAACACAAATTAAGAAAAAGTTCTTCCAGCAGCCAGTGAAATGCATAATGAATGATAATAATAACAATAATAGAACATGACATTAAATATTTACTGCAAAATCAGAGAATTTCAGTGACAAAGGATATGGAGAGCATGTAGACCTCACTTCTGCAAAGAAGTAAAGTAGGGCTCAGGAGTTTAAGTGATGGAAACAGTTTAATGCGCAGAAAAGCTTGTGTCAAACTCCAGCATTGTCACCGGCCAACTGGGTGATCTTGGCTATTGTTAATTAGCCTCTCAGAATTTTAATTTCCTCATCTGTACAAGGTAAATGTATTATACGATTCAGAAAGTGGCTAAGCAGTTTAAGTAAGACGAAATGCCCAGCTCAGTTTCTCAAAGCCTAACAGGTGTTCAATAAATATTACGATCTTACTCAAAGTCACAAAACCTGCTGGCAGAACTGGAGCTGGAAGCCTGGTCTCCTGACTCTTGATGGGTTGCCCTTTCCCCGGCAGCATTGTTTCAGGGCTTACATTTAAGTAGTTTTAAAACTGTGATTCAGCTCCATTGGTACAAGAATGGGCATATTGACTGGCCATATTTTATTCAGCCCCATCTTTAGAAAGTCACTTTCATGGCCTGAATTGTGGGTGAATCAGATTTAATGTTAAACTTTTATATTTGACCGTAGCTCTGTAATGATCTGTCTTTGGTCCATTTCCATCCTCTCTGGAGGCCATAGATTACTTTCAAAGTTAATCCATGATAATTAGCATTATCTTCATACATGAAGGACAGAACTTTAATGGATTGTTATTTGTGAATCTCAAACAACAAGCAACTGAGGGACATCATAAGAAATGCTCAGGTAAAGCTCCCTTCTTCTCTATGAAGCCCCTCCTCCCCTAAAAAATGGTAGTTCTGTTCTATTGCACATGGTGAACCACGTTCCGTAGACTCTGTCTGAATCCCTTGTGAAGTTCTTACTCATTAGATGGGATAAACAGAGAATCTGTTTCTATAGAATGGCGGAAGTAGTCATTGTTTTTAGCTGCTGAACAGAAATGGGAACCCTAACAATATTCTTCTTTTAAAACATGTAGCGTTGGTGTTTGAGGCAGAACGTTTTAAAATAAATAGCCTTTCACTAAATTATGGGCTGTTTTTGCAATGTGCTGCCTATTTGCTTGGCGGGTCTCGCTCACGGTGGAGAGACCCCACTGACACGAGGCTGACTGCCACCCCATGGAGAACGTGTAAGTCGTAGGGACGTAGATTTAGGCTCCACAGATCAGCTTTGAGAGCCGTTCCATAAGGTAAGAACCAGGAGATACGGAGATGGGGCTGGGCACTAGGGACTGGATCCTTTAATGGGTGCAAGGTTGGTCCAGGATAACCAGCAACATCCTTCCACACAAAGATGCTATGGTGCTAGGTTTATAAAATGTATACTGTAGAAAAATATTTAAGAAATGGGCTATATTATTTTTAGAGGTTGTTCTTTTTTTTTTCTTTCTTTCAGAAAAAACTCTGGAGACAGTGGTAAGGACACTGTGTAACCAGGCAACCACATACCTCTGTCAGTGAACTTGGCTCATTATCAGCCGTATCACCTTGGGCAAGTTGCTGACACTTTTGTGTGCCTCAGTGTCCCCATTTATGAAATGGAGTAAATAGTACTGAATACTTTTTAGGGTTCTGTATTTTGTTATTCAGTGGCTAAGTACATGGGAAGTGCTTTGAGTGGTGCTGGTTCAGAATAATTCTTGCCTTCCCTCCCCAAATGCAGTGAACTCTCCCTTTCTACAAAATACACACTCCACTTTGCCTACATAAAGGAAATGTATATGTGACCCCCAAACAAGCAGGGGTGGTAACTATGTGGTACAAATCCCACCGCACCCCACTTTAGCTAAGCTATATATTAATCCGGCATGGGCACGCTCGATGTGACCTCAGCATGCTTCTCAACACAGAGCCCTAGAGTAGAGAAGTGGGGAGAAACCTGTTTGCCATTTCTGCTTTTCTTCATTTGTTTCAGATGTTTACATTTAAACTTTAATTGTAGAACTTGTCAGGATCACAGGATAAACCTCAGGATGCTACATCTACTCCACTTTTGGCTTTGGTGTGATATTTCCATAGTGATTTAGTATATTGGCACAAGATTTTGATTTTATCTGTTTTTTTATGAGAAGATGTGCATTTTAATAAACCATTATGAAAACTGATTTATAAAAATGTGCTTTTAGTGGTTTGTTAGAGGCACCATTTTATTAGCTTTAATTGACAGTATATTTGTTTCTCATGATATTTTTTCCTAGAAAATGGCAAGAAAGGTTTTGAGCACTTGCTAGAAGAGATCTGTTGCTACACTTTATAGATCAAGAACCATCTTACAAATGCAAACTTTCCTCAAAGAAAGGATATCTACCTTCAAAGAGATCTAAACAGATAGAAGTTAGTATAAGTGACCTAAATTATTAAAGATGATCCTGTAAAAACTTCTTTACAAGCCCAAAGGCTTGCTATTTATCATCAACCTTTTCTAATAACAAGAGAGTCAATCTAAGGGAATAAAGGGTGTAAGAGAACTATAAGGATAGAGTCCAGCAGTAGTTCGTTGGGAACAGCAGAGAGTTTAAGAGCAAGTGGCAGCAGGCTGTTTCTAGTCTAAGCTAAACGCTGTGCGCCAAAGGGGAGTCTCAGCTGCAGCGACAGGGCAAATGAAGGATTCCAAAGACAGGGACAGTGGAGCATCCAATTGCCATGTCTATATAACAGAATAGATTATGATAATAAAACAGTACATGCCATTTTATATTTCACATAACGTCATTAATATTCGAGCCCTTATTCTGCACCAGGCACTGTGCTAAGAGCCTTACTCATTCAATCTTTATTAACACAGTAACTCTGAGTGGTAGCAACTATGATGCATATTAAATGGATGAGAAAACAGGAATAGGGAGGTTAAATTGTTTCCCTGAGGCTAAGTTGCCAATAACGGGCAAGGTCAAGACTTGATCTTAGAATCTCTAACTCCAGTTTCGTGTGCCCCCAACTGGGGGCCTGGCCTGCAACCCAGATGCGTGCCTTGACTGGGAATCAAACAGGTGACCCTTTGGTTCTTAGGCCAGCACTCAATCCACTGAGCCACACCAGCCAGGGTTATTTGGAGTGCTTTTGATAGGTTCTTTCCTTTTTGATGAAAATTAAAAATATATATTTTCCATTACATTTTTTGTATTGCCTTTAACAAAATACACCTTTTTATTATAAAATCTAAACAGGTAACAACTTTGATCTTATTTTATAACTTATTTTGTATTTTATGTAAGTTAAAGTTCCTCCTCAAACCCATCTTTCCTCTTCAATATAACTGCTTTAGAGTAGAAAACCACTACCAATTTGAGGTTTACCACTCTCGATATTTTTCTGTGTGCATAGATGTGCGAAGGACATATAATTCTACAAAACAGGACCTACTTCTAGATATATTCACTTGAAACTTTCTTTTCCTTACTTGATAAATATTTTTCCATGCCGGTACATGTACTTCATTGTTCTCTATCAGCTGTACATTACTGCACAGTAATGGCTATGCCATAATACATTTAAATATTCCCCTAGAGATTTGTGTTTAGGGATTATCCACCTTTCAAGTATTACAGATAATATTGGAAGTACAAAAAGACCCTCATTTTTATAGGGTAGATAATAAATAGAAATGTTGGGCCAAAGCATATGAGCATTTGTAATTTTGACAACTAATAATAAATTTATTTGTACTTTTTAAAGGAACATTATTTAGTCTGCTATTTGTTTTAGGAAGAAACAATAGCCACATCTTGGAATTTTCCTCTTTAGTGAGCTAGAAGAATGCCATTTAAAATAAAGAGAGTGGCCACACCTGGATGGTGCGGCTCAGTTGGTTGGAGCATCGTCTCATATGCCAAAAAGTTGAGGGTTCCTTTCTCAGTCAGGGCACACGCCTCCATAACCTAGGCATGTGGGTTTGGCTGGGGCTTGTATAAGAGGCAATCAATAAATGTTTCTCTCTCACACTGGTGTTTCTCACTCTCCCTCTCTCTCAAATCAATAAATATATTTTTTAAAAGAGAGAACATTAGTTTTGGGGTGGGTGTTTTTTTTTTTTTATAACTCTCAAAGACTCAGTAGAGATGCTCAGTGGGGAGGGCAGATTTTACGTTTTGCTCTTCTTGAATATCTTTAAAATAAAGGTGATTCTTTTTATTAATCAACATTTAATGATAATAAAGAAAAATAGGGGAGAAAAACAACCTGTTCTTTTTATTTATTCATCCATTTTTGATATAAAATTGAAAATATCAGGAAGACAGTACTGGAGATATTGAAAGGAAAGAAAGCATTAGGAACATGGGCAGTGAAGAAGTAAATTATTTGAAATGCTTCACTCAAAATACAGTTGCGCCACTGTCGGTGCTCTGCTGACTTCCTGACCAGGCAGTGAAGTGCTAGGGCTGCTGGTGCAAGGCTACGTAGTAGTAGTGCACGTGCATCAGTGAGAAGAAAAACCCTCGAACTACAGAAGGACGGGAAAGACAGTACATTCAAAGGGGTACCTGGGAGGTGTTTTTGAGCTTGATAGCTTGGCCAAAAGCATTAGTATCACCTGGGACTTAGTAAAAATGCAAATTTGGGGGTTCCACCGTGGACTGAATAATAAACTTTGGGGTGGGGCCAGCAACCTCTGTTTAACAAGCTTTCCAAGCAATTGTGTAGCTGGCTGAGGTCGGAGAACTGCTTCAGTGCAGCAAGGAGAGGAGGTAAATGAGGTGTTAAGGCCTTTGCCCTTTTGTGGCTTAGCAAAATGGTGCATTGGTTTTATAAGTCCAGCTGACTATTTCACCTGAAATAAACCCAAAGCCGAATGCTGTGACTCTCCTCTCCTTGCTTTGAGAAGTGGTGGTGAGTTGCTGGCAAGACACTTAGGTATTTGACAAAAACTATTTTGAAGATTTCTACTCACTACTTTTAATGGAGCAAAGTTAATCTTTGAAGAAGTATGTTGGTCTTTGGTTATAAATATTTTCAAGCCATTTTCATAAATCAGTGCAGCAAGTGAGATTCTCAAACATTTTATCTCACTCTCTCATACTCTCCCTGCCTAACTCTTAACTTGTGTAACTTAACTTCATGATTTTTAACTTCCCCTGGGAGATTCAGCCTTGTTATCTTCCACGTCTGGTGACTGACACACCACGTGACGAGCTCTGGCACCCTAAATCACAGGGAGATATGAAACTTAACTGTTAAATTCTTGAAGTCCAAGATATTCACTCTCGCAACACAGTGTATAATGAGTATGCTCTTGACTCTGAATATATTAGAAGCGGCTGTTTAAGCTCCAGGTTTCCGATGAACTCGAGAAATGGAACTCTAACTTAAAGTGTGCCGTATTAGGAGAAAACCCCTCTGAAGGAAAAAATCTGGCTTTCCTTCCTCATTTGCTCGCTGTAAGAACTGCTTCTTCTCTTTAAAAAGTCAGAAACTTCTTATTCTTTAGGATTATGATGAAAATAAAGTTTTGACTAAGGATTCAGTGAGATACCCACTTTTCTAATCTTCCAGTTAAAATAAAAACCATCCTCCATCTTAGGGAGATGAAGTCACTCTTCAGAAAATTGAAATAAAAAACAAAGAACACACTATCAGTGTCTTTGATTTAGTAAAATATAACTGCTAGCAAGCTCTAGTCACTCAGCAAGGTCTCTTTTATAGATATAAAAATTATGGGTCCACTTTCAAGTGTGATCTTCCTGTTAAACTGATGACCTTCAGCTGCCTCCCGTAGGCACTGGAGAATCTTACTTTTCACTTCATCTGGTGATTTCCACAATTTGCATTCCTACTTGCATTTGTTTTCATTTTTTTCATTGGATTGATAGATACACTAAATCATTAAGAATCTCAGTGCTGTGCCCATGTGGACAGCATCGTCTAAAACACGCATCTACAGAATGAGGGAGGCACATTTAAATCAGAGGGATTTCTCACATTTTTGCCATTACTGCAACGAGGGTGTGTGAGAGTGGAGAGGAGTTTGTGATTCATGTAGAATTGTGGGCAACACCTTGGGATGTGGACAGACTTAGGTTCGAGCCCCAATTCCAACACTTAACTGGATGAGCTCCTTTAGCTCATGTTTTCATCTGAGTTATAGTTTTATCATCTGTAAAATGAGGATTATAATAATTATGATAACAATAGCAGTTACTGACTGCATATCCCTTGTACCATGCTTGGTCCTTCTCTTGCTTTATTTAAAATGGACTCATGATGCAGGGAGCAGACTGATGGCTGCCAGAGGGAGGGCGGGTGGGGGGCTGCGTGGAAAAGGTGAAGGCGTTGAGAAGTACAGGTTGGTAGTTACGGAATAGTCATGGGTTGTAAAGCACAGCACAGGGAACACAGTCAACAATAATGTAATAACTGTATGGTGCCGGGTGGGTGCTGGCGATATTGGGGGAGCCCTTTGTAAAGTGCATGACCGACCACTGTGCTGTACCTATGAAACTAATACAAAGTAATATTAAACGTAAACTGTAATTGAAAAATAAAATTTAAAAACATCTTTCAAGATAGAATAATTACCTCCTTAAAGGAAACTGAGGCTAAGCGTGGCCAAGCAGTGTTAATCAGTAGTGTGTCTTGCTGTGCATGTGCAAGACCATGCCCTTCCTGTGACCGCTCTGTTTGGATGGGGGTCTGAATGTGGAAGAACCTCCTAGACTGTGAGCACATACTCTACAAAGCTTAGGTGTACTGTATGTGGAGAGTGCTACTTATAAAAATATATTGATACATTGGTATAATTTTCTTTCAAGTGTCATCTGCTTTCTGGAAAATTCTTTATAAAGTGGTACTTGCTGGCATAAGGGTTAATCTTGGGCAACTTTGTCAGAGTTTGCTTCGTGTACAACCCCTCATTCCCTAAAAGCATTCTTTTTCAAAAGAGCCCAGATTCTTTAAACTTTATGAATAAATACAATTCTTCTTTCATTGTCCCCAGGGTGAGGTAGGGGGCATAAGGTTGACAAATTTTTAATTTTTAAATATTTAGGAACACAACGCACAATTTTTAAAATTGAGCACGCTTAGGAGAAACTCGACATTGTCTTTGATCTTGGCTGCCAGACAGTACAAGTCTGTTTGAATGGGCCTCCTTCATTCTGTGTGTGTGTGTGTGTGTGTGTTTCAGACGTTGGTGTCTGTTGTGGATCAGCGTGAGTCATCAGACCAAATCCGAGAACTACTGTGTGAATGCTCACACGGGCCCCTGAAAAATCATAGACTGCACAGTGCGCAGACCTGGGGGGTGGGGAACGGGTGCTCTGCTTCCGGTAGCACTGGACAACTATTCAATCCGTGGGCTCTGTAGTTAGGCTGTTTACGTTTAAATCCTGCTGCTGCTGCTTGTTGTATCATCTTTCTTTAAGTCTCTAAGCCTCACCATTCCTTGTAGCTAAAATGGGTTTACTAATAATGTCTGTGTTTAGTATGAGAATTAAATACAATAGTAATTCATCCAAAAACCAACACAAGCCCTCAAAAAGGTGTTTTTAAATTAACAAAACATACTATTAACTATATTTTATTTCTATTTCTTCTTATTGTTACTAATTTATATAGCTTCTTTGATTTTCTGTTTTCCCATCTGTAAAATGAAGATAGAAATACCTGACTTGCAGGTTGTGGACAAATTAGACAATGCATGTTTGTACATAATTTGGCATATATAAGAAGCCCAATTAATAATAGTTGTTATTAGCTTTTGTGACATTTCCTGTCCCCATTCCCCTAGTGCGTTCATAGTTGTCAGCCTGACTTTGGCTCCCCCAAACCTGAAAAGGAAGAATATAATTCCATTTGTCACCCTACTCGGAACTCCATTGCAGGCTCCAGCGAATCCCTCTTTCATGTGCCTGAAAACTTACCTGACCGGTGTATTTGTCCCTTAAGGTTCTGAATGCATCTGAAAGCAATTCAATCAACAAATTGCCTTTGAGAAAGTTTTGAATGTTATTTAATCAGGCACACGGAGAAATCTTAAAAGCAAAACACATGCTAGCTTAATGCTTAAAAACTGAGCAATATCTATTTTGGAGCTTTGCTTGAAAATATGCTGAAGAAGAAAGAAAAAAAGATGAAGACTTCACAACAAAATAATTTAAACTTGGATACAATGAGTAATGGTAAGACCAGATGGCGTTGCTTCTCTCCTGCCTAAGTCTCTATCTTCAGGTGTCCGTCAGCGTGGACACCTCAGCAAGCCACCCGTGGCACCAGTTATCTCTGTACTTCCTGCCCACTAGTCATCATGGTGGTTATGTCTGGTTCTCAACTCCTTTAAAAAAAAATTAATGTGGAGTGAAATCTGGCCAGCTGGAAAATTCCAGACAGTGGAGATGGGGTGTGAAGGAGAAATGAACTCAACCTATATTGCTATAATCTTGGCTCCTTGATGGAGAATGTTCTATTTTTTCCCTAATATTCACCTCTAAATCCAAATGTAAAATTGTCTGATGCATTATGGGATGAGTCTAGGATAGTTTTTCCCTCCCAGTTCTCCCACATGTTGAGGGGGAAAGGGAAAGGATTGATGATGTAGAAAAGCCCTGTCTCCTTCGTTTCTTCACCTACATGATGAAGGAGCGGGGTCAGGGCCCCTCGTTCCACTCATCTCATCGGTAGGAGTGTGTGTATTGAGAAGTGGGAAAAGGTAAATGGTTGTTTTAGAAGACTTACAAGTGACCGAGAGGAGAGGGAACATGATAGGGGATGTTCCATTCTTTTAAAAATTCCTCAAATATACAAATAGATCATGGACTAACCTAAACTAACATTAGGACTTCAGAATCTGAATGAAAACTGGGAGTGCACATGCATATGTGAAACTGATAGTGAGAAATAATATTTATTGACAAAACCCGGTGTATTAAAACTAGGGGTTTTATCCTGAGTAATCTAGGTGGGATTCTGTGGATATAATCAATATGAAGAAGAGCTCAAATGTGTTTTTCTTGTTACTCTAAGAGGTGGTACATATCAAATAACAAAAGGGGGCTTAGAAAATCCTTGCCTGTTGAATCGATAGGGAAGTATCAAAGAAGTAGGCCCTGTATCATCTTTCAAGGTTCAGCATGCTATCGCCAGAGCCAGTCTGCTCTGTTATAACCTCAGTTATAACCTCAGTTTGTAAACCGATTGTCCTTTGGTTTTCTGGCAGGGTCTAAATGAAATCTATGATGTGATGATTATATAACTTCAGGGTTCTTCTACATTGACTTGACAATTTGCCTATTTCATGGCTACCTAAACTGAATAGAATTACACCTGCTCCTCTTCTATTAATGACATTGATCAAGTTCAAAAGCATTCAAGATGAGCTTCTGCATTAAGATCAAGTGCTTTTATTTTTCTATCCTAAGGGGATATATTTTGCATCATTGAGGATAATATAGTTATTATTCTGTCATATCTTAAGATTAACAAAGGGGAAAAAAGATTCTGAACTATTTTTTCCTTGAGTATTTATAATATAGCATCATATCAAATTGACAGAAGAAAGGTTACGAGTAGATTTTCTTTTCCAACTTGACTGAAATAAAATAGTTTTTCCTTGTGCTATAAGCACATTTTTTTTCCTTCCTTCTTTTTTTGTATGAAAGTGAATTCGACTACACTTTCATACAACTTTGGAGGATAATATCCTCTCCCTTTCTGGTGCATCCATTTCCTTGTCTCTCAAATGATAACCTATGGCTGGGAAACCACCTGATTCACAGGGAAGTTGGATAATCTAATGCAAAACAGTCAGGTTCTAGATCAATAGTCTTTGAAATCTCCCTGAGATACATGTTCCATTCTTTTTTTTTTTCTTCATTATTCTTAAAGTGAGCTGTAACAGTGGAAGGGAAAAATAAAAGCTTTAGATAAAATTTTTTAAATTAAAAATGAAAACATGTTACACATATTTATTAAACCATATTACACAATCAATCAATCAAATGCAAAAAATATTTTAAAACATTAAAAAAAGATCTAAAATTAATATCAGAAAAGAAAATAACCACAGACATGGTAAATAAATTAAAAACAAATTGGAGATGGTAAATAAAAACCCCTGGCAGGAAGCTGAGCAGCCTGAACATGGAAGTACACGCAGACTTTCCTTTGGGGATCTAACAGACGCCCCCGTTGCTCAAGCACACGGAGTGCCCACGGAGTCACCGCATAGGGAAACGGCCGTTTGGCATGGATGGAAAAGCGTGGCCATGCTCCAAAATAGATCTTGGAAAGTTTATCACCATCAAGTGAGTAAATAGGAAACTTGACCATTTTTAGCCTAATTAAGATTCAATGTATTTGTACTTGCCATTTTTAAACCATTTTTTCCATGATATTAAAACCATATATATCATAGGTTTCTGACAAATTTTCATGTAAGTAATTACAATGTAGTTTTACAATTCTACTGAAAACCATATTTTGTAAAGAGTTTTGTGTTTCTTTGGTAAAAAGCGCACCTTTAAAATAACAAAACGTTAAGTTTTTGTATTTGACTCTGCCTTTTAGGAATGAGGTGTCAGATCGGTGGAGCACAATCTCCCCTCCTGTAAACCACAGAGCAGAGTGGAATACTACTAGCTCTAGGGCATCCATGGCAGCTGTAGAGATTCACACTTAGAACAAATAAGGAAGACCACTAGTTAGTTCCTTTAATTGTTTAAGAAAAAGAGAAATATCTGTGGATCTGCTGTTGAAAGACCTGCAAAAATGCAAAACCAAAAGACCTGCATCATAATAAAACTTTTGCTGTTAAGCTTTGAACATAAATGTATAACAAGCACATTTCCCTTTTAGAATGTACTTACTCTCTGGAGCCAGGTCCCCTTGATTTCACTTCCGAATCTTCTGTGGATTGGCTGTGTGTGCTTCCGTGGGTCACTTACCTCTCTGTGCTTTGTTTTCCTCATTGCATAAAGGAGATTATGACAGTACCTACCTGACTGAGTTGCTGTGAGGATTTAATATATGAAAATCATCAAAGGCTTAGAACATTACTGGTTTATAGTAAGTGCTATGTAAGTGTTAGCTACTATTGTAATTATTAGCATTATCACCATTATTGAAATATTTCAATAAATCTATTTTATATTCAAGTCTCCTTAAAATTTTTGAAGCATAGTTTTCTTAAAAACTGGAAGTTGCACTTTGCTGGGGAGTAGATAGTGATCCAAGTTTCACATTTGGCTCTGTTTATAGTCTTGTCACTCCCAACACCAGAACTTAATTTCTATGACTCTGCCACGGTCAAGTTGGCTGTAATGATGGGGTGCTTATTTCAGCTCGTTTCTGTCTGTGGAAGTTCTTCAGTATTTTACTTAGAAATGCCCACTTGTACGTATAGACAGTGAGGCAGCTTGGTGACAGCCAGGGCTGATGAACATTGCAGATTCCACAGAGGCACGAACAGTCGACATCATTTGAACATAGATATAGTTATAATAGCTTATGAAGGTAATGAGGCTTTTTAAAAATGCTGTATCCTTCAAGGATGATAGAGACTAAAACCACCTGTTGTAAACTTGGGTGCAGTTTTGCCTTGGAATCTAAATACGTCCTAGACTTAAAGGTCTAAATAGGCCTAAGTAGGTCTAGGACCTATTTAGATTCGTGGGTACGATACCAGATAGTCAACCCCCAGTGAAGACACATCTGAAGGAAGATTTAAATGATCAGAAAGGCAACCCTGCCCCAAGGCACATGTTTATCAGTACTTAAAATTCCTGTTACTGCTTAACTTTATTTTAGAAAATGCAAATTTCCCAAAGATTTCCACCAGGATATTAAGAGTTAATGTACCACAAAAGGGTCTTATGGTCACAAACATTGAGAAATATCGTGGATAGGACAAGATTAAAAGGTTATATTTCTTCATTCATTAGATAGATGTTTATTGTTAGAAATGACACACACGAGACAGGCTTCATGGGATTTATAGTTCAATGCAGATGATAGAAAAGAAACAGGCACAAAAGAAATGAGGATTCCAAACTGTATTAATAACTCTGAGGGAAATAAACAAGGAGACGGAGATGGAGAATAACAGGGCAATAAATACTTGAGACGTGTCACTGCCCCTGAGGTAGTGGCATTTAAGCCATGGACTGTGGCAGGAGAAGCCGCTGGACATGAAAGTGAGTAAAAGTGAGTGAAAGGGCATCATAGACGGAGGGAAGAGCAGGTGCAGAGCACACAAAGCAGATGGGAACATGGTGCGTTCCAGCGAATGGATCCCGGTGGAGTGAGTGGTCCAGGTAGATGAGGTTGGAGCAATAGGTTGTGACGGCCAGGTCACAGAGGACCTTGAGGCTACAGTGAGGAGTGTGTGAGCATGGCTGGAAGTCTGTAAATAGTTGTGAATGGAGGGGAAACCGGATCTGATTTACATTTTGGGAACTCACTTTGGGAGCTGGCAGAGAATGTGTCCAGAAGGGGTGCAAGGGCTAGTGAGAAGGTCAGACGGGAGGCCACTGCAGTGGTCCGAACGAGCGGGAACAGCGCTTGGGCCACGCTGACGGTGGTGGGTATGCAGCAACGCAGACTTCTCATCGCTTTTAATATGCTTACGTGTTGTGTGAAGCTTTGGGTTTGGGAATAAACATCTAAAGTGATTTGGTCAAGAAACACACATCAGGAAACGCAAGTTCAAGAGTGACCTCCTGAATTATTGATAGTGAAAATACTTATTTCCTGATGGAGATAAGGGTTCCTTCCCCTACTATACAGGACCTGCTTGAGTGTGGTTGGAAGGTAATAATAAGGGTGTAATAATTTATAATTTTAATTTGAACATTTCACCTAAAATGGCATATGGTGTGCTTGAGTGTGATATTTTTATGTTACAGAATTACATGCTTACGATTTTGTAATAAAAGATTTTGTAATAAAAAGGGGCGTTATTTGTGTTGGACCCTGTATTATTTTCAGACAGCAGCATTTACAGTAATAGGGTTTGAAAAAAAAGCAACTGGTTTTGGTGGGCAAAGGGAGTTGAGGTGGAGACTGTGCAAAGACTCAAGCAACGAGGCTTTTCCTTCACGAAGCAGGGTTACAGAATAAACAGGAATACTATGAGCAGCAGGGATTTGGGAAACTAAGAGAAAAGAACAGACACCAGAAACTGGCTCTGCCTCTTATGCAACATAGTCCAGGGCCACTCTCGTTTATGTGTTTAAGTCTCTCCGTGGTCATCTGTAAGTACGTTCATGCAAACATTTTTCTTTAAATGTTCGTGATTCTCTGCAAGGTTGCAAGCTCTTAGGGGAGAGCACTGGATGTGGAGTCAGAAGGCTGGAATTCTCACAGCGGCACTGTCACCTGCTAGAGGGGAAATGTCACCTCTGCTTCAGTCTCCTCTTTAATGAAAGCATCAGACTCCTGATTAATAAGGGTAAAATACTAGTTACCAAGAAAATGTACGGCATCATCTCAAATATGAGGAATGCCCCTTTCACAAGGTAAAGTGTAGCTCAATGAGATGGTAACTTTTGGTTTTGATATCTGCTGATAGCTACCTCATAAATTTGCCCAGATTATTACAATTTTAGTGGCTAAAAAGAAATCCAAGCTTCTCATTAAGGTCTATGCACTGAAATAATATATCTAATTTGCAAGAATGTGTATCTTTTCATTAGGGGCAATACAATTATTTTCATGTTGGATGGGAAGCAAAGCAGCCCAGTCACTTCATGTTTCTCCGGAATTGGCCCTCAAACAAGGCTCGCTCTCCACCTCGCTGGGGTTCTGACATGTGCCATCACTGTGGTCTCTATGGTTTTGGAATGAAGAAGTGCTCTAATATTGTCCTGACCTATGGCAGGTCCAAGGAACCAGGAGCTAAAGCAATTTGCATGCTTGCGTTCTCTGTGCCAGGCTGTCTTTGAATCTCGGGCTAAAGAGATCACATCCCCATGTCTGCAGACACTGACACTTTCTACAGTATACCTTCCTGCTTGCAAGAATTCTGTCTGTCAGAGGAAAAGTTAGAAACAAATCATTATGCCAAAGTTTGGGTTAATTAATGGACAAGCCAAGCCAATTTGAAATTAAAATTTGGCTTTAGCGCAATTTGCCTTTCCTTTTCCCCTGTGGCCCAAGTTGACTTGTAAACACCCGGCAAGAGAGGAGGTTTCCTCAAACAGCCGAGCATTCCTTGGAAAATTATTCTTATCAAAGAGAGATTTTTTCCCCCCGTATAGTCCTGGGGTAAGTGCTGTTACTTTTAGGTCCCAGGAAACAATAAATACAGCTTTCATATTAGGCTGACATCACATTTGTATCTGTTTACAACAAATTCATTTCATATCTACTTAACAGAAACAGATTTGAGTCAGACATGAAAGCCTAGAATAAACTTTATCACATTTTACATTTTTGTTGCTGTGCAGGAGCTTCCTGCTTATGGAGTAGCTACCGACCAAGAATGTCCACTTGACATACAGCGTGAGCCCGGGCTACTTCGGGCTGTTCCGAAAAGCTGGGCTTGACTCTCAGTAGAGCCACAGCTTCTGTAGCCCTGCTGGGTTGGAGAGCTGAGCGAAAAGCCTCCAGAAATACTGACTTAAAAGTCCATGGAAAGGGACTCCTAATTCCATCTGTTAGTAAAGGCTCTAATCATTCAGGAAAATATACAGAGATTATAATAAAAAGATCTCTGTCACCTTTGCAATGTCATTGGACTCAGTAGTGGAATGAGCGTAGCTTTTCAGCATCAGACAAATTTAGATTTGAGTCCTATTTAGTTTATGGCTTCAGAGATACCGTGAACCTCAGAGAGTAATGTAAGCTTTCTGAGTCTCTGTTTCTTCATCTATAGAATGTGCTTGATAACATCCCGAACTGTCATGAGAATGACTGAGCATTGCTATATCCAGGGATTATAGCTGTTTTTTGTTATCACTTCAGTTACATTCCTAAGTCTAGGACGTATTAACTTGCTGATGATCAGTAATTCAAACAATTTAGGATTACTTGCTTCCAGGGAGCATATTCCATTGAGAATATGAGAAGAAAGGTCCTATTTGTTTTTCCTGCCTGTACTACCTATAAATACCACCTATGTAGCTTCAGCCTTGTGCAAGAGGCAGCGGGGGAAGCAGAGGTCTATACTTTGTGATTAAGAAAGTGTCAAGGGCCTGACGGGAAATCGTTCTACATGCTTAAACGGAATGCTGTGTTCTGAATATGTGGGCTACGGTTTAAATGCTCGCTAAAGAAAACAGCGGGCTCCTCCAGCTGACACTGACACTAACTGGAAATAAGAATGTGGGTGTAAGAAATGTGAATGAATTATTGATTTGGAGGAAGTGGCAAAGAGAAGGGGCTGAAATCTCTGGGGCAACAGCTAGTTGGTATCTTAAAAGAGGAAAAACATAAGTCTCAATGTGACAAAAAAGATGTCAGGAAAAAAAGAAGCACGACACGTAAGGCCACATTCATTGAAGTTTAACTAATTTCACTGGGAGGTCTCCCGTGTGCGCCAGGGAATACAGAATCAACAAATGAATTTGTCCTTTTTCATCTAGTAGGGAAATAAAAAATTAACAGATATCCACAACAGAAAGATGAGAATAAAGTTCCATAAGACAAATACGGTAGTGTAATTTGTGATCCAAAATGGGCATGTTTCCCTGAAAAATTCAGCTGTTCAACTCTTGAATGCACAAACATTTTGAGAAATATTTGGATGCTGTAATTCTGGGATTTCGAGATTGCAATCCATAAAGGTAGGGGTTTATAAAACCCATACTTTTTCTCCGATATATTCTTATAATAAAGCTATTCAGATTATTTCAATGACTAAATGATAAAAGGGAAGAGTACTTTATACACATACACACAGGTATGCGTGCACCTTTCTCTGGAAGCGCTCAGGACAGAGATATGATGATGCAACATTACATCTTGCTTTGCAGGGTGGGGGGTTGGTCATTGGCTAAGCCGGTAAGGTCAGAAAGGAGGAAGAAGCATGTAAGTTAAACTTGAGGGGATTGTAAGATTTCAAAGAAGGACATAACAGGAAGGGTACATGTCCAACTGATTGAAATTATTGTGCACCCTCAGTGCCTCTGTTTCCTCACTTGCTTATTCCTCAACCTACACCCAGCCCACTACTAAAATTGCTCTTAGTTAAATCCAACTGTGATCTCTCATTCTTTATCCTACCTCATTTATTTGTAACATCCATTTTAGGTGCCTTTCTTCTGCCCGGCTTCCATAAAACTGCCTTCTCTGCGCTTCTTCCTTTCACCTAGCCCTTCACCACCGCCCTCGTTGCAGGCTTGTTTCCTAATTCTTCCTTTAAAGAAACTGGTAACCCCAGCGTTCTGGCTCTGATGGTTTTCTTTTCTTTTGAATTTTCTGCCTTTGTTTTTTTCTCTTTTACTTGTTCAAAGGTGAAATTCTCCATTCCTACACACTTACATCTTCCAGATCTGCAGCTCTAGTACAGAATTCTTTCCTGAGCCACAAATTTCTCTGTCAACTTCTACTGGACATCTTCACATGAATAAGCCAAATGTATCATGTTTCAAATTAAATTCTTTTATCTTCCTTCCCTAAAATATTCCTTGTCTAGACTATGTGAATGATATCCACCTCTCCTTATCATCTGTGAAAGAAACCTGGAATTAATCAGATCATCAGCCTTTTTCCAGCAATAATCTGTTTTCTTTCCTTTTCTATTTCCAACAAGGTGATCCTAATTATTTTATCCCTTGTTACTGAAAAAGGCTCGCAGCTTCCAGTTCATTTGTGTCTATCCTTCTTTAAGGCTAATATTTCTCCTATTTTTCCACCACAGTGATCTACCCAAATGGCAGATCTGATTTTTTCAGTCCCCTATTTTAACTCCTTCAAGGACTCCTATTCTCTTCATAATAAAATGCACACCCTTCAGCCCTGAAGGCACGCAAACACTTTTGTAACTGATACCTTGTAGACCTCAGGGCCAAGTAAAATATCTGTTAGTTCCCCAAATCAGCAAGCTATTTCAAGCCTCCAGGACTTTTTACAGACAGGTGTCCTCTCTGTAACACAGTTCATCTCTTCCCCTCCTCATTCTGTCTTGTCCATTCAATGCTGTATCATGTCCCTTTTAGGGGTCACCTTCATCAAACCGCTTTCCCGATGGCCAGCTCAGTGTCATCTCTGCTTCCAGAGCACTTAAGGCATTTTTTATTGAGGTACTTACCACATGGGTTTGTCTGTCTCCTCCAGTCCTCAAAAAGCTAGGAGCTGTAATTTGTCACAGTATCTCCTGACTAGGACATAATAGGAATTTAGTAAATATTTACTAAATTTTAAAATATGAGCAAAGTTATAAGAATGAAAATTTGTTGGATGTGTAATGGGTGAATGATGAATACATTTTGAAGGGCAGAGAAAGGTAGGGTTGGAAATGCTGAATTCTGAACTACTGGACAAATAAAAGGCAGGACCTGGGGCTAGGGTTTCTTGTAGAAACCAGTACTAGAGCAAAGCAGGTCACAGCGGATGTAAAGCCCTCTCCCCTGTCACACACCCCAATTCTGAGGCAATAGAATACGGACTGAGGTTGACGGGCAAGTGTGTGAAGGTGGAAAGTGAAGGAGGGACTCCAAAGCTGGAGTCAATTTTGGTGGCCACACTAAGGCTTCAGAACTGGAATTAGGTAGCTGTTGAGGTTTTCTACGTAGCCTGGATAAGAAAGAGAAAATGGGGATAATCTTATATCATGAAACATCTTAAATGTCAGGCTGAAGAGTGGTTCTAAGTCTTGGGTCCCCAGGTGATCCATGAGATGTGGTGACCAGAGGGTGACAAGATGGGAGCTTGGAAAAGGAGGCTGGACCGCACTGCGGAACACTGCAGGCAGAGTAGGGGCCAGAGGTGACCCAGTGAATGGTGGGAGGGCATTTAAGTGACCCATAATTATGAGAATATTTCAGTGAATATTTACAACATATTTCAGTGAATATTTTACAAAATATGTATTTTGTAAAAGGTAATAAAAGCTTAAACTGGAGGGTGGCAGTGAAACAATGAGGAAGAAAAATGCAGCATCCGTGGGAAAATTGGGAGTGGCCTTGAGACTTGATAAGAGAAAAGAAAGATGTACATTTGCAAACAGAAATTTTAATGAAATAAAATGGTTAACTATTGATTACAAAAACAGAACATATATCATAGAGCCAGGTACTTATTTTTGAGGGAAATAGCTCCATTGATTTAGGGTACCTGTGTTACTCTTTTACACAGAATAGCAATTCATATGCTATTTTTAATAATGAGTGGCTTTTCATCTGAATGAAGACAGAATCTTAATACCTCAGGTATCGCAGGTACCCTGGAGGTATCATGTAATGCTGGGTATCGGCTCAGTGGAAGAATCGCAGCCAGCTCCTACGAGATCAAGTTTTGCCGAGCCAGCCCCATACAGGAGACCTTTAATTGTATTCCTTGATGGACACTTCTACCCTAAAATTATTTTGCTTTTTATTAAAAAAAGAAACAAAAACATGTTCCAGACAACACTCTTGTTGGAAAATAAGAAAATTTTATTTAGAAGTAGACTCCGATGATGTTCTCTATCAATTCTGCCCCCCCACCCCAAATTCTTCACCTCAAAAATAAAATTTAAAGACTCAAAACCTTTCACATTACCAGCTTTCTACACTCAGAAAGCCAGACACATATGTGAATATTATTTTGTGTTTTGATAGTAGATTTGAAAATAATTTAATACCATTGTGACAACCCAAGTTATTATCAATTGTTTTTTATAACCCTCATTATACAGACCTCTGGGAGATCATATTAATATTGAAAAGCACACAGTGTCACACAAAATAATGCTTTTAATTATAATTAAAATGGAAGAAAATCTCCTTTCTGTGTGGAATGATTATGTAGGGGTCATTCTTTATTAGACACAAAATCCTTGAAGATTGGGACATGTCTTATTTTTCGGTGGAAGGTCACAATCAAAAACATTTTTGAATAAATGACATTTTAAAAAAATATAACACTTACATAGAACCTACTATGCACCATGCACCTACCCAAAGTGATTTACAAACATTAACTCATTTAATTCTCATTAGAAAACCTTGTCTGACAAAGGAAATTAAGGCATGGAGAGGTTAGACTATTTGCCCCCAAACCCACAGCTTCTTAGAAAGTGATGGGGCCAGCCATAAAACCCAGGCGAAGCCATGCCAAATCTGTGGTTTTAACTAAAACTGTTTTTTAAAATTCTTCTTTAAATTAAAATATATAAAATATGTATATAAATATATATTTTATTACAGTATTGAACTTAGAACAAGAAGACCTAGGTTCAAACACATATTAAATTTATTTGGTTTGTGGTTTTGAGCAAGTACATTAATCTAATAGGTCCTTAATTTCCTCATAGGTAAATCAGAATAATAGCTGGTACCTCACAAAGCGATTGTAAGCTTCACATAAATAATTCATGTGAAAATTCTAGAACATAGTCAGCACCTGGAATCTGTTGGTGTGCCAAGGAGAATGGTACTGTTTTTCTCCTTCTCCCCTTTCAAAATGGTACATATTTACACATTACACACCATGCAGGTCTTAGCAAAATAAGGTCAAGTTCTGTGTTTCACAAAGCATTATTTCCAACATCTCCTACAGGTAGACTTCATTTATCAAAACATTTTCTAGACAGTCAAACAAGCTTCAAACTCAATAGGTTGTTTTCTGGAGAAAAAGATTTTTTTCCTGGAAGCTGTTGTGATTTAAACATCTACCAAAAAAATCTCTTTCTTCTGGTTGGGAAATCAAGTTATACACTTTATTAAAGAAAAAAGGTTAGACCATCAATAAAACATATACTATTTATTTTTCAGTAAGACCCTCTGACATTAACAGGCTCTGCCAAATGTGACGGGAACCATCTTGGCCATTGGTTCCTAGTTATGGCTGCACATTACCATCATATATATATTTTTTTAAATAAAAATGTGGACCCCTTCCTCAGATATTCTGATTTCATTGGTTTAGGGTAGGGTCTGGACAGCCATATTTTTTTTGAAAGTTCTTCCATTGAGTCTAATTTGCAGCCCAAGTGGAGAACACTGCTTTAGGCTATCATTGAAAATTTCACCGGTCTCCTATTTCCAGTTTGTTTTTACTCTTAATAAAAATCAACAATAGATAATCATTCATCTCAACATTGCAAGAGTACGAGAAGTTCACCAAGAACAGAGAGCCACAGCACTCCTAGGCTGAGATTTAGCTCTATTTCTTTAACTGACTGGAGCAAATTCTATATTTCTCTAGTCATCATTCATTATCCAGAATTCCAAAAACACAAACAACGGGAAACAAAAGCCGAACCGATATCAGCTAAATTTTCTTCAATGCCAAGCATCACAAGACAATATAACTGTAAAATTATTTATGTGTTCCTGTGCATAAGTTGTAATAAGGATTTCATGTCTCCTGTGCTCAATATGCTGGTGTGGTCAACAAGTAATCTTAGAGCACTTCACAATATGACTGAATATTATTCCTGTAGCTAGAGCTCCTGAAATTAACAGTGGATTAGAGGCATAAAACCCAAACAAATCGTGGCTGAGGGACATTTTGAGCTAGTTAAAACACTGAGTGGAAAGGAGTGGCCCCCGAGAATGCTGGCTCAAACTGCACAGATGCTTTGCAAATCTAATGACCTTGGTTCCTCTCATAATGCTAGTGAAGAGGACCAGCAATTTTGAATTATAAAAGCTGAGTTCTTGAACTGAACACATAGTAGGCTAGCAACACGCTCTTACAAATTATACTTTATAAATTGCACTGCACCAAATGCATTAATTCCTACTTTGTCAGTCACGGTGGGCCAAAGTGGTCCAAACATGTAAAACATTTGCCTTCTCTTATCATGTAAGACACACTGAAACTTGGACGGTCTGTTATTTAAAGATTAGTTTCAGGAACTACATGGTCACACTTTGGTTTCTCTTGAACATTTCACTTTCAATCACGCAATAATTTCAATGAATAGCTATGACTAGATGATTTGGCTTAGGTTAACTACAACCATGACATCGGGAGGGTCTCCTGAGTGTCCGTTAGTGGAGCCCTGCCTTCCGGTCTTGCATGTACTGTATTAGGTTAATAATAGGTTAAAGCTTTCAGATAGAACGCAAGTAGATTTGCAAAATAAAGCCTGAATAACAGATTAAAAATCTGATCGGACTGTTGATTTTTGACTTTGATTGAATTTTCTTGGACCTCAAGAAAAATACATGTTTTGGGAAAAAGAGTTAATTTATTAGAGCTGTTCTTGATGCCTTTCACCCAGGCTTGGAAAGAGCATCATGAAGAAAGAGTACCCATTTGGAAACTACGCACACAACATATTTTTCCTAATAGGTGTGAAGAATGGCTGCTATGCATAAACGATTGTTGGAAAATAATTCTCTGTAAAACATGACTTAACAAGCAACTCCATTCACCCCTGTACTCATTCCCAATATCCAGAACAGCCACCACACATCACATAGACACCGGCATCATCTTTCTGTTAGTTAATAAACACCGTTTGGAAAAAATCCCACCACTGTTAGCCCCATAATTTCCATACCCAATAAGGTGGAGAACAAAATTTTGAGTGAAAAATCATATTAACAACATAATAAAAGTCACAAAAATCAGAGGACTTTTCAATATGAAACCGTAAGTTGTAGCATCTTCCCAGGATTACCTTTTTTTCCTTAATCAAGGGTAAAGTGGAGCGCCTGAGACCAAGCTGACCCCTACATCAGAACCTCAAACACCACAATCAAACAGCAGTTTTACAATAAGAAAAAACAAGGAAACTCAACCACCGCCACTGTTAACCATCCCTGGGAACATCCCAAAGCTCATCCCCAGACCCTCCTTACCTCGCATATTGGCACTGGGCGGCTGGGCACAGCTCAGTAGAAGAGAAGGAAATTCTCAGGTGCTCCAGACTCTGGAACTCAAGCCACAGCGTTCATCTGCAGGGCAGGAGATGTTAGGTGCCGGGTGAGGTGCAGACAGTGTGCACACCTCCAACCCAGGCAGGTCGGCCAGCCTCGCGCTGCAGCCCACCCAGAGTGGGGGGCTGCTTTTCTTAGTTTGACAAGAGAGCAAACAGCATTAAGTCCTGAACCCTCTCTCTCCTTTCCCCCCTTTCCGATTTCCTGACACTTTAATTCTGCCTTAAGTGATGCTTTAAACCCAGTCCCAGCTTGTATTACAGGCTAAAAGGCAACTGCTTTCCCCCCATGCTTTATTTCCATCTCCCCCAAGTCCAGGAGGCTCACCTTCCAGGCGCCTTCCTTCTCGCTCTCAGCTGTGAGCAGTGCGCAAACTTCTCCGGACTTAGGAGTCTTATACTCTCCCGCACTCCCCACTCCTCCCGCCTTCCTCCTCCCTCACGGCCCCCCTCCCAGCTGCAGAGGAGGTGGCTGCGGAATTGAAGAGCGCCAGCCGCCCCCCTCCGCCCCTCCGCCCCCGCCAGCCCCTTCCTGTCCCCGAAGGGGGAGTGGCGAGCTGGAGAGCTCCGTGCGCCTCCGCGCCAGCCCCTCTCGCCCCGGCCCGCGGGAGTGGGGCTGCGCCCTCGGCTACCTTGCTCCAGTCCGGGCTGGGACTCACTCCACGCGTCTCGGAGACCAAAACGCAGCGTAAACACGGAAAGCAAGAGAGGGACCAGAGTTAGACCTGGGGTAGGGAGGGGTGGGTGGGCTGGGGGCGATGGTCCGGTCTAGGAGATTCGTACCGTCCCTGGAGACAGCTTTTTGGGAGCCCTGACCCCTCCCTGGAGGATGCAAATGCGGAGGGAGGTGAGTTTCCAACAGAACCCTCCTGGGAGACCTTGCCACCCTGGCCCCTTCAGTCACTACTCGGGAGACAGCACCACCTGGGAGCCCCTGGAGAGGGTCGGTAGTGGGTGAGGCAGTGGAAGTGGGATGGGGATGAGTGGGAAAGCGATTGCCTAGGAGCTGGGTGCGGAGAGCAGGCAAGAAAAGGAGCCGGAATGCAGGAGGTAGGAAGAGGGACCGTGGGGGTCCAGGAAATCCTGGGAGAGCTACGGAGTTAGGCAAACTGGCTAGAGCTGGGGGCGCTGGCTGGGTTTGGGGGAACAACGCCCACCACGTAGGAGTCTGGTGGTGGGCGCAGTGGCCTAGGGTGAGTGAGCACAGTGGGGACGGCGTGGGAAGACGGGGGTCTGGAGTGCCAGACTTGGTTTTGGAGACTGCCAACACCTCCTGCTTCCCTCCTAAAGCCTTTGATGCCAGGTGGATTCTGGGACGATCCCAATCCAGACAAGGTGCAACCCGAGCGGTAGCAGCTTGGTAGGTGGGCAAGTTGGTTCCAAGGACGCACAGCCCTTAACATCCTTTAGCCCACCGCTAGGGCAAGGCAGTAGCTGACACTTATTTTTTATTTTTATTTTTTGAGAACTCTGTGCACGGGGCTTTGGGTTAAGAACGAAGCATCCCGCGCATCCCGGGACTGCAACGAGGCCATACATCCTCCAGGTTACCGGAACTGTGTGCTCAGCGAAAGAAATAATAACATAATAGGACAAGAAAAAAGGCAGACGGCAGCGCAGCACACTTCCCGGGCAGTCGCAGTTTTTCCTAGACGGAGTGCCCTGTGAATGGGACTGCAACCCGCACCCATCGGGCCTCTGATTCTCCCTGGAGAGATAAATCACTATAGCCAAAGGGTGCAAGTGCGTCTGCCCAAAGGGGATCTCCCACTCTCGACCCCAGAGGGACCTCAGGGACCTCTAATTTGTGTGACTGGCGGCTTTTAGGGAACCCAATAGAGGACACAGTCAAGGGGCAGAGCGGCTCCCCCACTAGACCTTCCAGGGTGGGGGTGTTTTTCCAGGCCCCATCTCCCCTCCATATCCCCCTCCTGCAGTCTGGTGACCTAGAGGGCTGCCTGTGACTCACCATGCATTCAAACCCTACAGCACCATACCACTGCGGGAGAATATTCTCCAGTCCCTTCATTCCTGGGATCTAGGTGGGCATGTTGTTGTTAGCAGCTAAAAAAAAAAAAAAAAAAAAAAAAAAATGTGACTAGGAAAGTAATCTGGGCAATGAGGAGAGGAGTCTTGCAAAGCAACACACAAACAAAACCCATAGAAGAAAACTTCTGAATTCAGGATTTAGATATGAATATTGACTCTGTTCGCCGACAGCCGTCCTGAGTTCAGTAGCTCCCTGCTTCTCAGCTGCTGCTGACCCTCCAACACCTGACCATGCACCTTTGTAAGAATTCTCTTTCAGAACATCAATTACCCCTTTTGGGGGGATAAACAAGCAGTGAATTGTAAAAGTTCTTTGAGTATTTCCTATGGTCAACTCTTAGGGGCCAAGCTTTGAAAATTCCCTGGTTGCAGCCCAGATCGTGGGCATAATATTGCATCGGGAGATTTTTTTGTCAAGTGGAGGGTGCTGCTGTCCTCTGCACTGTGACAGAGCTAGCTAGCTAGCTAGAACAGGGAGATTTTTCTGTTGGAAGTTAATCTTAGGGCATCCTGCATCCCTGATGGACAGTCAGTAACCTGAGAGCAGGATGGGCTTGGTTCTGTAAAGCCACTAAAGATGCATAGACCACAGCCCTTAACCTTAACCGAGAGAGACAAAACAGTCTCAGAATTAGTGAGCAAAATGGCCTGGATATCTTACAAACCTTAAACTGCGTGTAGTACAAGCATAAGAGACCCAGGCTGATTAAAGTGCTGATTGTGTTAGAGACACTGGAGGAACATCTCAGCAGGCAGAAGACCTCGGGAAGGTAGACACAGCAGAAGTGGGATCAAGGATGAGGCTTTCTGGTCTCTCCAGAGGGTGAAATTAACATTGCGGGCACAGGCGTCTATTGAGCACCAAAGGGCTTTGCACCTGTTAGGAGCACTTGGCATTTACAGAAATTTAACTCTTGCTGTCTTAACACTTATCAAAACATATTCTGTGTAGAAACAGTGTTGCAGATTTTGGAGGGCGGATATTAACCTGGGTATGGTCTGATAAGAAGAATTGGTGGTGTTTTTTGAAGGGAAGAAGGGATTTCAGTCCTGGGTTCTGAAATCAACTTAGTAGATTTCAGCTGCATTTAAAAAACGAAGTGTAGGATAGGAGATAGTAAAGTTCATTTTTTTTTTTTTTGTGACAAGTGTGAACATGGTATCTTGAAACTTGTCTTTCCTGTTCGTGTGTGTGTGCCGAGATGCAAAGTATAGTATGTTTTCTTCTGTGACTCAGTCAGAAGTGTCTGAAGATATTTGGTTACAATAAGCAACTCCTCAAATAGAATACCTTATATTTGCAAATAACTCTCTAAAGGGAATTAATTCATCATAGGGACCCTAAGAAAATAAGCATCTGAACATGTGGCAATCACACATTTCTGATGTTTTTAGATTACTTATGACTAAAATTCTATCCTTATGGGAATTTGTCCCTTTTTATCTTTAAAAACATTTGCCTTTGGGGAGATATTTACTTAGAGAGAATTCTGTTGTAGATCTTGTCTTCCACGTCTGGCTACTGAAAAACCGTCTTTTGCTGCAAACCCCACTTCTGTCCTCAAACCCTCCATTCTCCTTGCCGAGGAAGGGAATTCGAAGTTCTGCTACTAGAAATGGGGGAGGCCGGGGAGCATCTGAGGTCTGTCTCTCTGGTCCAAGGTTTACTGGTCTGCAAAAGCAGGACTAGGACCACATCGCTTTAATGCCGTTTATGATCCTAGGACCCGGTGACTTCCTGAAATGCAGAGTGGAAGGAAAATTACCTGTTATTAAAAATTAACTCTACTAAAACTTGCTCTTTATATGATACTGTAAAGGAAGGTTATATTACGGAGGGACTAAAAAGTCATTTAGTTCTGTTTGGAAAAAATCATTTGTCAGGTTAAGGAAATTAGTTTGTGTTCTTTTGAAAAGAATTTTAGAGAAAAAAATCGGCTCTCTCAGGAATCCAATACGTGTCTTTAGTTAACTCTCCAATCAGCAAAGTTTTCTTTACATTGAAATTCAGCCTAATCCCTCATATGTATCAGCAGTTTAATGTACATTTAACATCACCTTATGCCATCACACACTGTCCTGCCACCCAAGGGGGACCCAGAAATATAATATGCAGCCCCTACCCTCAGGAAGCCCCCAGTCTACTTGAGGACATTCAATTTTTTCCTCTTATAGCCTCCTTCCAAGGAGACAGCAGCTGGTGATTATCCTGTATATAATTACCCTTCACAGATTTTCAGACCTCATCATGACAGAGAGAATAATAATCCACCGTGGTGAAGAATGAATATTTTCATTTTGAAACAATTTAAACCTCCACATGATAGATCAAGCTCTCCTGAGGGTAGTCTCCTGCTTCGGTTTTCCACCTCCTTTTACAGCAACAAGAGCCGATGCGCTCATAAGTCTCACTTCTCTCGTTGTCTTTCCAAGGGTGTAACACAGTTGTGTTTCTCTGCAGAATGTCTCCTAGCAGGGAACAAACAAATTCCATTTAAGCTAGCAAGTGTCTTTCCGGATTGTATGACCATAAACTGCACTTGGGTTAACTGTTAACTTTATAAATAAATAACTCAAGGTAGGAGGGAGTGTCGGGGCTATACGTTGGTAAGCAGCAGTCGAAACTAATTGCTTCCTCTCTGATAAAGTTAAGAAATATCCAGATATTTCCTATGGCTCTAGAGAGAATTCTCAAGGGAAATCCAGGAGCCAGGAGAAAAACTGCAGAAGCAGACTGATGTATGCATTTATTTATTAATTCATGTAATAAACAATAACTGGGTTTTCAAAGTTTACATTCTAGTGGGACGATGGAAATAGATAAGAAAAGAAATAAGGTGTTAATTTCAGACACTGACAATGATATAAACCATGGACAGAGGACGGAGAGGCAGGCATGGGTAGTGCCGTCCTTGGCTGCTCAGGGACGGCCCTCCTGGAGCTGGGATGTGAAAGACAAGGAGCCGGCCATTCTGAGCTCCCTAGCAGAAACCTCGTATGGTGCCAATTCACTGTGCCCCCTGCCCATTAAATGAAAGGAAACAACGCTTGGTTCAGGAATCTACTCTTTTTGTGATTCTGTGTGTGTGTGTATGTGTGTGTACTTGTAAAAGGCTTTCTGTAATTTACTCATATTTAGTCTGTGCTCAGGAATCTGGGAGATGGCAGATATTGACTCGCAGTAAGTGAGACAAGTAGTGGTAATTTGCAGTATTGTGGGGGTGAGACCTCTCACATGGCACCAGCGTTTCAGCTTGGGCTGTCTCAGGATGCACTGGCAGAGTCCTGAAATGCAAGACAACTTACAGTATTACTCAGAACTAATGTAAGACTTGTCTTTAATCCTTATGACTCTTAGTTTTCCCTTATCTGATGAAAAATCAATAGTTTTATTGAACTCCTCCCACCTAGTATATGCTATGCACTATACTAAGCACTTTCATGCATTATCTCATTTTTAAGTCTGTGAAGTCGGTGCAATTATTTTCCCATTGTAAAGATGAAGAGACTGATGCCTAATGATTTCAGTGATTTGACAAAGAAGCTCAGATTTAAGAGGCTGACCTTGATTCAGTAATTACTCAGTACAAATCTTATTTTCATTGGCAATTCTATACAGATTCACATATGTTTAAATGACAGCCAAAAAATCTTTCAAAAAATAATTTGTTTCAGCCACCCCAAAACTGAACACCTTGTCATCTGAATTACAGCAAATTTTTACCTTCCAGGCATAGTATAGACTAATGTGGAAGTCAAACCATGTAAACAATTAATAATAATTCAAAGAACCACAGCAGGAGTGTGTCCCAGTGCCCTGGGAGCTCAGAAGGGAGGGGATTAATTCTGCCTGGGAAGAGATTTGCTTTTACTAGTTATCATCTCTCTGAAATCTAATACTTTGGCATGAACAGCCTCTGGTGCGGGTGGGCAACTGTTGGAAACACAGAGTTTTACGTGCCCCAGAAATAGAACTACCCTTCTTTAGGATAAAATAAGAGGTGACATTTCCAATTACGTGGTAAGTACACCGTGAATGAAATCGCATAACAGAATATATTGTCCATACAACTTTTCTTTGGATGTTGCATTTAGATATTTAAAACATCGTTTCCAGTTTCCAGTTTAAGCAAGAATGTCATTTGGATGATAATGCTTCGTGGCCAGGGCATTTCTAGGGCAGAAAATGTAAAAGAATAAGCAGAAAACACAAAGAAAATCTATTTTACAGTCAAAATAAAAATAGAAATAGAAACAATTGACCCCATTGCTAAAAGTGAGGCCTTACGTGTCTGGAAATGTTTCTGTAGAATTTGGAATCAACCAGCACCGACTCTGGCCGCAGGAGGAGACTGGAGGAGAGAACAGACCCCAGTTGAGAAGGGATGCCAAGTCAGATGGGGCGCTTTACTTCAGGTAGGCTTCTCTCGTGCCTTAAAGTCCTCTGAGCAGGCCCGTGGTGAGGATCTCTAAGTACTTCGGAAGTTGATCTTAGTTATAGATGTTCCTCAGAGAGGAAGGTGGGGATGAAGATGCACATATGTGTTCCAAAGGTGGAAACTGAAAAGAGAAAAGAGACATTCTGTCTAAAGAGAAAGAGCATGAATAGGTCGAGGATTAAAAGGGAGGAAGGGACTTTGAGACATGGGTATTTCATCCCTGAGGTGGTTGTTAAACTACTCTTGTCTCCGTGGTTCTTAAAAATTGACTACAGAGCACCAAACTGATCACAGATTGCTATATAAAGGGGAGGGGCTGAAAGCCAGGTCCTCAAACCTCGGTAACAGCCTCTGCCGTGTTGCGTCAGCTTTTACCAGCTTTCCCTTCTCTACTTCAAAGGGGGGCAGCATTTTTCCACATCCTCTTTATTCCTGTTCTGTTTAAGGAATGTTTGCGCTCTGCTATTGTTTCTTTCAAATGTCTGTTTATATTTCACCTCACTTTTTAACCCTTTTATGAAATTCTTCTCCCGTATATTCAGAATTCCCCCTCCTACTGTTGCGGTCTGCTTTCCCCTTTCTCCAAAAGAATACATGTTTTCATTTTCGTTGCTCAGTGATGAACCAGCTAGATTCTCAGCTTTTTTGAAAACAGCTCCATAGTATTATTTAAAAGGAAATGTGTTTCTTGTGCAGCTAAGATGAACTTTTCAAAAAAATGGACAAAAGAAATCACCCAGCGATATATGCAGAATGACGGATTTGATTTAAGTAAGGATTTAGGGCAGTGCTTCTCAAAGTTTTAAGTGCTGCAGATCACCTGGGCATCTAGTCAAATGCAGGTTTTGATGGATCAGATGGGGTGGACCTGAGGCTCTGCAGTTCTAACCAGCACCTTGCCAGTGATGCTGGTTAATGGATCACTCTTTGTACAGCAAGACTTCAAAGTCGTGCTTCCACTTGTGAACCTTATTTTTTTTTTAATTTAGAAGTAGGCATTATTTTTAAAGTGCGTTACTGTATGACCATGGAAAGTAAGACTAATTCTGGTCCTTTTGATGTCAGGAGTATCATCATATTTGAGGACGATTTCCTGGGAAGGGAATGTTGTTAATGAGGATATGCTCTTTTTGTAAGAGGAAGCTGGGAAAGAAATTTATTCTTGGATTTTGTGGACATCAATTCTCTTTCCTGGAGGATATTTGGTTAGAAGGAAACTAGTCTTCCTTAGAGGTAAAAGGAAGTGTTGATGGTGAGGGTACTTGGCATTAGTGGTGATATTGGTGGTGATGATGGCAGTGGAGTTATGGTAGTGGTGATGGTTGTGGTACTGATAGTGGTGTGATGGTGGTAGTGATGATGATTGTGGTGATGATTGTGGTGATAGAGCGGGCGGTGGTGGTGGTGGTGGTGTGATTGTTGTACTGATGTTGCTGGTGGTGTTGGTGGCCATGGTGATGCTGATGCTGATAGTGTTGGCATTTGTGGTGATTTGGTGGTGGTTAAAGGTACGATAGTAATGACAGTGTTGGGGAAAGTGATTCTGATAGCCATAATGGTGGCGGTGGTTGTACTAGTTGTTATGGTGGTTGTGGTGGTCAGCATGTGAGTAGAGATGGTAGTGACTGTAGTTTTAGCAATTTGCACTAAACAACAGAGCAGCCAAAATTGGTTTTCAATCCTAGTTCAAGCCACTTAACATCTCTGTGTAGTTGGGCAAGTTACTTAATGTCTCTGAGTCTCATCAGTTTTCTCATTTGAAAAGTGGTGATAGTGACATACTTAGCTATGCATATGCTGTGGGGATTAATGGAAATGAAGTATGTGAAGCCCTTAGCAAAGTGTAAGGCACGTAGCTGCTATTCAATAAATGAGTTGAATATTTATTGGTAAAATTGACTTTATATTCATTCTTAACTTGTGTCAACTATGTTGAATTTAGACCATTTAAACTTAGTTTATATTTTCTTCCTGTGTCTCTTCTTTTCCTGGACCCATCCTTATTTGCTCAGAATGTTAGTCATAGATTTGACATTGAACTTTGGGTGATAAATGAATAAAGACAATTCCAACTTAAAAATTCCTCTCTATAATTTTAACTTTTTAGAAATTGATATTTCTAGAATATAACAATCTATCTTTCTGTCTTGAAACTTCAACAATCCCATAAACTGGAAGGTCAAAGCCAGTGTACTAATAAATGAACGTGTATTATTTTCCAAACTTTTTTTATATTTTAGCCTAGGATCCTCCCTCAGTACCATCTTCTTGTCCAACAAGTGAGTGCTCAGAAAACTCGAGCAGGTTTAATATTGGCTGTAGACATAAAAAATTCCCTCCTTGAAAACTTTAAGTGACTTTGTAAAAAAATCCAAACTTCTTGGCCAGCTATTTAAGATCTTCCTAACTTGTATCCTAACTACCTTTGTAGCTAATTATTATCTAGTTTTCATCTTAAACTGACATGTTTTAGCCAAGTTAAGCTATTTACCCATTGGTCATACTAGCTTCAATTTATTAGGTACCCACCATGTGCCAGATACCATGTTTATAGCTTTTAATGTACACTCTCCTTGTTTCAACCCTGCAAGGAATAGTTCATTATTCTTAATTTATAGATAATTAAAGATTAGAGTAATTTTATCACTGTCACAAAATGAATAAATATTCCAACTCTTATATTTATATTCAAAGTAAGGGGAGTAAATGGTAATGTCAAAAATATAATAAAGATAAAAAACAAAACAAAACAAAGCAAGAAACAAAGACCTGCTCCTCATCATGTGTAGCTTTCCTAACGCTCTTCTGCTCACCTGCTTCTCTGCTGTTGCTCTGGTTGACTTTCTATTCTGGAAAATACGCCTTTTTAAAAAAATTGTTATTTCGTATAAAATCCTAGAACCCTTTCAAGGCTTCACTCAAAGAGCACTGACCAGGTAGTGCCTGAATTTGAATCCCAGTCGTGTGACTTAAGGCAATTAACTTTCTTCCTCTGCACTTAGGTTCCTCCACTGAAAAGTGGGAGTAATAATAGGTGTGTTTGTATCCTAAAGGTCCATGTGAGGATTAAACATATGCATGCCTTAATACTATTTCATACACACATGTGCACACACACTATATCTGTAGCTGTGAAGAAGTTAGATCAGTTCTTACACAAAACACTGTATCAGTAATTGTTGTAAAAGCAGAAGTTATTCTAGAGATCATCTGGGAAAATCCTCCTAATTGGAAAAATGATGAATCTGAACCTCATAGAGGGTTTGTAACTCTGTCTTGTGCCACATAGTTGCTGGTACAGGCAACTCTAAAATTCAGGATGTTCTCTCTCTCTCTTTATTTTTTACCAGAATGTTTACATTTTCAAATCGGAATACCCTCTCCTATAAAACCTTTTTTATCTTGCACTGAACTTTATTGTGCTTTGTTCCTCTCTCATGAGGAACATTGCACTGTAACTATTTGGGTAACTATTTTCCCTCCAACTCAATGGTGACGTCTTTAGGTGCTGGAGGCTTCCCGGCTCATCTTTGTTTCCTGCACAACACTGATGCTGGCCGTGTGCACTCACTGGCATTTTATGAATTGATTGACATCTCCTGCTAGAAATTGAAATGCAGGTGATTCCCTATCAGTTTTTAGTCCAATCCGCAGCTTTGAGGGCTGGGTACAATTATACTGTGGATGAAGCTGAGGTTCAAGCTCAGAGGAGAGGTTGGAAGGTTAATTGCATAGGTGTTCCAAAATCACCAAAGCAAAATTGAACGCTGGGTCATTTGCATTTTGGGCAGCAATCTTTTTGTTGCCTTCTTTTAATTCAGATAAATGAGAACTGTTGATCTATTATTTGCTCTTAATTTCTGTGCCATGTTGGTTTTCCTCATATTTTCATTCTATGTGTTTTCTTCATTTAATTGAATTTTGCAGGAAGTTGAATTATATTTTTTCTCTGTTTTCAAAAATAATGTTCATTGTAGAATATTCAGAAAATAAAAAGGAAGAAATAAATCACCTGTAACTTCACCAGAGATAAGCAACATTAATATTCTGATTCTTTTCTCTCCAGTTTGCCATATTAGAAATATTAAATGTATCTTATTTCTCTTATTTTATTTTAAATATATTTTATTGATTATGCTATTACAGTTGTCCCATTTTTTTTCTCCCTTTTATTCCTCTCTGCCCTGGACCCCCTTCCCACCATCATTCCCGCCCCCTTAGTTCATATCCATGGGTTGTATATATAAGTTTTTTGGTTTCTCCATTTCCCGTACTATTCTTAACCTCACCCTATTTTGTACCTACTATTTATGCTTCTTATTGCCTCTACCTTCCCCCCATTCTCTCTCCTCCCCATCCCTGCAGATAATCCTCCATGTGATCTTTATTTCTGTGAATCTGTTCCAGTTCTAATTGTTTGCTTAGTTTGTTTTTGTTTTTTAAGGTTTAGTTGTTGATAGTTGTGAGTTTGTTGTCATTTTACTGTTCATATTTATGATCTTCTTTTTCTTGGGTAAGTCTCTTTAACATTTCATAAAATAAGGGCTTAGTTGTGATGAACTCTTTTAACTTGACCTTATCTGGGAAGCACTTTACCTGCCCTTCCATTCTAAATGATAGCTTTGCTGGATAGAGTAATCTTGGATGTAGGTCCTTGACTTTCATGACTTTGAATACTTCTTTCTAGCCCCTTCTTGTCTGCAAGGTTTCTTTTGAGAAATCAGCTGATAGTCTTATGGGAACACTTTTGTAGGGACTGTCTCCTTATCTCTTGCTACTTCTCGGATTCTCTCCTTCATTTTAATCTTGGCTAATGTAATTATGGTGTGCCTTGGTGTGTGCTTCCTTGGGTCCAACATTTTTGGGACTCTCTGAGCTTCCTGGACTTCCTAAGTGTATTTCCTTTGCCAGATTAGGGAAGTTCCTCTTCATTATGTTTTCAAATAAGTTTTCAATTTCTTGCTCTTCTTCTTCTCCTTCTGGCACCCCTATGATTTGGATGTTGGAATGTTTAAAGTTGTCCCAGTGGTTTTTGAGCCTCTCCTCATTTTTTTGAATTCTTGTTTCTTCATTCTGTTTGGTTGAATGTTTCTTTCTTCCTTCTGCTCCAAACCATTGATCTGAGTCCCAGTTTCCTTCTCTTCACTGTTGGTTCCTTGTACATTTTCCTTTATTTCACTTTTCATAACCTTCACTTTTTCCTCTATTTTATGACCATACTCAACCAGTTCTGTGAGCATCCTGATTACCAGTGTTTGGAACTGTGCATCTGATAGGTTGGCTATCTCTTCATCACTTAGTTGTATTTTTTTCTGGAGCTTTGATCTGTTCTTTAATTTGGGCCATATTTTTTTTTGTCTCAGCACACTTGTTACATATAAGGGGCTGAGCCTTAGGTATTCACCAGGGTGGGGCAACCCACAATGATGCACTGTGGCACTGTATTTGGGGGAGGGGCCCAAGAGAGAACAGTGCTACTGGTTTAGCTCTCTGTCGGCTTTCAGTTACTTCCTCTGCTACCCACAAGCTAATTGGGCCCTCTGGTACTACTGATTCCTGGGTGGGTGGGTTTGTGTATGTTCTAGGATCCTATGGGTCTCTCCAATGAACTCTCTTGTGAGGCTGGGAGTTTCTCTTGCCACCTCAACCCCCATAGGTTTATTCAGTCAGAGGTTTTGAGGCTTTATTTTCCCGAGCTGGATCCCTGGGTTGTGGGTTTGTCTCACTTTCCAGTTGTTCCTACTGGTTTATCTGCATGCAAATGTGGGACCGCCTGCTCCACCAGCCCCCACTTTGCCTGGTCCTCCAGCTGCTGCTTTGCTGTGAGTCCTCTCCACCCAGACTGCCCATCACTGCCCCTCCTACCAGTCTGTATGAATGTTTCTTTTTTAACTCCTTGGTTGTTGCACTTCCATATAGTTTAGTTTTTTGGTAGTTCAGGTTATTTTTTGCTTTTAAATTTGTTGTTGTCCTTCTTTTGGTTGTGCGAGGAGGCAAAGTATATCTACCTATGCCTCCATCTTGGCTGGAAGTCCTTATTTCTCTTATTTCAAATTACATTTAAATTAAGACTGTAATTTTCTTTGCAACTTACCTCTTTCAGTCATCATCTAGGATCTGGGAGAGGTAAGTAGCACACGCACTTAGGGGGCATATGATAAGCAGTTCAAAGGAAAGATGGCATGATTTTCATCCATTAGGAAAACTCTTCACAGGTTTTACCCAGTCTGGAATCTGTTTTCTTCCAGCACAACTATGGCAGCATAAATAACACCCACCACTGTTATAGCGGTGCCTATGTAGAAACATCGCTTGTTAGTACAGCTAATGAGAGTCCATTATCCACTGTCAGAGGTACAAACATTTAGAACAAAGCACAGTGAAATTTTTAGCGTTTACATGAACCTTCTGTAAGTATTAGTATAAATAAAAAATCAGGTAAATAAAAGGGATAAAGTCTGTGAACAGCATTTTAAGTCTATACTTTGAACCGCTGTAGAGAAGAGACTGATACTCCTTATACATGTTGTGTAACTTCCTTTTGTAAGTGTGCAACAATGATCAATCCCCCCTTCCCAGCCCCCAGCAGGTTTCCTGATGAAGAGAAGTGAGTAGTTCATGATGAATGAGGTGGGAGGAGACTCTGTCAGACAAGAATATTGATGCCGGGTGGGCTTGAGGGTTTTGCCTATTGCCTAGTGAGTAGGCCTGCAGGTTATATTAGTAGGAATTAGGTATGACTGCAAAAACCCTAAATAACCGTGGGTTCATAATACTGACAATTATTTCTCTCATCAAAAAAATATATTGAAATGGACATTTCGTGAATAATATGGCTAGTAGGATCTGTTCCTCCCAAGTCCCCAAAGACCTGGGCTCCTTCCAACTTGTTGCTTTTATGTTCCTAGAATGAGGCTCATGTCCTTATGAGCTAGGACAGAGTTCCAGTGACAGCAGCCACATTTCATCAAGTGGCAGAATGCAGGAAGCAAAGGATAAAGCATTGAAGGGTGTGTGCCAGCTTTCTTTTAAGGGAAGCTCACAGAAGCTGCCAAGTGACTCTCGTACTTGCAGCACATTGGCACGAGTATGGGAAAATAATACAGGAAAATCAATATTTATTCCAGACCAACATGTGATAAAATTATATCAATAAAAGGAGGTGAGGATGAATAAAGTGGACAATTTTGATCTTTTCTAGAGAAATTATTACAAGAACCACAGGGAATATTATTAATAGCGTATTCTATTTATAATTGTGTTTCACGTAACTCTTTGATAAAATAAACAGTTCACTCTAGACTCTCCAGTGCAGGGGTCAGCAAGCAACAACTTGCGGGGCTTCTAGCACACCATCTGTTTTTGTAAACGAAGCTATGTGGGAATACAGCCATGCTCATTCACCTGTGCATCATGGCTGGCCATGTTTGCACCACCAAAGCTGAGCGGAACAATTGCATCATGGACCTGAAATATTTACCATCTTGCTTTTCCTAAAAATTTGCCAATTCTTGCTCTGGACTCTAGAGTATGGTTTCACAAGTTTTGAATGAATACTTTTTTTTTTATCTGTAATTAAGTCCCTAGTTAAAAGAAACCTTGTATATTTTTAGTACATTTAGGTGCATCCATAAATCAGATATATACTACTCTTGTTTATATTATTGTTTAGATGAGAGAGAAGGAGAAGAGATGGGAGTGGGAGTTAGGAAATATTGATACAGTTTAGTTTCTTTAAAAAGTAGAAGTAGCCCTGGCTGGTGTAGGTCAGTGGACTTAATGTGGGTCTGTGAACCAAAGGGTCGCAGTTTGAATCCCAGTCAAGGCACATACCTGGGTTGTGGTCCGGGTCCCCAGCAAGGAGTGTGTATGAGGCAACCACACATTGATGTTTCTCTTTCTCTCTTCCTCCATCCCTTCCCCTTTTTCTAAAAATAAGTAAATAAATTTTTTTAAATTCAAAAAACTATAAAAAATCAGAAGTAAATTAAATCTAGTTGATGGGTATATGGAAGGCTGTTAAATTATTTTCTATTTCTTATGTTAAAAATATTCTATAATTAAATAACTTAAAATGTCTAAAAAGGAAAAAAACATACAGCCCCGCCCTTAAAAAAAAAAAAAAAGAACTCGTAGTGGAGTTTCGATGCCATTCCAATATGGTTGTCCAGCGGATGCCCCTCACAGAGTGGTGTCAGCAGCAGATGACCCTACTGGGGTATGATGTTTTTGTGAGTGAAACTCCAGAATCATACCAGTGGGTCTAGAGCTTCTGCACATCTGTAAAATGTGTCAGCCTCTGCTTGTGTTCTTCAAAAAATAGCACCTACATCCAAAACCAGAGAGGAAGGCCACGGTCTCCCAGAAAAGGAACATCCTGTGTTGGGATTGATACAGTTTGGAGAAGAGAATGTCTGAAATAATAAGGGCTTTGCATTTTTTTGTTGGCATAAAATGCAGATCATTTACTCACAGTAGGATAAATTATTTAGGAAGACCAAACACCATGTTATAGACTGTTTGAATATTTATGTTTTTGTTGTTTTTTTTTAAAAAAAATGTACTTTCAATCTATAAGCATGTAGATATGTAAAGGAAAAATAGTTCTCTAAATAATTTAAGATTTACCCCTTTTGAGGCAATAGATCAAGTCTCATTGTCCTTTGGGGGAGCCTTCCCATATTAAAGATGTGATGTTGCCATTTATTTAAATAGGAAGGGAAATTTGAAATCTTCTACTGCTGTAAAAATTATATCTAGTCAGTCTTTGATGCACATACATACACATACAGAAAGCTGCTTATCTGCCAAAATTGGATAGCTTTACCACATGCAAGTTTAATTAACTAGAAAGGAGAGTTAAATTTTAGTAAATAATTAGGGTGATTATTAAGCACTATGGTGCATTTAAAGTGTGCTGTGTAAATGCCATCATAGCATGAATGTCACCCTGGTTTGATTCCCTGACCATCTGAAGTCATTATCTTTTGAGAATAAAACTAAAGTAATGGATAATTTTTTTCATGGAGAAGGAATATATAAAACAAAAAAACAACCTTTAGATGGGTAGCATGATAATGGGTGTTGTATATTAAGGATATAAACATGGATAAATCATTGTCTCTATTCTCAAAGAACTCAAAGCCGCCGTGAGGTGGAGAGGGAAGTCAAAAAGTGAGTATCACAGCCCTGGCTGGTGTGGCTCAGTGGATTGAGTGCCAGCCTGCAAATCAAAGGGTAGGCAGTTCGATTCCCAGTCTAGGGCACAAGCCTGAGTTGTGGGCCAGGTCCCCAGTAGGGGGCGCGCAAGAGGCAACCACACACTGGTGTTTCTTCCCTCTCTTCTCTTGCCCTTCCCCTCTCTAAAAATGAATAAAATCTTTAAAAAAATTAAGTATCACACAAAATATAAGTGTTTCAATAGAAGTGTGTATTAGTGCTTTAGGAGCACAAAGAAGCGAGCACAATTTGTTTTGACAGGGAAGCACACAGAAGGTGCCCTGGATGTACACATCAAGTAATATGAGCAGGCAGAGAAGGAGCATAAAGAGGGCTTCTCCCACAGAGGAAAGAGCACCAGGCAAGTCATAAAGGCCCCAAGTGCATACCTTGTTGGAAGAAATGTGAATTGCTTCATGCTGCCGGAATCTAAGATCATGGGAAATAAATGACAGGAAATGTAACTGTAAAGGTGGTTAAGCTTCAAGCAGAGCTTACATATGATCAAATAGGGATTTTAGAAAATAAATCACCTTAATTAAAAGGGAAAGGGAAAGGAAGGTGCAGACCAGTAGCAAGGATGGCCAATGTCCTTGTGAAAGATGGGGGCAATGGTAGCTGATTTAGGTCGTTAGCAGAGACAATAAGGAGGAGATAAATAAAAGGAAACTTGCAGGGGTAGGCCCATTTGGGGATGAGAGAGTGTAGGTAAAAATGGGCAGGAAAGGGGATAACATTAACCAAAGTAGAGAAAGTGTGAGTTGGAAGTAGGACAGGGGAAAATAGTTACTTTTCATTTTTAATGTCTTTGGGTTACTGATGCCTGTTTGAGATGGAGAGTGTTGGGATCTAGACTCCAGGGCAGAAGTGAGACCTGGATATGGACATTGGGGATTCATCTGTAAATAAGTGATGATGGAGGTTGTGGGGTTAGAGAAATTACTATGTACTGAGATGTAAAACAAGATAAAATGAGGATGCAAATGACCCTTTCTGATCAGTGTGTCACTGTAAATGGATGTGTTCCTTTGGAAGATGAGGAGGCTGCTTTGCAGTTCCTGTCTCCACTCCCTGACAGAAACTGGGCTGGATTATCTACATCCCCTCTCTCATTAATTATTATTTTTCATTCTCCCAATTAACATGAGAAAAATTAAAGTATATATGGTATCCCATGTAGTATTATTTTGGGCCCTTTTCTTCCCTCCTCTCCTTCCTTCTGGAAATACCCATCCCTGTGAGCAATAGCTCCTGATGTGTTGTCACAGTCTGAAATTACTCATTCAGGCAAAGAGCCCTACAACGATGATGAAACAGAAAAATCATAGCCAAATTGTAGCAAAACTTTTGGAAGAGATTTTAGCAAGCATATTTATGACTTTTCCACAATCTGCTATTTCTTTTATTATTAATTTAATGTATGTAGGATTATCATGATTTGCCTTTAAGAATCACATTACCTTTCATAATGACACATTTTCTTCAACAATATAATTTAATAGAAAAGTATAGCTACTTCAGTGAATATTGGAGATTAAAATGAGTTCCTGCATTTCTGTTGATTTGATCATTTTCCTGTTATCATAAGAACAGTAATTGTTTATAGAAATAGCCCAAACACTTTATTGTCTATGTTGCTTACATGCTGTGTGTGAAATACTGAAAATGTGGAAGAAATTAAAGATATTTTTTTATCTATTATTACCTAAACCTAACTTTGACTCATTCCTCTTAGATCAGCTTTAAAATAATTATATTCGATGCTCATGGACCAAACTCAGCCACAAACTCCATTTACAAATTTTAAATTACTGGAAACATTTATTTATCATTTACTTTAAGACGACCCGGCATTTAACAGCAGCCTAAGTCAATTTTGTCCTGGTGAGGTGAAACTCAGACAGTCTAGCAAGCTCCCTCAGGCTCCACACCAGAGTTCCAGAGTAAGGAGATAATACAGGCCAACAGCAGATGTCGCTGAAATTCCTGCACAAAACTGAGGACTTGAACAATATTATTTTGCAAATTCAGCACCGGAACAGTTGAAGTGGAGAGGAAAACCACAAGTTCAGTGATGCAGGTAGAACATTTTATGATGGCTTCACTGGGCAACAGTGATGGATAGGTGCAGCATATCGATTTTCTCTAGGATGTGGGGAGCTATTGGTTGGAGCAATGACCGCAGTGACCTGAGACTGTGTTTTGAATGTGGAAGAAGGTGGCAGTTCTGAACTGCACAAAGAATCTCTCCTGGATACCCAGCTTTGAGTCAGAGAGAAAGGATTGAAGTTCCTGTAATCCATAATATTAGAGTAAGAGACAGGAAGAGAGACAGGTGGACAGACAGACATAGACAGACTACAATATCACCAGCCTGGAAGCCAGGAAAAGACATAGTAAATACATATTCTTCATTTCTCTCCCTTGAAATGATCAAGTCTAAACAATTTGCTGGTGGCACTTAATAATACTTCAGTATTCTCAGGGTTCTTTCCTGTTAGGGACACTGTAGTGAGGTGGTTGGGACTGAGCATTCTGGGGTTAGCCCACCTGCATCTGCCTCCTGACTGTGTGATCCTCATCAACACATTCACATTCTTTAAGCCTCGGTTTTCTTACCTGTAAAATAGGAATGATAATAGTGCTGCCCTCACAGGCATTTTTAGTGAAAATCAAATGAGAGAACCATGTAGTGCATTTGGCATATACCAGACCCTCAATGCATACTTTTAATATATAATGGCCACTTCTTCAGACTGATAGAGTTTTTGCTTTTTAGGGTTCTTCCCACACCAAACAGAATGTTTGTTAAGCTGTCACAACAGTGATAACTCTTAGGTCTTTTTTATTCTTCCTTCTCAAAGTGGTTAAATTATTTCACAGCTTTTCAGCTGGGACCTGGTTCCACCATTCATATTCAGGCAAAACTGCTCCCTCAAACAATGGGAGGTGGGTACAGAAACTACAAAATCAGGACAAAAGATGTTAAATTGCTAGTTCCAATGTGCCTGACACTATGACATTTTGCCTGCTCTGACAGTGCCCAATTCCTGCTCAGAATAATCCAGAATCTCCTCACATGCCATAGAACTTGAGCCTGATTGACAGTTGGCCAGTCAATCTAGGCTGATGTCACTGTATTCATTTCTTAAGTTGATCCCCCAGTGAGTGCAAGCAGACAACTCCCACATTTTACTTAATAAATGTATATTTCAAAAAGCCAGCTTTCAGGTAGAACAACTAACACCTGAACCCTATCTCTGCCTTCTCCACCGAGACCCCCAAGACATGCTCATGCCCAAAGAAGCACAAAGAAGGCAAAGCGTTATTTCATTCTTGGCTGGCTTTTGCTCTGGAAGACAATACACAGCTGTAGTAGGTAGGTTGGGCTTTCCCCTTTACATGGTAGGCTACTTCCCCGCAAGATGCCCATCAGAGTCTAGTATCTTACCTCTAATGATAACACCCATGCTAGTTTCCAGGCAGGAGAAGAGAGGGAGAAGAGAGAAAGAGAAAGCTAGTGGTTTCATTCCTTGTTTTGAAGGAAAACAAATTCTGGGGCTTCTCTATGTCTTATGGATAGAAGAGAAAAAAAGCAGAAAGAAAGAGTAAAGTGTGTGTGGCTTTCCTCTGTCACCTCGGTGCCGTGGGGATTGTCTAAATGGAGCCAGGACTCTGGGGCAGCTCTGTTAACCAGCGGTGGCTGCCCCCCAAATTCAGTGTAGTGCATGGGCTTCCTTGATGGTAGTTTTCACCCGATTCTGATTCATCCTTGAGGCATAGAAAGGAGGAGGGGGGCTTAGGGAAGTTGTCCTTTTTTTCCCCACAAGCCAGAACCATTGTCTTTGTATTAGTTCTCTTGTTAATTCCATGCAGTCAAAGATCAGCTCTGTGATCAGCTGAGGGCAAGGTTGCCTCTCTCGGGGGAAGAGGACAGCAGCCATCAATAAGTCTTACCTGTATCACTACGGTGATTTTCTTGAGTAGTTTTCATACTCTATTTTGTATACTCAGGATTAATGATAGTTCTGCTTCTCTGTACTCTCTTCTGCAACAAATCACCCCAAAATTAGCATCATGAAACAACAAACCTTTATTATCTCACACAGTTTCTGAGAGATAGGAATCTCTGAATGGCTAGCCTGGGTGGTTCTGATTCAGAGTTTCTCACAGGGTTGACCTCAAGGTATCAGGTGATGCTGTCATCATTCAAAGGCTTGGCTAGGTTTGGAGAATCTGCTTCCATGATGGCTCACTCACATAGCTGTTGGCTGACCGCCCCAACCTCTCACTCCATGGACCTTTCTGTAGAGTTCCTTGAGTGTCCTTAAGACATGGCAGCTGCTTCCTTAGAGTGTGTGATCCACAAGGAAGCCAATTGTCTTTTATGTCCTGATCTTGTACATCACATGCCATCATTTCTGCCACTCGCTATTCATCCAAAGTAAGTCACAAAATCCAGCCCATATTCAAGAGAAGGGAAATGAAACTCAGCCACTTGAAGGAGGGGCCATCAAAGAATTTGTGGACATATTCTAAAACCACTCCACCCTCACATCTTCTATAATCCCCCCAGAAGTTTCTGCAATCAGTCAAAATAAATGTTAAGTTATCACTAAGGTCACATCAAGTCAAGAGTTTGCCATCCCTTCTGTTCCCTGTCTTGAATAATTTTTGTTGTTCAATCACCACCACAGTGTTAAACATTGTGCTCTGGCTACTATAGGCCAAATAATGCAATAAATTCCTTTAATGATCAAGAAAATGCCTATTTCCACAGAGAAGGGCAAATGAATTTTCCTACTCTTTTCTGCTAAGGAGAAGTTATTTGCTCACAACTGGATCACTCTTTCTCTGACAATGGAATGATAATTTTAAGTTTGGTCCTTTAACACTTCGTATTTTATCTGGCCCTACCTGAAAAGGCCTTTCTCGAGTGAATGTGTGTGCGTGCACACATGCGTGTGTGTTTAGCCCCAGCCGGTTTGCAGAGAACCACTAATATGCTTTCTTTACCAAAGAGGGATTAGTCTCAGCACAAGGGTGGCTACTGTCATGTTATTGGTTCCCCAAGAGTCCTGCCTCTGACCGGCCCCTCCCTTGCATGCTCCTCTCTGAACAGGTTCTGGGCTGTCTTTGGGGCTTTGTCCATTAAACATCAGCATATGTGGTGCAAACAGAGGCTTGATTAGTGTGGGTGCATTGGGCCATGACATTTTAGAATCTAGCCACTGGATGAGAACATCTGAATTGGACATAAGAAAAGGTCATCGGAGAAAGAATTGAAGATCCTCTACTGAAAGCCCAAGCCAACTGTTACACACGTGACTGAGGCCATCCAGGACCACCTAGATCCTGGCCCACCTGCATGAGCCCAGCTGTGACTGTGTGGAGTAGGAGCATGCTGTTCGTCCCAGGGAGCCCTGTCTAAGCTGCCAAACCACGGAGTCGTGAGCAAATCAAAGTGTTTCGGGGGTTATTGGTTGGGCAGCAACAGTTGACTAATATGACCAGTTTCTTATACGCGTATATTCTTTTCAAAGTTCCAGAATGTCAACACAGCACAGAACTAGCATTGGAATAATACCTGTGTGGCTTAACTATAAATATTTCTCCAGGATTGAAGAAGACCCCCTAATCTAAAAGTAGCAACTTGCACTCAAAATGCTGATTCTCTTATACAATAATAATTCCTGAGCAAAGCACTTTCTCCAGATCATCTCTTATCAACATCTGGGTTCAGACTGAAGTTGATAGCTAAAAAGCATCATTTGAGAAAACAAAGTAGACAGGATAAATATAGAGGATATATATTTCACATAATATCTATCTATCTATCTATCTATCCATCATCTATCTATCTATCATCTATCTCTATATATATAGAGAGAGACTGACTGACTCTTGGTTTCAGCTTTTTCAGACTATCCCTCAATCTTCTAGATGTTAAGAGGCATGTGAGAAAAATCTCACAATAAGAGGTTAATTGTGCTATGGTCATCCCTTCTCTACTACCTTTTGGAATACTAAAGGAGCTCCTCAAGTGTCTGCTGCCAAAAGCTGTGCTTCCAGATGCTCCCCTCAGGAGGCTGGTGCCTCAGGGCCAGATTGGAAGCAAAGTACCTTTGCCCAGGTCTCATGCTGTATGTAACCCTGCTGCTTCTCATCTCCTGAACTCCATTTTCTCATTTCCTGAACTCATCTCAGCCCTTTGGGGCTGTTAATGAACTTCACTACTTTAGCACATACTAGGTGCTCAATACGTATTTACTGAATAAATGAAAAAACATTTTTATTAGAACACAATGTTCTTTTCTACTACATTTTTTTTTTCTAATTGGAGCACAACCTGACTTGCTATGCAGAGACATGCAAGTTCTCAGTACAGATTTAAAAAAAAAACAAAAACCCTCAATAAATAGGGAAAACCTATGGCCATGTCTCTATTTAGGATCGAGGCTCCTTGCTCCTAGAAATGAATTCCAGCTGTTGATATCTACTGAGGGTTTTGTAAGAGCTTGCTGACTCCTTGTAAGTTTCAGTCCACAACAGCAGCTTTCCGTTTGGTCTGAGGCTTAAGAATAAGTCTTTTACGTTCCTCTAAACAAATCTTAGGGCTGAAGGTGGCCAGGTGCCTGTTCCCTCCAAGTCACTCTCTTTCAGCAGGTTTTTAAATAGTTTTATACCTTAAAATCCCAGAAATTTCTGGATCCCCAATCCCATTCATATTAGAAAAGTACACTTTCATTTTGAGGTTTAAAAGGAAGAAACCACTTTTGATATAGGAACCTGTGCACATTGTAATTTGTTCTCCATGTGTCCATTACCAGGCACGTGCTTGCTGGCTTCCAGAAATAATTGCAGATGCATAATGTTAGGGCTAAATGCCAAACATAGTGTTTCACCCAAACAGCCCTAGCATGCATTTGGCTCCCAAAAGAAATCCATTCACAAAGGAGACAAACTAGGTAATACAATTTTTTACATTAACTGGGGTTTTGTCTCAAAACCCAAAAATTCTAGGCTGGGGTAGGTGAAAGAGTCATTTTTCCTAACCTTGTTGACCCAAATCGCTTCAAGCAGGATGTGAGTCCTATCCTGCTCGTCTCCTCCATCTTCTCCAAATTTGCCACTCCAGTGTACTGAAACGCTACTTTCATTGCCCCAAAGAAAAGACAAATCAGGTGAAGGAAAATTTTAGAGTTTACTCTAATGGCTACTGACTTGGACTTTGCTAGATTTGAACAGGCCCTCTTAGAGTCCACGTGGAAGTGTCTGACTAGAGCTACACAACTGTGAATCATCCGTGGCCAGTGGCACTTGCATATTCATGCCTCTGTCCACTCAGTGGATGCCTTTAGATGGCACCAAGAATATGAGAAAGGCTTATATAATTAAAAACAGCCATTTTAAGAACAAGTAGCAAACTCAGGTATTCTATCAAGCTTATATCATAAATGTTTGTTAATGATTAAAGGTAAAGTTTTGCAGTTGGGAGGTTTTCAATTCTAATTTTTGGTCTGGCCTTCAAAGATTAATAGTATAGACCTATAGTGTTTGGGACTGAGTCACACATGACCAGGAATGTCCTTATGGGAAACAATGCAGGATCTCTTTTAAGAGTAAAGTAATTAAGTTTGTTTTCAATATCCAGCTAACTCTGTGACTCTCAATGTTACCACTGGGAAGATTTAGCTTCAGCAATATCACAATTGCGAATGCTGTCTTTAACTAAAGGTCACTTATTTTATGCTAAAAAGGAAAGTAATAGTGCCACTGTTAGTGCCAATGGAGCTCACACACACAGACACACGAACACGTACACACCACCGTGGGACCTAAATTCACATCAAATACATATTTTATTACCCAGATTAATTTTACTTAAGCCTTTGTTTTTTAGAAGCAATAGTCATACATCTAAAAGCCCCAATATTGTTGTAATGGCAGGGAGCTTCTATTCAAATGTATAATATGTATACTAAAATTTTGGATGTGGGAGGATCTAAGATAAAGATGAAGTTACTTGTTGAATAAGTAATTAAATAGTTACTTAATTATTGGAATAATTATTTAAAATGTGCTTTCAGTTGATTTGACCAAATTATACCCTATTAAATATAAAAAAATTAATCACAAATACACCAGATTTCTAACTGAGATAGTCTACTGAAATACTTTATAAACTCCAGAAAAATGACCTATTTGTTTCTGCATCTTGCTGAGAGATGAGGGGACATTCATATCTCTGCACATGCTTTCTTTTTTATACTTTTCTGTTTCACGTCAAAGTGAACATAATAAGACTTTGTGCAACAAAATGATCCTTGTATTCGCATAGCTATTTTCAGTTGATTATAATGTTTAGGTGTATCAAAATGTATTTGTCTGGAATGGCTGAACATGTTTGTATTACATTCAGTGTAGCCTGTATTGTTGACTTTTCTTGTCTACTGGTATTTCTTCTTTCTATATTAAGCCTACTAGGAAGAAAGTCTCTTCTTTATTAAAGGTGCATTAAACTTTGGGGGATCGAAAGCTCTCTCTTTAATATGTACAAACACTTCAGAAGCCTAAAGAAGATAATGTGCTTCTAAAAAAATGATCCCTTTACTCCCTTTTTACTAAAATATGACCCATAGTAAGATGATGCATAATGCCAGATAACGGACCATCCTGAGTAGCCCATGCCACTGAACACTTATGCTGGCCCCACAAATAATGTTTTTTTTTTTTTCCCAGAATAATGTTTTAAATGTGGAAAAATCTTTTAGTCATGCTGTTTTGTTGCTTTTTCTTTAGGAAAGGAAGCAAAAGAAGAAAAAAATTGTTATGTATGTTTTTCCTTTTGAAGGGCTTCAGGGGCCACAGAACTTTAATGTTTAGCTAAAAAGAATATATATATTCTTTAAAATATAATAAGAATATATTTATTAAAAAGGAGAAAGCAGGCCTAGGAACTCATGGTATAAAAATAGAGTGGAGTGCTAGAAAAAAAAATGGCAAATTCAACTGAAATAAATGCTAACCAATTTTCAGCACTACGAAAATGCTCCGAGACTTTTTTGTCATTATAAAGACAGTGCTAAGTGTGTCCTCACAGGCTTACATAGCCATAAGATCATCTTGTGGGGCTCCTGCCTCCATCAGCAAACTGTGGTAGCACTCATCCTATTTGACATTGACACTGATAGCATGATGTTGATAATAATGTCACAAGATCAGGTTTATATTGGCATTTCACAGACCTCAAGATGCCACGTGATCTTTTGGATTTCTACATTTAATGTATAACTTGACCTCCGGAAGCAGTAAAGGGGGACTGACTGCACGGTGGATTCAAGTGCAGCCCCACAGAGTTTCCACAAGGTTGTGAGGTCCCAGAGTTTTGCCATCAGGCCTTAGAGATTCTTTAAAAGCATTGATTCTTTAAAAGCAATCTGTCCTTGTGCCTGAAACAGATTCCTCTTCACTTGGCTTTGTAGGTTACCTCAGAGATGAGTGCTTTTTTATTCTAGAGGACTCATTATGTCTAGGACAGAGACCCTCCTCTTAATTTCTTCCTATTTGGAACCATGGCCCAGATAATATTTTGAGATCTTTACAGCAGCGTTTTCCAAACTGAAGAACACAAGCTGTAGATCGATTGTAATATCAATTTAGTAGGTCTAGAGAAGCAATTACAATAAAAACATACTATATAGCAGCTTAAAAGTGACCCAACTGTGACAGAATAGAGAATATTAGCTTTCATTGTATAGTGAGGGTCTTTGATTCAATTAATATGCATGTAAGCATATAAGTATGCTTACTAGATCATGATGAAAATGTATTTTTTAACTGAGTTGGGTGAAAAAAGTCTTGAAAAACAAATGATTTATGACAGTGTGGTTTGATAAATGTTATGCTTTAGAAGGATTTGATGATTGAATTAAAGAAAATTGTCATTTTAACTGGATAGACACATACCTAAGTGGCAAGAAAATGAAATACACCTTTATCTCAGAATGTATAGTCTCCCACAGGCCTATTAAATATAGGATGGGTCTATTGGGATTTCACAAAGAGGAATTCTCTTTCAGAGGAAACACACTCCCTTCTTGTAGGTGTCTGGAGAGTTGGGAGTGATGGAAGGTGAAATGCAAAACTGGTCACTTTCTCAAACACGAGTCTAAACTGCTGAGTGCTCACTGGCTGACCATTTCACTTCTTGTTCATTTTTGATTTGTAGTCTCATGACCTGTTTCCATACGATGTAAAGCTTAAAAATTTCTTTAGATTCTTTTTATTTTGAGCACACAAAAGAAAGCTTAGGACATTTTCTCTTTGGAACTAACTTTAAAATATATCTCATTCCTCCGTGGTCACCCTGTATTTTTTCATTGTGAAATTTGGATAGTTTCTTACAATTACTCATCATCCCATGCACTGTTCAGGGAGCATTACAGCGTACTTTTCATCATGGGTGGCCCCTTTGCTCAGTTGGAGACGTCACCAAATTACCTATTGCTAGGGATAAACCCCAATTGGTATCACTGGTCACTCATCTTTCAGTCAGTCCTTTTATCTGATAGAGAATAATTACTGATGTGGGACATGAATTCAGTTGGGGTATGCATTTCATACAAAAGAAAATCTTTTAACATGAATTTAGAGAACTAGAAATGGTGACCAGTATTCTGTGTTAGTAATTACAAAACATTTTTATTTGCTTTTTTTAACATTTTGTAATTTTTATTTTTTATTGTTGTTCTATTACAGTTCTCCCAATTTTCCTCAACAAACTAAAAATGGAACTACTTTTTGACCCAGTGATTCCACTGCTGGGATTATATACTAAGAACCCTGAAACATCAATTCAAGAGAACCTATGCACCCCAGTGTTCATGCAGCATTATTTACAGTAGCCACTTGCTGGAAATAGCCAAAGTGCCCATCAGGAAATGAAGGAAACAAAACATTTTTCTATATTCTAATCAGGGATCTTATTATCTTAAAACTCCTTCATGCTTTTGTTTTTTCTTTTTGGCAAGAGAATCAGGATTATAATATCTCTTACTATACTTTTTAATCCTATGTATATCAGCGCTGCTGAGATATTAAAAAAATACACACATTCTTTCATTACTATTCACATATCCTAGCAATTTTTCCTGGTGACCCCATCTTCAGATGGTGTAGTCATGCAGTAGGCATGAATGGAGATGGACTAATTGGGGCCAGTGTTCTTATCAGTCATAACATCCATTCTGATTGGCCAGAGCCCAAGCTGCGCTGCTTATTCATTTTCAGTATCCCCCTTTACTATGTTCTCATTCTCATCACAAAGTTTTTGAAAAATAAGTTGACTCATGTAGGGCATATTTACAATATTTTCAACAAGGGCTCTAGAGCCAATTTTAGAAACCTATCATCAAATTATATTTCTAAACAGTTCCGCTCTCAGGAAAGTTTTCAGGAAACACAGAGAAAAGAGAGAACCTATCAACATAATGTAAATAAAAGGTAAATTTAATGACACATGAAGTCAAAATTTCTGTGGTTAATATCCAGTCTCCATGCTTTCTTTATCTCTTCTTTGTATGTCATATGTCATAAACTAGAAAACAGAATTATCATCCCTAAATGTGATGAATAATACTGAACAGCAAAATAATAGCATGAAGAATAACTAAGGGAGAGTTGGGACTGTTGTGGATTTTGGTTCCTCAGAAAGAAGTTTCTTCTCAGTAGAGGAAATTTCTATTTGGGCAAAGCCTAAAAAGTCTGAGGTAAGTCATGACATAATTGGTTAAAAGTTATCTGTGGGTTTTTTTTGGCGTGCCACATTACTTTGTTTCAAAGATTTAATTTTGTTTCAATTGGAGGAAAATTTGCCAGACCTTTGGCTAATATTCCCACTTTCCCATATCAGAGAAATGTGCTTTTACTGTACTTTGATGATTATTTCTATGGTGATGTGGAGGCTAGTAAGATCCATCTATTCGCACAGAACACAGAGCTGAATATGTTGATGTAATTTGACAACACTGACATTAAAGAAATGTTCACCATCTTTTTTTCTTGGTTAAAAGTCAGGACTTTTATATGAAATTTGAAGTGATTGGCAAACTCAGGAGCTCTCTAAAAATGCACAAAATCATAGCCCAATATGTGCAAAAAAAATAATTTTCACTCTAAGATTACAGACTCCAAAAGGTGACTGAGACAAGATATAATTGCTTTCCCTTGAATTGAGCCAGGCACCGGGGTTAGCAATGTCAGTCTCACAAAGAGTGTAATGAAATCTGTAATAATCACAGAGAGTCTGGATCTGTACCTCACATTGCATTTGAAAGATACTCGACCGGTAGTGATGGAAATGAATGGGATTATGAGAAGCTTAACACACTCATTTCCTCAATATAATACATTTTCAGATATCTAGCATGGTGTGGGAACTGGAGAATTTCATTAACTAGTTATAGTTGTTAGCAGAAAGGTAGCAAATAACAGAGATGGTTTTCATCACTGGTGCTTCCCAAGTACAATGGCTGGGAACTTCTTTTCTTACTATCTCTGCCTCTATAGGTGTTAAAAATGCCCCCTCCATTATAGAAAATGGGTGTGCTCATGGGGAGTTCAGAAGAGGCTCGGCGGGGTTTCAGGCATTGCTTCTTCTGTAGCAAGGTGAAGGCAGCTGTGGACTAAAGGCTCTGGAAGTCAGCGGTATAAATGAATGATGTGGCTAATCATATGGGAAGTGCAGTGAGTGCTAGGATGATAATAATCTATAGGTGCTGAATCAGGGCCTTCTGTGGCTCCCTGGTCAAGTGACAGAGGGATAGGAAAAGCCCCAGGTCTGGGGTCTTCCTCCTCGGTCCTGTGACCTTCAAGTTTATCCCTGCCATCCCCCTTCCCTCAGGACCAGTCCCACAGGACTTTCATTTGTTGCCATTATCTCTCCAGTCTCTCATTGTAGCAAAAACTCCAGGCCTTGCTTTCTTCATGGGTAGGCTTCGATTCTTAAGGGCTGTGGTCATCACCAGTTAGGTACACCAATGTCCGGTTAGTTACTATCTATTTTAGGTGAGCATTTCTCTTCTTGGAAAATGGCAAAATTGTACTTTTTTGTACTGATTCCCCCAACGTTGGTTGGGACCACTAGTCCTGGACAATGAATTGTGAACATGAGTGATATATGTAAACCAATGACTGACTGGAGTTGTTGAATAAATACTCTGCCCTCTCACACCACGGGTAACAAAACTGAGATGTTTTCCCATTCCCCAGCAGTGTGACACCTCAGTTGCCCACAGTGGGAAGTTGCTAACATCCTCCTTCTTGGGTCTTTTCCTTCTTTGTCTGTGCCACTTTCTTCTCTCCTTCTGGTATGTCCTAGGATTGTCTTCCAACCAAACTATTTGCACGCAGATCCTTTTGTGGTGGTTTTAAATATGCTCACAGCTCTTAAGTACTCCTTTTTCTAAAAAGCAGAGCCAAATTTCCTCCTAATTTGCCTGGAATTGGTGACTTGTTCCTAACAATAGCACGTGGTGGAAGTGATGGTTTGTGTGTAGGGGTAAAAGACATCGTGCGTAACTCCTTGCAGTCTCTCTTGGATCCCTCGCTCTGGAGGAAGCGAGCTGCCATGTCATGTGAATGCTTGAGTAGCTCTATGAAGATGTTCTTATGTCAAGGAACTGGGGCCTCCTGCCAATAGCTTTGTCAGTCAGTCCTTATCGAGGCAGATCCGTGGGCCCAGGCCACGCCTCCACATAACTCCAGTCCCAGCCAACAGCTTGACTGGAAAGTTATGGGAGGTGCTAACCCAGAATCACACAGCTAAGCCACTTATGGATTCCTGACTCTCAGAAATTATGTAAGATGATAAATGTTGCTTGTTTTAAAATGCTAATATTTTGTTGCACAGCAATAGGTAACTGATTCACCCCCTCTCAGATTGCATCCAGGACACATCAATGCTGTGATGACTCTTATAGCTCAGTGAAGCACACTGAGACCAGGTGCAAAGCAGAGCCATGGCCTAAGTCCATCTGGCAGTGGGTTCAATGGGTCCGTGGATCAACCTGTGTTTCTTCATCTGATATCTATGTGCTTAAAAGGATGCATATATTTAGCAGCTGGTGGACTCTCCTATTGATTCCTTGACCTTTGGAATAATATCCATTAGAGTGGGAAAGGCCATGTAAAAGCCCCTTAAGCTATATTCCACCATTCAAGATAGTATATCAGAAGCATTCCAGGTAGAATGGCAGAGATCAGTGCCACTTTCAAAAATGAAAAAATGCAGATATTGCATCTGCATCTGCCACCTGACAAAAACCAGGTGGACCATGGCGGCTAATGGTACACTCCTGAAAACTTAAGGTGGTAGCCCCAATTACAGTTGCTATGCAAGATGAAATGTATTTATTATACGGAGTCATTCGGTTTGCTGCACATTGTATGACACTGTTCATCTAACAAGAATATTCCTTTCAATCCCAGTCAAGAAAGAAGATCATACAAATTTCACTGGGGATGAACAAAAATAGACATTTATAGCTTTGCACCAGGGATATGTTGTCAAATTACATACAATCATGTGCTATTTAATGATGAAGATGCGTTCTGAGAAATGTGTCCTTAGGTGACTATGTTACGGTGCCAACATCCGAGAGTGCACTTACACTAACCTGGGTGGTACAGCCAACTGCACACCTAGGCTACGTGCTTAGCCTATTGCTCTTAGGCCACAGATGTGTACTGTGCTGCACTGAATACTGTAGGCAACTATAACACAATGGTAAGTGTTTGTGTACCTAAACATATCTAAACATAGATAAGGTACACAGTTGAAACTACAGCATAAAAGATAAAAAATGGTACACCTGTGTAAAATACTCATCAAGAATGGAGGTTGCAAGGCTGGCATTTGTTCTGGGTGAGTCAGCGATTGGATCGTGAATGAATGTGAAGGCCTAGGACACTTCTGTCCACTGCTGTAGACTCTATACACACTGTACAGTTAGAGCACACAAAATTTATTTACAAATATTTTTCTTTCAATAATAAATTAACCTTAGCTTACTCTTTTCCCTTAGAAACATTTTAAATTTTGAACTTTTTGAATCTTTAGTAATGGCACAGCTTAAAACACAAGCACATTGTACAGCTGTACAAAAATAGCTTCTTTTTTACATCTTTAGTCTATAAGCTTTTTTTATGTTTTAAAATTTATTTATTTATTTATTTATGCTTTTTAAACTTTTGTCTTAAAAAGTAAGACACAAACACACACTTTAGCTTAGGCACACAGGGCCAGATCATAAGTATCACTGTCTTCCACGCCCACATCGTGTTCAGTAACACACAGGAAGCTGTCATCTGTCATCTCCTAGGATAACAATGCCTTTTTCAGGCTTCCCTCCTGAAGGGCCTATTGAAAGCTCTTCTTGAGGACATGTCATTCTTTTCAGAAATGTGCTGATGGTGGTTTGCTTGGATTTTTTTTTTTTTTCATCACAAATTTGCTTAGAAGCAGATACTGCATAGTGGCATTCCTTTGTATTAGTGCAAACCTTCAGTGTTGGGGTCTGTTTTCAAACTTTTAAGGAGCTTGATGAGGTCTACAAAACATTCTGGTAAACCCTTCACTGAGAGTTTACTTGGGGTTCTTTTTCTTCTCTTGCAATTTCCTTTTCTCTTGCCTCTTCTTCAGCTATGTGTTCCTCTTCTAGTTCCCACAACTCCTTATTAGTCAATTCCTTGGGAACTGTGTCCAAGGAAACCTCACATCATCTTCTTTCACACCCTAGTTAAAGTTGTTTGCCCTCTCAATCACACAGCTTGGTTGATTTTTGCAACCTCCTCATCTTAGCAAACTGTTTGAAGTCATGGGTAAACCTCTTGGATGTTTTCTTCCAGATGCTACTCATACACTCCATGGTGACATCATTCTGAGCTTAAGCAACGTTCTTGAGGAAGTCATAGATGTTGTAATCCTTCCAGAATTATAGCAGTGTCTTCTCAGAGTCTTCCTCAATTACAGCAATAATCCAGACAAGGTCCTCCTCAGATAGTGTGCTTTAAAAGCTTCTGGATCAAAGAGGTGGTGTTTGGAGAAAGAAATACTACTTTGATTTTGGGATGAATATCACTAAGGAAAGGAGGATGTTCAGGAGCATTCTCAACAATAAGCAAAATCTTGAGAGGTGGTTGTTCTCCACATGGTTCTTCTCCATTTCTCTGGCACAGCAACAGAGGGGCACCTTGGAAGAGAATCTGGGCCATTCATGATTCCTTATTGCTCCTGCAGTGTACTGGCAGTGTTTGCTTACTGATACACCGGAGGGCTCTGGGCTTTCACTGTGCCAGATCGCAGAAGGTTTCAATTGTAGCCTTCAACGTTGCCCCCAGGCAAGACTGTTCTGTCTTTAAAATCCTTGAAGCCTGGCACTGACTTGGTCTTCTTATGGATGAAAGTCCTTTTAGGCTCTGGTTTCCAGAACAGAGAGGCTTCATCCATACTGAATACCTGCTCTGGCAAGTCATTTTCCTCCACGATCAGCTTCCCTAGAGTTTCCAAAAATTCTTCAGTTCCCTTCACATCAGCACTCATGGCTCACCACACACCTTCCCATTATGTGATGAATGATGATTCTTGACTCATTTAAATCACCCAGAACTAGCAGTGAATTCAGTACCATAGTTGGGTCCAGCCTTTTCTTTCAACATTGCAAACAAATTTTGACTTGGGCTGTGATCATCACGGTGCTTAGAGACCACATGCTTGTGTGCACATGGTGCTTGTGTGTCCGGTCTTTAATCCAGGTCATTGGAAGTTTTTCCATGTTTGGTACAGGCCCTTCTCAAATTTGTCTCATTGCCTCCAATAAAGCAGACTCTTTAAGAGCCTCTGTCATTTTTCTTTTTCTTCAAGATCAGAGCTGTGGTAGAAAAAGACATGCCTGATTGGTGAGAGATACCAATCACTGATTTTCTACCTTCATAGTCTGTAATCACTTTTAATTTTGTTTCCATCTCAGCAACATGATGTGGCTTCTTACTGGCAACATTAACAGTAGGTTTTGTACATTTAGGAACCATGAATGAACATAACACCAGATCAAACCAAGCCCACGAGAGCAGGTTGTAATCAAGAGATGCGGTAAGATGTATGAGATTTGCCAGCATAAGACTGTTTTAAAGAAAACTTTAAAAATAATAAATTGGAAGAGTATACTCTAAGATAATGATAAAAAGTATAGAAGAGTAAATACATAAGCCAGTAACATAGTCGCTTATCTTCATTGTTATGTATTATGTACTGTGCGTAACTGCGTGTGCTATATTAGCCTACAATTAGCAGCACAACGGGTTTGTTTGCATCAGCATCACCACAAACACATTAATCATGCACTGTGCTACGCTGTTTAGATCGCTGCATTATCACCAGACAATAGGAATTTTTCAGCTCCATTATAATCCTATGGGACTACCATTGAATATGCGGTCTATTGTTGACCAAAATGTTGTTATGCAGCACATGACTGCAACATGTGGAGACCGTGGTAAATCCCAGTGGAAGAATCACAGTGCAGACCCTTAGCATTGCGGAATGAGGTTATGCTATATATAGCACAAACACCTTTCCTGTTTAAAATCAGTTCCTCATGTAGAGCGTCGAAAGAGATCATCCTTTCCATCCCTAACAACACAAACACATCTTATAAACTACTGCAGTATCATAGTGTTCCAGAAACTCTGGAAAGCTGAGAATGTAAAGCAATCCAAATGAGTTAAATTCTGGACAGGCACTACCCCTTTTTAGGAGAGAAGGTGCCTATGCTTGCTGCCATCCCTCTTCTGGTAGTGGGAGAAGCTTCCAATAGGTGGAGGTAAGAAAAAAAAAACAGTTAGGTTTTTAGCAAACTTTGAATGGCTCTATATAGATGGCAATGAGCAATTAGATTTCTAAAAATCCTAGTCAGAAAACAGGTTGATACATTCTTTCCCATGGGACCTTCCATGAGGCACAGAAAGAGTGTATAAGGGTTAGGTGCAGGGAAAGAAAGATAAGAGGTATATCTCTAAGGTGCACAGAGCTGTCATCAAGTGCAAGGAAGAAGACCACTGGAGGCTGAGGGCAGAGCACGAGAGCTCAGAGAGATGAGCCTGTGGTGGATGAAAGCTTCACCAAGTATGAGTCCAAGGAAAACTGGGACCAGGCAAGAAGGGTAGAAAGTTAGAAAGCAAACTCCTCAACAGTATATAATGTTGGTGGCTAGGCTGTAAATTAGAGAGAGATCTTCAGCCTCTTCCTACACTGAAGAAAGACCTGATTTTACCAACTAACTATTTAAATTCAGTGGTGAATTGGATCCAATTAAAACAGCAATAAAAGCCAAGACAGATTACACAACCATGGAGTACACTCACTTCATCGCTCAACCTAGTGGCTTGTCTGAGAAGGAACACGCCATTTTCTAGAGTAATTTTATTTATATTAGTCCCTACTGTTCCATTCAGATGCAGTATGTGGCATTGAGTTGGAAATCACAAGGTATATATATGAAGAGTCAGGATAATGTCACCCACAGTCAAGAGAAGGAAGAACTAGTTGAAGCTCATTCCAAAATAACACATGTATAGTATTAGCTGAAAAGGTTTTTAACATAACTATGACAAATATATCTCTAAATTACTTAATTCAGTCATGTGGTGATTTTAACACATGGCCCCATAATTCTTGACACTGTTTACTGAGAAGTCTATTTTATGTCACCTGGAATATGAACAGTTTTTTATAATCTGCATCAAGCAGATGAAGTTTGAACAGAGTAAGGCAGAAGTGATTCTACATGACCCCTGAGGCTATATCAGAAAAGACCATACAGCTACCTGTTGGTGTTCTTGAACTGCTTCACCGGAAGGAAGTCAGGTAGATGCCAATAAGAAGTTGACCACCATCCTGAGGAAGGCACCCGTAGTCCTAGCTGAGTTCTCAGGTGACTTCCAGCATCAACTACTTATTATGGGTTGAGACATCTTGATATCCTGACCAGCTGAGCCTTCCTTCAGAGGATTGCAGTGCCAGATGATATTTTACGAGAACCACATGAGAGACAACAAAATCTGAGCTTTTTCTGAATTATCCTTAAGTCATTAAGCAATTCAAAATGGTTGTTTTTAGCTGCTAAGTGTGTGAGGAATTTATTGTGCAGCAGTGATAACCAGGGCAGGCAAAGAAGACATGAACAGATAGAGAATTTCATCAGAGAAATGGCAAGTGTAAGAGAGAAATAAGTGGCAATTCTAGAAATGACAAATATATTATTAAAATGAATATTCATTTGAAGGATTTGGTAACTGGACATAGAAATGAGAGTAACAATGTGAAGATTTTTCACATTTATATATATGTATATATAAAATCATTCCTTGAGTACATGTTCCTTTGCCATTCCTCAGACTCACAGTTCCCCAGCAGGATCGAGTTCCAATAACCCAAGGTGGTTATTTTTTGATAATGTATATTTTATGGCTTCCTTGCCCTCCATACCTCCTATTAAATTACTTGCACTTGAATCCTTGTCTCAGGACCTGCGTCTGAGGAAACTCAACCCATCCATGTGTGTTATCTTATATAAGGTAAACAAAAATCCCAGGAAATCAGTTTATTATTAAACTTTCTCATAACTTTTTAAAGTTAGAGAAACGGAGTATTACAGAGGTTAAAGAACTTGGCCAAGGTCATATAGCTAGAGAGTGTATATGAAAAAAACACTGGAGTCTGCACTAAACTGTGTTCTACAGAAACTACCATTGCGTAGCATTGTATACAACGTTGTACAATTTATAAAGTGCTCTGAATACATTATCCTATTTGTATTTAAAACAAATCAGTGAGATGAGCAAACCATATATTTTTGTTCAGTTGTTTTTTATTTTTAATCAAAGAAGGAGCTAATTTGAAAAGAAAGTGACTGGTCTAAACTACCAGAAATCTGGAGGTGGTGCCAAGACCGGAGCTGGGTCTTCTAAGTTCTAGTTTCATTCCTTATCTATGGTACCATATTATGTAGGTTTATAATGAAAAGAAAATTACTATTTAATACTCCAACAACGTTCTTGATCTTTTCTCAAGTACTTCTGAATTTGAATAGCAATTGCCTGAAATTCTTTTTAAAATCTAAAATATTGAGAATATAATCTTTGATATTTTTAGCTCAAGATTGTTAGAAAATTCAAAGTTAGAATTGCTTGTGTATATTCAGCTACTCTCAGATACAACTAAGTCCAGCTGAGGTATAAGTTAGAAAGTGAGAAAAGGTAGATAATGTTAATCATATTAAGAGACAATATGTGCAATGATTAAACCCACAGACCCTGGAGCCAAAGTATCTACACCGTTGGACTTCTGTGAATATCAGAAAAACCTAATATGTAAAAAAACAATTGGAACAGTATTTAATGTTGTATTCTGTTCTGATTCCCATCTGGTTGAACTTTCCATTCCTCAGCAATGGAGACAGGATCCCAAGAAGCTATTTTAGTGCCCATTTCTTAGGATTATATATTGTCTGGACAATCTTGAGGGGATATTTTCTTCTGCTATGTGACTTTTAAGGATAGCATACAGTTATAGTAGAACTTGGTCAAAATCTAAATAGGATGTCAAATGCAGGGCCAGGAAAAGTAGGACAGCACTGGATGGAAGACATTGTTAACAAGTGGTGAAGACCTGTGCTGGGTAAGTGTTACTTGTGGGAATAGATGTTCTTTAAGTAAAAATAAGATCAGAAAAGGAGACAATTAAAAGATGTACTCATGAAATTTGGGCAGAACAATACAGAGATGTCTGATGAAGAATAACTTCCTTCCATTTCTGCCATAGAGCCTGGAATGTTCACAATTCTACCAGTACTTAAAATGAGTGTGGGCAAGGACTGAAGGGTGGCAGAAATGAGAAAGTCAAGGATTGCTGCTGAGAGTATGGGAGGTAATTTTTGTTATTTCGAGTTTTCTAATGTGCTCTAATGGGGTATGTATTACTCAAACAGTCAAGACTACAAAGTACATCTAAATCGAAATAAGACTCACTGATAAAGTTAATTGGTTTACCTTAGGAAGGATTCACATTAAATTAATCTGATATAAAGGATCAGGGACTTCCAGCCAAGATGGAGGCATAGGTGGATACACTATGCCTTCTCCCACAACCAAAATTAAGGACAACAAAGATTTAGAAATAAGAAAATAACCAGAACTGATAGAAAATTGAACTGTACAGAAGTCCAACAATCATTCACCCAGACTGGTAAGAGAGGCAGAGTCGTGGCAGGAAAAAGTGGAGGTTGGTGGACCCAGGTGCACAGGCAGCAGCTGGAAGATCCCAGGCATACAGGTGGCAGCTAGTGGACCCTGGGCACGGGGTGGTAATGGTGCAGACCCAGTGAGGCCGCAGAAGGCTGCTGGCTGACCAGGTGGTCCCACATTCGCACGCAGATAATCCAGGGGAAAGGGGGGCAGAAGAAGGGACTAGAATCCGAAAGAGAGCAGAGCAAGCACCATTGTTCCCTCTCGGGCCCCACCCCCACATACAGTGTCACTACCCAGCAACTGGGCTGCCCCACCCTAAGGAATAACTAAGGCTCCACCCCTCACTACCTAACAGTTGCAACCAGACCAACAACAACAACAACAACAAAACAACCAAAAATGGCTCAAATGGGAGAACAAATCAAAGCCCCAGAGCCAATTCATCTAAGTGCCCAAGAGATAGCCAACCTATCAGATGCACAGTTCAAAGCCCTGGTGATCAGGATGCTCACAGAATTGGTTGATTTTGCTCACAAATTAAATGAACAAATGAAGGCTACAATAAGTGAAATGAAGAAAAACGCACAGGGAACCAATACAGATGGCAGGAAAACTGGAACTCAAATCAATGGAGTGGACCAGAAGGAAGAAACAAACAACCAAACAGAAAAGAATGAAGAAACAAGAATTCACATAAATGAGGAGAGGCTTAGGAACCTCCAGGACATCTTTAAACATCCCAACATCCGAATTATAGGGGTACCAGAAGGGGAAGAAGAAGAGCAACAAGTGGAAAACTTATTTGAATAAATAATAAAGGAGAACTTCCCCAATCTGGCAAAGGAAATAGACTTCCAGGAAGTCCAGGAAGCTCAGAGAGTCCCAAAGAAGTTGGACCCAAGGAGGAACACACCAAGGCACATCATAATTACATTAGCCAAGATTAAAATGAAGGAGAGAATTCTAGGAGCAGCAAGGGATAAGGGGACAGTCACCTGCAAAGGAGTTCCCATCAGACTGTCAGCTGATTTCTCAAAAGAGACCTTCCAGGCAACAAGGGGCTGGAAAGAAGTATTCCAAGTCATGAAAGTCAAGGACCTACATCCAAGATTGCTCTATCCAGTGAAGCTGTCATTTAAAATGGAAGGGCAGATAAAGTGCTTCTCAGATAAGGTCAAGTTAAAGGAGTTCATCATCACCAAGCCCTTATTATATGAAATGTTAAAGGGACTTATCTAAGAAAAAGAAGATAAAAGACGTGTACAGTAAAATGACAGCAAACTTGCAGATATTAACAGCCACACGTAGAACAAAAGCAAACTAACCAAGCAGGTAGAACAGGAGCAGAAACACAGAAATGGAGATCACATAGAGGGTTAGCAACCAGGGAGTGGGAGGAGGAGAGAGGGGGGAAAGGTACAGAGAATAAGTAGCATAGATGGTGGGTAGAAAATAGATGGGGAGGGCAAGAATAGTGTGGGAAATGTAGAAGCTAAAGAACTTATGACACATGGACATGAACTAAAGGGGGGGAATGTGGGTGGGAGGAGGTGTGCAGGGTGGAGGGGAGTGATGGGGGAGAAATGGGACAACTGTAATAGCATAATCAATAAAATATATTTAAAAATATAAAATAAAAATATAAAAATACAGCAAAAAGGAGTGATCTTTTTAAAAAACAAATATTGTATTTTAAAATTGCCATACTAGAAAATAAAAATTTATACAGATTCTGCAAATGAAGTGGACAAGGACTGGAACATGGCCCCCATCCCAAAGTCAAGGATCACTGATGAGATTGTGAAAGATTATTTTTCCTATTTAGAGTTTTCTAGTGTGCTACATTGTAGTATGGAATCCAAAGGCAGACTCTCAGGCAGCAGCTTTTAATGTATGCAATTATACATGGTCTTCTGGGACCACAAGCGCATGCCACACTGGCCACCAGTTCAAGGTGACTTCAGTGTGTTCCCTGAGCAGCAGTCCCAAAAACCAGGGCTCCAGACGAGTATGTAGCCTCCCATCTGGGAGACACCCACAAGTGGGAAGGAGGCAGTAAGAGAGCTTCAAGATGGCAGCTGCAGCCAGGTGGGTAGCCTTAGCACACCTCCCGAGGGCCCTACTTGTGTCAAACCAGGAACCTGTCCCTCAGCCCAAAGCTCAAGGACAGGTCGAAGAGGGAGTGGCAGTGTGCAAAGAACTGGCTCTGGGATTGTTCCTGTGGGAACCAGGAATGCAACCCCCACTGGCCATGAGTCAGGTGGTCCAGGGCCATCCCCTGGGCAGCAGTGGGAAAGATGGGGGCACCAGATGGTGTAAAAGCTCCCCTTGGGGAGAGCTGTTTGGGGGCTTGTTTTTCAGGTGCAGGTCTTAAAAGTTGGGGGTGCCTGATGTGAGGGTCACACCCTTCTCTCCTTAGTGGGAACGTTCAGGTTTTGAGTTTTCTCCCTGCTGAGGGTCTCCATGTGGGGTGTGGGTGGTGGGAGTGATGGGCCCAACCTCTCCTACCTGCTTCCATGTGGACCTTGTCTTGTTTGACGGATGCTAGAAATGGCTCAGCCAGATTTAGGTTTTCAAAAGAGGAGGTTATTCTCCATGTAGCTAGGGCTTTGGTGTGTTTGTGGGAGGAGATGAGGTTAGAATCCATCCTCTTACTTCACCCTCTTGAACTGGAAGCTCGTAAATCTCTTAATCGAAGGAGTCTACCTGAAAATTGAGCATGTCTTTACTTCTCGTGCATCAATGACAGAAGGGTCTTCATTTCTGAAGCAAGTAAAGGAAAGGAAGAGCTGTGACAATTAGTGAGGAAAAGTTCATCGTACTGTGGGTTCCACATCCTAACTTTCTCCATGACCAGGACTCACAATAAAAAAGATTATGTTAGTAAGGGAGTCTGTCCATGACTCTTTACTCTGGGGTGTGGTTCATGTGTCAAATCAGTAAGCTGATGAGAGTATGGCTACATGCATCACATATTTTTACAGTTTTTGAAAACCTCCATTTGTGGGAATTATTTATGATCTATTGTGTCTTAGCCTCCAACTTGAAGAGTCGGGACAGTGAATGGCAAATTTTGTAAGCAGTAGGACCACCCTGAGAGAACGTTTCATTGAATATTTGTTACAACAAAGCCCAACATCTGTCAAAATGGTTCTCGTCTCTTGGCTTTAAGGAATCACGATGTGGGCCCAGAGAGCCAAGCATTGTGGTCAGTATGTAGGTGCCGGAGGCAAAGTGCCAGGGGATCACAGGGTATCAACTCTAGGCTTCTTTCAACAGTCTGACATCTAATTCTGTAAATTAGAAATTGGCAACACATTTGGTACTTTTTCCTCAAAAGGTTTCTCATAACAATTGTCTCCATCAAACCATGTGTCCTTCAAGATTAAAAGATAGTTTTGTTTGTTTGTTTCACTGGGTTATGCTTTAAATTTGCAGAATGACTCTAACAAAAAAAAGAGTTGCTCTTCTAAAAAATTATCAAGATAGATTTAAAGCCTCTTGAGAAGGGGCTTGTTTAAACCAGTGGAATTAACGTCCAGCACATACATGACATGGATTCCCAAAGAATATTGAGAATATTTTTTTATGTCATGCATGGGGGAAGGGGTGGGGGATGAACGATGGAGTAATTTTATCCAAATTTAGCCATTATTCTCCTTCCCTGAAGATCAAAAGAATTTTCTTTTTCTCTAAAACTAAGTTTTTCAAATTGAGTCTGTTTCCTTTGTGACATTGGGCAGGATTCCTGTAGTGTCCATCACTGTTTGACAAATAGTGTTCATCTTGTAATATCTGTTACTGAAGTGTTTTGGGGTAAACATTTTAACAACAACATACGTAATATAAATATGGATTAATGCTAAGCAGAATACAAAATTCTCCTGCCTAAGGTAAGCCATTCTCTGGACCATTCAAGTATATATTCATGTTCACTGCCATTTGTATTAATCCTATTAAAATGCTTTTGGAATGATGTTCTAAGAAAAATAGGAATTTGATGAAGAATTTGAGTGGTTCCACCCTGGTGATCACCAGGGCTAATATTTAAAAATTGTTGATATCCTAAATACAAGGTATGAAAAAAGAACCCAAATGAATAGGTGTCTATTTGCTCTCCAGTCATAACAGACTACTGAGTAACTGCGTTGACTACAGTATTTCTCCTGCAGACAGGCCCATTCTCCATGTGTGGGTTCTGAGACCTGCATTGTCTTATCAGGGGAGAGATTATAGGAATTCGGATCTGTGCCTGGTACTCGAAGGATTAAATCAGTTTCTAATGTCAGACCTGATTTGACCCTGACTCCTTGGTCCTCGTACCTGGGCTTCTGCTTTGTTCTTAGATTTTAAACAAATTCTTATTTTATTTTTAATTGCATGAGTCCTATATTTAAAGTCTTCCCAGCTCTGAAAAGATAGGGTCCGGGCACTGCTGTCCAGTTACCAGTCTCCAGGCTCTTTCTCTCTACTGTTTCTCTGCCTCTTTCCTTGTTTCCATGAAGTTTCGTTCAGCCCACTGTTTACAGAACCTATCACTATTTCTGTCAGGAACACATTGCACTAATTGCATGTTCCTGGTACTGACACAGATCCTAGCATATATGTATCATATTTTCAATAAACTTTTTTTCAAATGAATGTGTCATCCTAGATCTATGTTCCCTTATTATATGATTACAGAAGACAAGGGTAGTCAAATTCATAATAAAACCACCTCATTCTTCTTAGCTAAGTACATGCACAGGATCCTAAAGAATGTCTAAGTTGTCTTCTACTTCAAGTGCAAATGTTATTTTCTAATACATTCAGAGTCCACTGGATGATGGGTATTCAAAACCGGTTTCTCTCACAATGTTCAGCTCATGGAGACAAAGCCATGCCTTTGTCTTCTGGCTTTAATTCTTAGTTCTACACTCTCCTTCCTGACTTTTCTTCCTGTCAGCACCTAGAGTTGCCCTGTGCTTTTTAGCTTTTTGGTACCTTCTGAAAAAACTATCTCCTAGCCTTCTGAGAAAAAAAAAAAAATCTATCTTGTAACCTGTGCTGTTAGCCGTCCTTAGCACTTCTAGTTCTGTCGTTGGCTAGAAGGTGGGAGGGGGTTTTCAGATGTTGAAAGCAGAAGGGAGAACAGAAGCCTCCATGATGGCATTGCCTCAGAATGGGGAATCTGAAAGGCTATTATTTCTTTATTACTGCAAATAAGGATTGTCATTTATTTCTTTATTATGTTGATAAATAAAAGAGCTGATGATATAGCATTAAGAATATGTCTTCCCCTAGGGAGCGGTTCTCCATGTCTTTGTATGTTAAAAGAATGTCTCCTAGTCTGCCCTGGGTTCCATTACAAAAGGCGCCTTCTATAACCACCTTCTAAGCCTTGATCTCTGCACTATACGTTTCTCTCTATGACCCTAGTCAGTGATGGGAGGGTTCCAGGCGATGGGAAATGGTTGAGTAGGGCTGGAATAGGGGTTCAGACTTGTTTAGTTTTACTACTCATGCCTATGGACCCACATATTTTAGTTTGCTTGACTTTTATGAAACTTCTCCAAACGCAACTGCTTATTAAACACAACTTTTTACCTGTCACCATATTTCCCAAATCCCTGCTGTGCTTGGCTGGACTTCCCTTCCCTGTCTTTAGGTTCCTATTATTCTGATTCCTGCCATTAATTTTAGCCCTGTTCTACTGGTTGAGTATATTTTCATCACTAATGATTCCTCAGGTACTTCTACAACATTTAAACTTTTGGATCAAGATAAATTCTCAAGATAACAGAATGAGAACATTAAAAACAATCTTAATTTAGGCATCTAGCACATGCAGATATGAAACTAGAACTGGTTTCCTCGAACTCTTGGTGACTGGAGGGGCAGCACCGGTCTGCAATCTCTTCTGGTGTTGAAACTTTTGTTTCACTGGAAACACTTTGTGTCTGAGTAAGTGAGCACAGCTCTCCCCTTTCTGGTCAGTGGGGGACAGGAAACATGGCATAGGACAGAAAAGTCAGACTACCCTCTATCACTGGTCCTGTGATTGTTCACTGATGAGCGTGTGACCTGTTTGGGCTAATCTGAGCCTCTAGGGAGTTTTCAGGTGGAAATGTTAGGGAAGGCCCTAAAACAAAAACAAAACAAAAAAAATAAAAAAACGTATGGCCAAAGAGGCAGTATCTTCTGTCTAGGCATCCTTGAAACCCCAGAACCTGTGACATTTTCTGACTTCCCAGTGGTACAAGTTACCACTTGCACGACTCTGTTCCAAGCTTGAGCAGGTCTTCTCCTGCACGCAGTCTAACGAGCCCGTGTTGATGGTGCAAACACAAATTGAACCATTTATGATGTTACTTTCTGTCTGGGACCAGGGAGTTGTCTTGCTTCAGATAAAGGAATAATATAGGAGACATGAATTAATGTCTGAACTGGCACAGACAAAGAATCCAACATAGCAAGGTGAATAAAAAAATGCTTTTTCAAGATACGTGAACCACAATAACAAAATAATGTACTTTTATATTTATGATCCTAGTGACTTTACTTTTTACATAGCTTGGGAATTGAAATAATTAATTTAGTGGGGCCAATTGGGAGAGCCAAATTGTTCAGACTTGAATGGGAAGTGAGGTAGTGAAGTACAAGGAAGAAGGAATATGGAATCAGTTGGATATTGGTAAGAAGTTCTAGTCTGTTAAATAGAAAAAAAAAAAAACATTTTATTGGCTATTAGGACTTTCAATGGCCTCTGTGTGCTATTCACACAAACATACCTTATCTTCATTCTTTTCAACAAGTCTGCAAGCATTAATACCTCTATTTTATATGAAGGGAATTAAGGCTTAGAAAGTTGAGGGTCACTAAGTAAAGGGATAGTGATAGAATTTGAACTTATACCTTTTCTTCTTTTTTCTTTATCATTTTCCAAAATTTTTTTGTTAAATGTGTCTAGGTAACATTGGTTCCAACATTATGTAAGTTTCAGCTGTACAACTTCATGATACGACACACGTGTATTCCACTGTGTGCTGACTGCCTGTCGGCTCCTTCCATCACCACGTGTTGATGACTGCACCCTCTTTGTCCTCCTCCGCCTTCCCCTCTGGTATCACCCTTCTCTTGTCTATAGCTCAGGGTTTTTAGGGCTTTATTTTGTTTGCTCATTTGGTACTGTTTGTTTTATATCCCACATACGAGTGAAATGATATGGTTCTTGTTCTTTTCTGTCTGATTTATTTCACTTAGCATGACACTCTCAAGATCCAGCCATGTTGTCACAAATGGCAGTATATCATCTTTTTTATGGCTGAGTAGAATTCCCTTGCGTATCTGTGTCACATCTTCTTTATCCAGTCATCTGTCAAAGCACACTTAGGTTGTTACCACGTATTGGTGATTGTGAATAATGGCATATGGTACATATATATTTATGAATAAGTATTTAAAAAATTTTGGAGTAGTTACCCAGAAAAGGGATTGCTGGGTCATATGGTAACTGTATTGTTGATTTTTTAAAAAAATATTTATTTATTTTTAGAGAGAGGGGAAAGGAGGGAGAAATGAAGGGACAGAAATATCAATTGTTTCCCTTTTGTGTGCCCCCAGTCGGACACCTGGTTTGCCACCCAGGCATGTTCCCTGGCTGGGAGTCAAACCTGCAAACTTTGAGTTTGTAGACTATGCCCAGTCCACTGAGCCATACCAGTCAGGGCTATTCTTAATTTTTTTGTGGAACCTCCATGCTGTTTTCCATAATGGTTGTACCAGTTCACATTCCTGCTAGCTGTGTGCAAGGGTTCCCCTTGATTCATATCCTCCCCAACATTTATTATTTCTTGTCTTATTGCTAATAGCCATTCTAACTAGTTTGAGGTGGTATCACATGTGGTTTTGCTTTTCATTTCCTTTATAACTAGTGATGTTGAGCATCTTTTCATGTATCTGTGGGCTGTCTTTATGTCCTCCTTGGAAAAGTGTCTGTTCAGGTCCTTTGCCCATTTATTAATCAGATTGTTGGTATTTTTGTTGTTGAGTTATATGAGTTCTTTATACAATTTGGATAGTAGCCCCTTATCAGAGGTATTGTTTGCAAATATCTTCTACCATTTGCTTGGTTGCCTTTGAACCCATACCTTTTGAATTTCAAAACCCAGTGTTTTTGTTTTTCCTACTATACCAACTTACTGTCTTGATACAGGGACATCAAAGAGGGCAGTGAGTAACACCACACTGACTTCATCAGGTTCTAGCAGAAGATGCCAAGATGTGCAAAAAAATATTGAAATGGCAATTCTACTTGTGGATGTATTCTTAGATAAACAGAGTGTGTCCACTGAAAGGTGGTGAGCATGTTTCCTAGTTTTGGTAATGGACTATGGAGTCAGTCTCCCTAGGTTTTACTTGTGGCTCCAGCATCTGCTAAGTTTAACATCTCAGATGGGCTTTTTTGCCTCTTTGTGTTTCAGTTTTCTTATTTTTAAAATGGGACTATTAATAACATATACCTCCTAGAATTGTTATGAAAATGTGTGTTAATATTCCTAAAGGTCTTAGAACAGTGGATACATAGTAAATACTATGTACAGCCAGAAGGTGTGTCATGGTTTAATGTTAATTTTGTGTATGTTTATTTCTGAATTGGTTCCTCTATGTCAGAGTTCTGCAAGTTTGAGACCATTTCATTTTTAGAGTAGACTATACTTTGTTGTAGGGCTGTCCTGTGTATTGTAGGATATTTAGTAGCATCCAAGGCCTCTACCCACTAGATGTCAGTAGCAACCCCCATAGTGATAAATAAAATCATCTGCAGACATTGACAAATTTCCCAATGGGGCTGATGGGGGGAGTGAAAATTGTTCCTATTGAGAATCATTGCTTCAGATATACGAATTACAAGCTTAGAGATCTTGAATTTATGTACAAGAATTAGTAATTACAAAGTTATAAACTGGAGTCAATTGCTACCTGTCACCACTACTACACACATTTCAAAATCAAAACTCAGAAATTTGTTAGAAAAGTTCTGGGAAAAAAATGAGGTGTTGCAATAAAGCTTAGTCATTTTCACCACCCTTTTATAAATGTCATATTTCTCTATTCATCATACTCTGGTCTTTTCATTTCTGTGTGTACGATTTCCCCTCTGTGCCCTTCTCTGTGAAGCAACGCTGCATGTCTACCAGCAGGTGGTATCCATGAATAATTTGATCTACATCTTTTCCTTGGCAGGCGTCATTAGACGAACTCTCCCACACTGCTGTGCGGAGACTTAAATGCTGAGCGTTCTACAGGGGTGTTTTTTTCTACATCTTTCCCCTAACTTGGGAGAAAAAAAAAAGTTTGAAATTGAAATTTTCCTTCTTTATTCGGAAGGCTGCTTGCTGTATGTTGTATCCAGCTGCAGTTGTGTATAACTCTGCTGTAGCAGTAGGAAGGCATTACTTGTAAGCAGACTGTTAGAGGTATCAGCTTTGCTGGGTATGCAGAATTGTGCTGCTTTGAGTACCCAGATTATGTTATTTCATTCTAGCTAGCTGACCACAATTACCGCATTCCATAATTCCAGTATGTCATTATGGGGATTGGTTTAAGAAGGTGATAAAAGAAGCCTGAATAATGTCTCTACCTACTGCATTGAAATGCACGCTGACCCCTCTGTTCGTACATCACAGCCATAGTGTTGATGCATTCTAATTCTAGTAATGATCGTAATCACATGGAAATAAACCAACATTTCCAGGTGACCCAGGGAATTTAACAGTATCCACCCATTATAAGAGCTTTCAAATTTCAGGAATATGTATATTAAATGCTATGCTTTATGTTATGTAAATTTCAGTTTATTACAGTCTCATCCTACCTCCTGCCACAGGCTTAGTCCACCAAATTTTTATTCTCTGGATTTTACAGTCTGAATCTTAATCAGGCATACGGGAAGCTTATATTCCCATTATTGTTTTGTCAAAATAAATCGGACCTGTTCTCTGGGGAATGAGTACAGGAAATCTTCAGAAATAATGTAGTCATTCTGAAACTAAAAGGACAAAATTAAAGGCAAATTTTTCCTAGGAAGTAAAGTGGAAGGTAAGAAAAGTTAAAGGGTAGGATTCTAAATTGATAACATTCATCTGACATGTGAAAGGATTTTGCTCTTCCAGTTCTCCTGGGCCATTCTGTGCTGACAATAAAATCAGGTTAAGCCAATCATTTCCTCCAGCTTCACAATCTCTATCTCGCCTTGTATTCCAATCCATAGTGTAGTGATTGGTATTGATCTTGAAGAAAGTTGAAATGACTGGTTCAACTGTGCCTCGGTTTGATCAATTGTTCGGTATTGATCCAGTGTTAGAGTTGTGTTTCTTATGAAATCCTGATCAAACCAATGACCCCTAGTAGAACTTTGGCAGCTTAATAAAAATAGATTATCTTCATGTAGTAAAATAAAGTAAGACTTTATGAGCTACTATGTGCCAGGTGATTTTATACACATTCCATTTAAAAAGTTATTCTTAGCAGAAGTTTGGAAAAGACATTTTTACAATATGTCAAGATTTTTTACAGTATGCAAGTTTTTATTTATATATATCTACAATATTTATATCATCATCATCTTTCCTCCTTCTTTCAGGTTTGTTAGTCATAACATTTTGTCATATTTGTTTTTTTAATTTTTAAAAAGAAACTGTTCCTGAAGATCCATACATGTACAGCCTGACCTCAGTCTCATTGACTCTTGTCCAGGCATACTCCAGAATTTCGTGTTGCTTTTCTGCCTGTTTTATAATAAATGGACTCATGCTTGGTGTTTCCTGTAACAGCTTATTTTTTTAATTGAAGTGAAATTTTCTGAGATTCATCCATATTGATGCAACTCTTACATACGTGCAATATTTATTCACCCTTCTATTGAAGGACGTTCAGGTTGTTTACAATTTGTCTCCACCACAAACAGTGCTGCAGGAAGCGTTCGTGTGTCTCCATGTGTACATCTGTGGGGGGGGCGGGTCTCTGATAGGGAATTAGAAGGTCATAGGAAATGCAACTTCAGATTTATCAGATATCCTCAAGTTGTTCTCAGAGTTATACTTTCTCAAGCCATGTATTAGAGTTTTTATTACTCTACAATATCATCATCACTTGGTATATTAGACTTTATTTGTGTTTATTTTTTTTGCCAATTTAGAAGTATGAAATTGTATCATATTATGGTTTTATTATAAGTTTATATGATCACCAGGATGTTGTTCTATGTTTATTTGCTATTGGGTTTTGCTTTTCCGAACAATTGTTTGTTCATATTTTTTTCTCCTTGGTTGTTTGACTTTGCTCTTTTGGATTTACAGAATCTTTCTCTCCCCTCAATATCCCCCATCTTCCAATGTTATTTTAGTTGTGCTATGTCACAGTTACTTTTTATACATTATTTTAAAAACAATTATATTTAAAAATGTTTTGTGCACAGTAAAACAGTTATATTTTTAAATAACAAATAATATATCTCTACATTAAAGTAGTTAAATGATACATACTAATATAAGAAAGTTAAGATCTGTTGAAATCTCACCATCCCTAAATAATTACCAACAACACTTCCATTCATCTTTTAAGGCATCCCTTATGCATTCACCCACACCCCCAGACACATAATATTACATATAATTGGATCATATAACTTTTCCTCTTCCTCTTCCTTTTTTATCACCCCCCATTTCCATCTCCAGGCACTCCAGGTAAGGCATGTGAGTAACCCAGAACTTCAGGGAAGCAGTGATGTTTCAGAACCTATTCTTTGGCTTTCTCTTCTCTGGGCAGGTGAACAGAATTCTCTGTTTTTAAAGGCTCATGTGATTTCATCACATTTGAGACCCACCTTGACAATCTCCACCTTAAGGTCAACTCTGCCTATGTCATAACCTAATCACCAAACTAAAATCCATCATATTCAAGGGTCCAGGTATTTCAGGAAAATTGTAATTCTTGGGGGCTGGCTTAGAATTCTGCCTACCTGACCCCCCGAAGATTCAAGTTTCTGCTAAATGCACAACTCATTCATCTACTCCCAAGGACTCCAAGGCTCTCAGCCTATTTCAGAATTGGTTAAATCCGGAATCTCATCTAAGGCTTATTAGCTCAAAAGTTCAAACTCGCAACATTTCAATAATCTGAAGCACATACAGATGCTGCTGCTGAGTACAGTCCATTAAGTGTAACTCCTGGGGCACAATTAATCTTCATCTGGGGACATGTGAAACTAAAGAGACAACTTATATGACCCCCAAACTTCCTACATACAACTCGGGGACAAGTATAGGTTGACAGTCATAGTCATTCTAATCCAAAAATGGCATAAATGGAAGGTAAAGAGGAATGATGGGACCAATGCAGTTCTGAAATTAAGCCAGGCAAATTCTAGCCTGAGATCCTTGTTTTAGTGTCAAGACTTGGGGATAATCTGCCTTGGCTTTCTGCTGTCTGCCTTGAGCTCTTATTTGTGCCCTGAGGATCTTGCCTATGTTCTCTCTGCTCTTGGTTCACCCTCTTAGTCATATTTGCTTTTTCAGGAGCAGGTAGCATGTGCATGCAACTGAGCGATTTGTCAGCCTGCCTCCTTCCAGTAGAATTTTGGGCAGCCAACAGCTTCCTTTCATTTTATGTTTTCTCTGTTCTTTTGTAATATTCTCAAGCACCTTTACATCTCATATTTGGTTTTTTGCATTTATATTTTTGAGAGATCTTGTTCTGCAGTTTTCTTGTGATATTTGTCTATTTTTGATATCACATTAAGACTCACTCCATAAAATAAGTTGGACCATATATTTTTATCTTTAATTTTCTGAAAGACAGTGTATAAAGTGAGCATTTCTCCTTTATATATTTTGTACATTCACCAGTGAAGCTATTTGGGCCTGAAGTTTACTTCGTGATAAGGTTTTCAAATGTAGATTCCATTTCTTTTATAAGTATAGACTTATTCAGGTTATGTATTTTTTTTCTAAAGAAAGCTTTAGTATTTTTTCAAGAGATTTGCTCATTTAATCTAAGTTTTCCAATTTATTGATATAAAGGTGTTCATAATGTCTCAAGATCTGCAGTAATTTCCTTTCTCTCATGTCTGGTATGATAATTTTGGTTTCTTTTTTCTTCACCAGTTTTAAGAGAGGTCTTAAATTTTATTGATCTTTTTAAAGGACACACATTGCTTTTATTGATTTTTTTATATTGGATTTTTTTTGTTTTGAGTTTTATTGATTTCTGCCTTTGTATTTATTCTTGTCTTCATTTCGCTTGCTTTGAGTGTAATTTGTTATTCTTTTTCTGGTTTCTAGTGGAGAAGATTAGATCTTTGATTCGAGACCTTCCTTTCTTATATAAGCATTTAATGACTGAGATTTTCTTCAAAGAGGATGGGAGAGAAAGGGGAGAAAAATCAATGTGAGAGAGAAACATGGACTGGTTGCCTCCCACACGCCCCCTTATTTTATATCTTTAATTCATTTTACATATTTATTTTTGTAATTGTTACAATGTCTGATGGCTTCAGAGAGAGGGTCTCATCCTCTATTGTGACAAGTGACTCATCTTTATGCAGGGACCTGAGTTCCAGCTTCCTTCCTTGCACGACGTAAAAGCTTTGTTCCTTCCCGGATTTTCAGCTACAAGCCTGTTGGTGACAAAATCCAGCATTGGTCCATTCTGTAAAAGAACCCAAGTGCTCCTTGAAGACATGCCATGCAGGATTTGTTTCCTTGTTTGAGCGACAAGTAGAATTCTGGATAAATATATAAACCTGATTTAAATTCTATTATTGGTGGTGACAGGTGGTTTAGATCAACACTAGATTAAATAGTCATATGTAAGTGGTTTTTACTTTTAATCAGAGTTAAATAGAAGCAAATGACAATCTCATTTATAGTCAGAACAACAGAAAGGAAATTAGCTCCTCATCTAAGACTTTAGGAAATGAAGCTAAGTAATTATTATAGGAATAGAGATGAAGTATCAGTCCCTGTTTTGTCCAATATTTCTTCCCCTGAATAATTATTCTGACCCAGAATGCTTAATGAGCAATAGAGACAAATTTTTCTTGGAGGAAACAAGCCTTAAGTTGTTTGTAGTTTATTTCTGGTTCCTATTCTTGGAAAGAAAATGCATCAATTTGCATTTTTGAATACACACTCAAACCTATAGGTATACAAATTACTATCAATACAGGTTTTATATTCTTTATAATTATTTGTCCTCTTGTCTATGCAACTAACATTGAAATTTTCCTTTAGCTTGGTCAACAAATCACAATTCACATTTTACATATGTCTGTTAAAATGCACTGCAAAAATATTTATAATCATTAAGGTACTTTTCTTTAATCGATTAAATAAAAGAATATATTTAGATTCAAGAACCTAGGTCTTACCTTTGATTATATTGCTTGGTAAATTTCAGTACTTTAACTTACTTAATGGAGTTTCAATTTCCTCATTGTAAAATGAGAAGGACCAAGTAAGAAAATCTCTGCTAATTTTGATATTTTGTACTAGGGATTCACATGGACTTACTGAGTATAAAACACTTATGACAATTCCCAGTTTCATTCTAGCTTCCACACACATTCTAATTCTGTCTCAGGGCCCCCAAGTTACAAACTGTTTTTATTCTTTTCCTGAGCCGCAGATCATGTAGATAAGGGACTCCCAATTGTGTATTTCAGATCTCTGAGAATCTGTAGAGTCATTACAATGTATGAAACATTTTCTGCGTACTGAAAGTGGTTCCGATGTATACACTTTAATTTTTCAAACATGAGTAGATGTTCCTATGATTAGCAATATTAAAATAATGAAGTTTAAATGTCCATTAAATGAAAGGAAATGGCTTAATGATTAAAGAGTTTTTTGCAGTGCATTTCTCTAATAGGTCACATAAAATTTAATTTGTGAGTTAATTGAACAAACTAAAGGCAAAATGTTTTCTCATTCTGAGTTTTCTAAACAATGTATAATCAAAGTAAAACTACTCTCATATAGGGATATTTGGAAATTTTTGTTTTTGATGTTAGAAATAACTGATTTTACACTACTGTCTGTTATATTTTTAATTTCAGTATAGGTTGCCTCTAAAAATAAATCCAAATTTCAGTTTTTGGTTAAATTTCCTGCAAGATTACTATGGGAAAAGAATAAAGGATAACAATTTACTGTCCACTCTATGCTCATAACACTTTGTATATACCTTCATTTTTATACTTTTTGATACTACATATTAATTAATTATGTCAGCTTCCTACTGGATATGGATTACTTAAGGATTGTAATAGTTGCTTACTTACCGTTGACTTCTCCCATGGTGTCTGCCATGTTTTGCTGCATAGATAGTAAATGCTTCATAAAAGTTATTTGGGTTGAATCAAATGATTCTGTGATTCAACCAGGAGACCTGGCAGCTGCCAATAGATCAGAAAGAACAAGAAGTCCCCTGTTATTGAGGAAGTGGATATGGCCAAAGAACAAGACTACTGATTAAGATACTCAATAAAGATCAGTATTCTAGGATGCCTCAAGGACCATCTTGCTGCTTGGGAAGTTGCAAGATTCTGGGTAAATTAACCTTATTCTCTAAAGTTTTCAGGCTTAGGTTATCAGATAGATGGCAGCGGGGATGAATCTGCCTAAGGAAAGTTAGGTGTCAGGGATCTGTTACATTTATTTAATACTTTACCATTTTTAAAATGCTTTAACTAATACATATTTTGGTTAGGGGTTGATATCTATATTCTATTTAGATACTCCATGGCTAGGTTGACATCTAAGAAATTAAGGTTGGGAGGATTCCAGAAGATTACTTGGTTCTTTGATGATGTTAATGTCCAAACAACAAGCCTAAATGTAGTTATAAGAAAAGTAGGTAAGGGCCCTGGCTGGTGTAACTCAGTGGATTGAGTGTGGGCTGAGAACCAAAGGGTCATCAGTTCGATTCCCAGTCAGGGCACATGCCTGGGTTGTGGGCCAGGTCCCCAGTGGGGGCCATGTGAGAGGCAACCACACATTGATGTTTCTCTCCCTCTCTTTCTCCTTCCCTTCCCCTCTCTCTAAAAATAAATAAATAAAATCTTTAAAAAAAGTAGATAAAGAATACTATTGAGTGATCAAGTGGTACTTTAATATAAGGGTGAAGAGGGGTGGATGACATTTAAAATAGCCATAGTGAAAAAAGGGGGGCCAATGGGTAGACTTGTACAAGTAGTTTATGGGGAAGCATGAATGTTGGAACATTAATGGAGACTTTTCTTTCATCTTCCCAGCAGCTGTCACCCATTACCTTCTCTCACTCTGTGGTAAAAGGAATCAGTAGTATCTCCTTCCCTTGAAATACTGAGGTATATTTTTCACACTATGATAATCTCATTGTATGGTAACATCTTTTAACATGGTTTCACCAATAGGCTGTGACCTGTACAAGCCTATTTCTGATGTCTTCATTGATCTTTGCACCCCAATAGTTTACCAAATGATGAAAATAAAATATTATGATTAGGGCCTGACAAAAAAATAAGTAACTTTTATTCTTAAAAATGAACCTTTATTGAACATTAACGTTTGTCACTTCACTTTGCTAAGAACATTTTTCTTTTCTTATCTATAATTTAGTCTGTCCTTACAACCACCTGAATCTATTTAATAGATTAAGAAAGTAAGGCTGAGAGAGGCAGTGTCTCCGTGGTGATACTGCTACCAATTGGAAAACTCCTTGAAGCCCACATCGGCCTAATTCAGAGTCCATGCTTTTAACCACCACCTTCAATGATACTTATTAGATATTCAATTAGTAAGATGCTTTTACTGAATTTCTAGAAAATTTTTTCCCTAACCTATTGAAAATTTTGGAAAGACATTGCAGAACAAAAATGAAAAGGAAAATTGATGTGGGAATATTCCAATTGCCTTAGTCTGCTTGGGCCGCTGTAACAAAATACCACAGAGTGGGTGGCTTATTAATAGCAAAAATGTATTTCTCACAGTTCTGGAGGCTGGAAACTCCAAGAGCAGGGTGCTGGGTGAAGGCCCTGTTCCGGGCTGCAGACGTTTACCTGTGTCCTCCTGTGGCAGGAGGGCTGGGGAGCTCTGGCAGGCCTCCTCCACGTGGGCAGGAATTCCACTCGCTGGGCGCTGCCTTCCTGAGTTAGTCCTCTCCCAGGTCCCCACCTCCTAATGCTGTCACCCTGGGCATTAGGTTTTCTACAAGTGAATTTCAATCAAATATTCAATCTATAGCACCAACCAAATGAATTAGAATTCAGTATCACCACTACTACATCATACAAAAAGTATATAAAGCAAATTAGTTTAGTCAGCCATAAGTATCTGCTTAGCCTATTTATTAATGAAAATGAAAAGAAAGCTTTGATTCTAAGGTATAACATAATCATGCAGTTACTTACTGAGACAAAAATTGGATCACCTCAGAAGCAGGTTCTAAAATTAATTTCAGAAGTGTTTTAACACAGTGTAGAAATTCTAGCAGTTGCCCAACCCAAATGAAGTGAGAAATGGTGGCCTTGTTGCTGTTCTCCATTGTGCTGCTTTTAAAGAGAACATGAAGAGAAGAAAGATAAAAGGATAAAGCACAATTTAGGAGTAAATAGAAACTGTATGTGTGACTTGTTCCTGTGCTGATCATGGAATGTATATTTGATTGGCCATTTCTTTCTTTATTGATAGCAAAGAACACTATATGAAAGAATGAAAAAAGAGAGAACTTTACTCAATACATTTTGATACTTATAGGAGAAGACAGACTAGCTATAATAATGTTCAATAACCTTAACATTATGAAATTTTTTATAATACTTACATTGTCTAATACCGTAAATCAGCATTCTCAAATTTAGAAAAGTTTATCCTAAATATTTTTTAATCCATCAATATATATCTAAAATCAGTTTTATCTGTTGAAAAATTTGGAAAAATAATATTTTGAATATTTATATTTAAGTTTAAAATATATTATATTATTTCAGATCAGAATGTCTTGAAATTCATGTTATATCTATTTATGTATATATTTTTAAATACATAGTAAATAATATTTACTTGAAGGGAAATTTCTCTTATATACCACTTAACAATTAGGGATTTTAGTTTAATTTATTTAGTTTAAGTTCTATATTTTGGAGAAAAATACCAACAAGTTAAGAAATGATTTATCATTTTTAATTAGGAATTGAATATATATTAAAATGTAGGTTAAAGTATAATTGTAGTTGAATTGTGAAGATATGTGAAAAATATTTTATAGCATAATTGTTTGATATGCATGAGTTTTATTCATAAAACTATTGACTGGATTATCTGTATATGTATTCTGTATTATTTGAGATTGAAAAGATGTATCAGTAAAGAACTTTTGGAAGCAAGTAACAGAAAATCAATTCATATTGGTTTAAGAGCAAGGAGATTTATTTACTCACATAACTAGAAGACAAGTAAAATGCAATTAAGTATTGATCCAGTGACTCCAACTTCATTTTTCACAAATCTTCTTTTGTTAGGGATTCATATATGTATTTGCATGCCATAAATACAACTATATTAAAGGTTCTGTTTGATGAGTTTTGACAACTGTATACAACCACAGCCCTAATCAAGGTAGAACGTTCTCTTTCCTCTCAAAAAATTCTTCAGTGGTCGTTGCAGTCAACCACTCTTTCCCAGCCCTAAGCAGCCACTGGTCTGCTTTCTAACATGACAGACTACTTTGCTTGTGGCCGAGTTTTGTAAGTTACCAGTCATGACTGGCTTCTTTTGCTCAGCATAATTCTTTGGAGATTCATTGTGTTGTATGTATCAGTGTTGTATGTATCTAAAGTTGATGCTTTTTAACTTCAGGGTGGTATTACATTGCAAAAACACACCATAATTTATAAATTCATTCACCTGCTGATGAACATTTGGGTTGAAAATTGAGGGCTATTATGAATAAAAATGTGATGAACAATTGAGTTTAAGTTTTTGTGTTGGCATATATTTTCATTTTTTTTGATAAATACTAAAGGGGGAATTGAGGTATTTTATGACAAGTGTAAGTTTAACTATTTTTCAACATGGCTGTACCATTTTATAATCCCACCAACAATATGTGAGAATGGGCTTTATTCTGTATTGAAGCCAACACCTGGTATTGTCAATTGTTTTAATTCTGCTTTTAGTCATGTCTAGTGGTATCTCATTTGTGATTTAATTTGCGTTTCCATGATGAGTAAAGATAGTAAGACTCTTTTCTCAGTGCTTATTGGCCATGTATATATTGTCTTTAGTAAATATTTATTTAAAGATTTTTACCATTTCTGTCAGGTTGTTTGCCTTGTTAATGATTTTTAAGAGTTATTTCTATACTCTGGATGTAAGTTATATGGAAAAGTGTTAATCCAGTAGGCCTGAGTTGCTCAAGCCTTCCATATTTCCAAGAAAGACCTGTTTTCATTGATGGTCTTTGTTGAGCTCTTGGAAATTTAAGCTCATGGACTGCTCTGACTGTAGGAGTATTTTGCAACTTAGTTCCCCGAACCATATCATAACAGTTTGTCTACATAGCTCATACAAATAATGTAATTTATGTTGAACACCTCATACATGTTTTGGGGGATTAGAAATAATGGTTGCATTCCATTGTGAATATACTAAATTCCACTGAATTATACCCTTTTAAATGATCAATTTTATGTTGCATGCATTTAACCTCAATAAAAAACCAACAGCAATTTTCAAAATGGGCGAAGGATTTGAATAGACATTTCTCTTAAGAAAAACATGTATCTGGCTATTAAGCACATGAAAATTTTTCAACTAGGAGAATGATTCTCAAAACTACAGTGTTGTACCACTTCATACCAAGTAGGATAGCTATAATCGAAAAGACAGATAATGATAATTACTGGCAAGTATGTAAACAATTTGAAATTCTCATTCATTGCTGGGGGACGTAAAATGGCATGGTTGCTGTCAAAATCAGCTTAACAGTCCTTCAAAAGTGGAAAATACAGTCACCATGTAGTCCAGCAATTCTTCTAGGTGTACACCCAGGAGAAATAAAAACCTTTGTCTACTTGTATACAATGTTCGTAGTAGCATAATTCATACTAGTCAAAAAGTGGAAACAACACAAATATTTGTTAACTGATGAGTGGGTAAATGTAATGTTGGATATCTATTCAATAGAATATTATTATAAAATAAAAATAAATTAAGAACTAATACAGATTACAACAAAGATAAATCTTTAAAGCTATATGCTCAGTAAAAAAAGAAAGCCCGCCACAAAAGATCATGGATTATATATTTACATGTATATGAAATATCCAGGATAAAAAGTTTATACAGACGTGTTTCCTCCTCCCAGAGCTGGTAGAGGTGAGGAGGGGCATTGAAGAGGAGGAGATATTTACTGTTAATTGGCATGGGATTTCTTTTAGGGAGGACAAAATATTTAAAATAGGTTGAGGCGATCACTGCACAACCCTATGGATTTAATAAAAATGTTGAATTGTACATTTTAAGTAGGTGAGTTGTGTGGTATGTGAACTATAAACCAAAGCTGTTGAAACAGTAATTACTGTGGTGGCTGGTATCTTTCAGTTGAGTTATAAACCAATTGATGACTAAGTCATGAATATATTCATTATATAAGTGATGAATATCTCCATTCATACATATCCAGTACACCTCTCACTCTTTTAAAACAAAATTTGAATACTTTTTATATATACCAAAGAAATAAACATGGAAATACTGCATCATTTTACTTAACATCGTAAACACCTATGGAAACCTTTGTGAATCATTCTAAAAATGATTAAGAATTTGTTGCATAGTAGCACAAATAGCTTTGGGAAAAGCTTGTAAAGAAGGAAAAAAAACATATTTGGGGAGAGACAATATTAAATTAAAAAAACATATAAAATAATTTTTGTATAATATAATTGAGAAAGTATTTACCATTACCAGTGATGAGACCTGAAAAGAGTAAACTATGCCCATTAGCTGTCTGAAGTAACTTCTCCAAGTCTTGCCTTCCTTATTTATAAAATGTGTACTGTAGTTCCATTTCAGAGAACTGTGAAAATTAAATTAGGTAGTGCATGTAAGTCCACAAATAAGTGTTTGATATTATTACAACCACAATTATTATGTGCTTTTCTGTATGTATGTATGTATTTATGTATGTATGCATGTATTTATATTGTTATCTTGGTGACCATGTCTGGAATTGACAATCTCTGATTTTATAGGACTGTCAAGTACTCTAAACTTACTGGAATGAATTCCAAAGGGTCAGATACTTTTCCTTCTACATTCAGGGTTGGTAGATTGGTCAAAGCTGTGGGAGGTGTGCAAGGGAATAAGGCTCCTACGATCTTTGTGGTTTCATGCTGTGGAAGTCACATTTTACCACTGAAACCTGGGAGCTCCACTTCATTTTTGAAGTCTTGGGTTCTCCATTTATGTGTAAAAGAACTGGATGTCATACCCCATCCTAGGATGAGAAAGTAAAAACCCCAAACTCTGTGACAACCAGTTCTGTGGATACACAAAAGACATGGTTGAACAATGAGTTGCTATTGGGAAATTTAGAACCAGTTTGGTTTTTTGGTAACAACTCTCGTGATTGTACGCATTGACCACAACACTGAGCAACTCGGTTTTCCCTCACTGCTGCTCAGTGAATTCCTCTCTGATTACAGGGATACGTTTCTATTGTGTGATATTCTCACACCTAAGTTACTTTATAATTGCTCTTCAGTAATAAATCGTTCACAGATGAACAAAGGAAACTACTCAACTTGATAAATTCTTTTTTGTTTTTAAATGAAACTACATAAGAGATTGTATTTTCCTTCCGGTTAACATCCAGTTACCTGGTACTGGGGAAAAAAAGGAAAGAAAGAAAAGAAAAACAAAGGGAAAGGAAGTTGGAAATATTTTAGAGACTCATTCTGTCAAATGCTCAAGCAATTCCTTTCTACTAGGCTGAAAAGAAAAAAAAAATGCTCTCAAGCTTATACTAATAAGTTATTAAAAAGGAAAAGAAGCTTTTCCACATTGTTGGAGGTACTGTAAATTTTAGTTTAAAAGATCATTGTCTTCTGTGCATTTCTTTGTAATTATCTCAGAAGACTGACTATAAAGTGGGTGGCTTTACAGTCCCTTGTACTGAAGGGAGAGTACAAGAAAATCATTGCTTTTTTTTTTTTTTTTTTTTTTTTTTTTTTTTTTTTTTTTTTGCTTTTCTTCTTGCTTCTGCTATAATGGAGCCACCCAACCTTGACTTTCACCCACTCAGACTTACTTCCTGATAGACCATATTTTTTTTTTGGCATGGTTTAGCATTTTTTCTTTTGGTTTCTACACAAATATTAGTTCTGGCTTCCTTATAATATGTATAATTTTATTTGCCTGTATCATAGCTCTAAGGGAGTCCTATTTCCCATTTTCCTTTGCACATGTCTAGCCAGTTATTAAAGAGAATATTGTCAAACAAAGTGGGATGAGAGATTGCAGGACACGGAATATTAGGGGTAAAGGGACTTGGAGATCAGCTGCTACAGACTTTTTGCTTTATAGATGAGTAGACTGAGGGCTAATGGATGAAGTTATATTTTCTAAGATCACACACTACTTAGTGTCATTAAATCTTCTTTTCCAATCATCACATGTCTGTGCTAGGCTATCTTTCTCTTTTTAGCATTGTCAATAGAGGTCACTGATGAAGTTGTTCAAGTAATGGATAACAGCTCTGGGATCAGGCACACTTTCCACTGACCCACTTGGTAGACATTCAACTTGCTATTGGATTAACAACACTACTATGCATCAAGAGGGTTATCAAAGCATGTGCTGGCCTTGGTGAGGCATGTGGCTCCCCTCATCCATTCACACCAGAATAGTGGAAATGAAGGACACGTTTTAGTTGGCTATTGCTGATACAGGAAGCTTCGATTCTGAGTTTCCTAGATGTATGTCTAAAACACAGTGGACAACGTCACTCAGCGTAGTTCCAGATGTGTTTTATGAGCTCATCTTGGTGTGAGTCTCTGCAGTACACTTATTTATTGAGTCCTGAATTTCAGTTGATTTCACGATATATATTCTGATTTATCTCAAGACACAACGATATATTATTTTAGAAAGGCATTAATTTTTAACAATATGCATTTGTGATGTAAGACTTCAGAAAATTAACAGAACTTGATAATTATTAACAATCCATAGGGAAAAAAATACTGCATTAGGCTGGTTCCTGTTTCAAAAATATGCTGGTTCTCTTTCGAAGAACTGTTTGGTTGTCATCTCTTGATAAAAATCTACATTTATTTTCTTTTATTTACTAGCTACTAATTAATTGGTAATTTATTATGTTAAACATACCAGTTAAAGTGCCTGACAAAGCCAATCAGAAATGGACCTGTACCTAACAAATTCAAATAAGGAAGAAACACTTACCAAGTGTTACGCTCCCCAGTGTGACCTTGAGTGCTATATTATCAGTGAGAATAGGGACAATGAGACTTCCATAGTGCTATGAATCGCTGCCATCACATATTGAATAAACAACACAGGAAATAAAAGGATTTTCATAAACTATGTACTTGCTTGTTTTTGTTTTTCTTTTTTCTTTAATGTTTATTGTATTTTTTCCATTACCATTTAGTCCCCTTATGCTCCCCTCTTCCCAGCAATCACCACACTGTCATTTTTTGAGAATTTTTTTCCCTATTGCATTTGCAGTTTTGAAAGTTTATTACTGTAACATGTAGGGGCTGGGTGATACTAACTGATTAGTTAAAAAAGGTTAATGTATTGGTCAAGGTAATATATTAATAAGTTAAAAAAAACCAATAAAACCAAACCCAGACACCTCTCCAGGTCTCTCAGAAAGGAGGCATTTAATGTCGAGAATTCTTATTAGAACCTGGTTGTCTACTTTTTAAATAGAAAGAATAGCTGAGACCCCAAAAAGCAGAATGGAGCAACCTAGAGGTCTGCAACAGCAGGCTGGCACTACCACCCCCGTGCGGGAGGTACAACATGAAGAGGCGATGTTATCAGAGTCCAGGAGCTAGATCTTTCTGTGCAGCCAGAATCATGGGGAAGGTAGAGAGCTGTGTGCTGGAAGCTGAAGCCAGCAGGATATGCGACCCTGGCCAGAGACGTCACCAGAAGTAGAGAGAAGGATAGAAATACCCTGGATTTTGCCCTGCTCTTGTCCTCCAATCTCTTGCTGTTCCTGCTACTGGTCGTGCCTTCTTGGAAGTCAGAGGGCAAGGGAACGACAAATAAATGTGGTTCCCTGTGGTACTGAGAAGATCAAAGGTGCTAGAGGTGAAGAGAACTTGTACCAGTTTTCTGCATTAATATGCCAGTTTTCTGCATTAATACCAGTTTTCACTGAAATATGAGATAAGAAACCTAGAGATACTCAGAAAGGCAATACTTATATTCTAAGAAAGAAACAAAGGATGTTAGAGAATCTCCACTTAAATAATTTACTAAGAGATGACTCAAATTGCAATAAGCATTATTTGTCATTTAATCTTACAAATACAAGGAAGTAGAATAAAACATCCCTAGCTTTAATTTTGTGTTACAAGCTCTTGTAACACAAAATGACCGCTTTGCTTTCATCAAAGCTGAAATGAATACCAAATATTTGTGAAGATAATAACGATGTCTCCGTATTTGTGTTAATGTTCAAGTGGTCGATTTTAGTCATTACCATGGTATAACCCACGCAGCATGAGTCCGACAAGTGGTAGCACTGGCAACAGCTTAGTCAGAAGTCAACAAAACTCTTATTACTTTAGTCATAATTGTTGTGACTGTTTTCTTTATTGACTTAGGGAGAGATCTAGCCCCAGAGACTTGGAGATAATAACTTCAGTTTAAGTCAGTCAGTCTCTGTGACTATAATATGTTAAGTATTTTAGGAGGAGTAAGAGAAATGACAGCTCTGATTTCTGTTCTTAAGAGACAGTGATAACAAAAACTGTATTAAAGTGCTTGCTTATCCTGACCAAAAGAAAGCATATGATTGAATGGAATTCTGAATGAATAAGCTTAAGAGCTCAGTCTTCATAGTCCGGCAATCTTGGCTCAGCTTCTTTCTAGTTGTATAATATTTTGCAAATTGCTTTTGAGCCTATTTTTCTGTGTAGGGATAGTGATAACATTACCCACCACATGTGGTTGTTATGAGACATGACTAACCAAGTAAAGCAGCACAGGATACAGCATGTAAAATGCTCAGTAAATGGTAGTTGTTAATAACAAAAAAAAAATAATAATAGCAAGAGCAGATGAGCAAGACTGGAGGGAGATTAGAACTGGGCTCTGAGGGATCAGAATTTGGATAGGTCAAGGAGGACAGTATTCCAAAGCACAGATAGCTTTGGGAAAAGCTTATAAAGAGGGAGAAACATATTTGGGGAGAGATACACATGGCTACTGGATTGGGTGAAAGCTCAGCAGAGGAGGAATATCATATCATTGAAGATGTCAAAAGTAAGATATAGGTCTCAATCTGTCTTCCGAACGCAGGATCAAAGCAAGAAAAGTCTACTTTCAACTTTTAAAAAAAATTAAGGCCTGGTTAACATCAATTATGGTATTTTATTCTGTGAATAAAATATACAGAAATTAGTAATTGCTCTGCTTTAACAGTTGTACGTACCCATGTAAACACCAAAGGACATGAGAAACACCATTTCCAGCCACACCAGAGGTTTCCCTCATGCACCTTCTCAATCATCTTGCTTCCATGACTCTCTTTTTTTAAAAAAAGGTTTTATTTATTTATTTATTTCACATTTTTTATTGTTCAAGTACGGTTGTCTCCCTTTTCCTCCCACCATTCCTGCCCACCCCAGCCATCCCCACCTCCCACCCTCAATTCTGCCCCTCCTTGGCTTTGTCCGCGTGTCCTTTATGACTTTCTAATATTCTGTCATTATTAATGAATTTTACCTTTCTGGGAATTTATATAAATGTAATTATTGCAAAGAATTCTTCCATGCCTGGCTTCATTAATTTAACATGATGTTTTTGAAATTCAGCCATTTGCTGGGTATCGTATCATATTTATCCTCACTTTATTTTATTTTTATAATATTTCCTTATTAGCATTTTAATGGTTTTCTTCCTGATGCTAATTTGTATTTCTTATACCTTTAAAAATATTTTTTCTAGATTAATCTTTTCAGAAAACCAGCATTTTACCTTTTTAATATTTTTCTATTTTTTGTTCATTTTCTATCATTTACATTCATTTTTAATTTTTCATCTACTTTGCATATAATTTGCTCTTTTTTGCCTAGCTTCTTCAAGTGTAATCCTAGGTTATTGATGTAAGATTCTTTTAAAGAAATTTTATTTCCAGCTATCAATTTCTTTTAGTGTGATTTTACTTACATCTTACGTGTCTTTATGTGCTTTGATTTCTTTGATTATTATTCAAATATACACTCTAATTTACTTGTGTGTCTTCTTTGACCTATGAACTGTTTGGGCATACTTTGTTTAATTTCTACATTTTCTACATTTTTATAATTTTTGTGTATTTACATATTGTATTTAATATGTCTTTCTTTTTATATAGATTTTTTATTGTTGTTCAAGTATAGTTGTCTCTATTTCCCCCAACACGCCCTTACCCATCCCCGCCTCCAGCCCTGGAATCTACCTTTGGCTTTGTCCATGTGTCCTTTATACATGTTCCTCGATGGCCCTTCCCCTATTTCCCCCCTTATCCCCTCTCCCCTCCCCTCTGGTTACTGTCAGCTTGTTCTTTTTCGATGTCTGTGGTTATATTTTGCTTGCTTGTTTGTTTTATTGATTAGGTTCCACTTATAGTGTGTAAATGTACCATAGATTTTTTATCCATTTATTTACGGATGAGCACGTAAGTTGTATTTCTGTATTTATTTAAATTTCTATTTACTTATTTAAATACATATTTTTATTTTCTCTATATTACAATATCTATGATTTCTATATACTATGCTTCTAGATATATTTAGTGATTTCTAATTTAATATTGTTGTAGTCTGAGAATACATTTTATGTGATTATAAGTATTTGATATTTATTGCAATTTGTTTAAGGCTTATTCTGTGGTCTTAGTGACAGTTCCAGGTGCATTTGTGTGTGTAGTTTGAATTTGGGAGTAACATTGTGTAATTGCCAATTGGGTCAGATGGATAGTTCTTTTGAAATTTATATTTTTGCTGACTTTTTGTCTACTTATTCTGATAGCTACTAAGAAAGGTTTGCTAAAGTCTCCAACTTTGATTGCATATTTGTTTCTTACATTAATTTTGTCAAATTCAATTAATGTATTTAAAAACTCTGCTTTAATTAGGTGCATACATGTATGCAATTTTATGTTGTCTTGATAAATTTTTATTTTGCCATGAAATGCCCTTTTTTGTCTCTATTAATATTTTTATCTTGAAGTTTTTTATTTTTGCCTGGAATTAGTATAGCCATGCAAGCTTTCTTATGCTTAGTTTCTGCATGAGAATATTTTCTACTTTTATTTTCGACCTGTCTGTGTCTTTATACTTAAAGTTTTATTTTCTTATAAATAGTATAATTGGGCCTTTTTTTTATTACTCACTATAGTACTCTCTGTCTTTTAATTGGAGTGGTTATTCTATTTACATTTAATATAATTATTGGTGTGGTTGTGTTGAGTATCTCATTCTGGTATTGGCTTTTTATTCAATTTGTCCTTTGTTTCACGGTTTCTCATTTTTTGCCTTTTGGTAACATTTTTATGTCCCCTTTTGTCTGTTGTATTGGATTTTATAAGTATGTCGATTTTACTTTTTTAATGGCAGCTCTAGATATTACAACAGGAATCATAAAGTTACCACAGTCTAGCCTAAAATAATAATAACAAATTACTTCAGAATCTGCATAAGAATCTTATAAAAATTATAATCATGTAATTCCATTTATTTCTCCCACTCTTTCTTTCTGGCATTATTATAATTTACTTCTAATATACTCTAATCTCAAAAATATTTTCACTATTTTTTAATAAAAATTATCTTTCAAAATTATATAACTATAATATAAAATAAATACAATAAACACAATTTAAAAAGTATTTTATGCTTACTATTTACTCTTTCTGACACTCCTCATTCTCTAAGAAGTTCTTGGGTTTCATCTGGTATACTTTTAAGCCTAAATGACATGTTTTTTTGCAAACATGTATTTTTTGGAGTGTGGATTGTTGAAGACAAATTCTCTTAGCTTTTGCTATGTGATAATAGCTTTCTAATGCTTTCATAGTTGAACATTTTTACTGAAGATAGAATTCTAGATTTGACAACTTTATTTTTTCTTTTAGTACTTTAGAGATATCATTTTATTGTCATCTGACCTTTATTATTTCTGATAAACTGGTAGCCAACACTTACATATATATATTTTTCTCCAGTATGTACTCAGTCTTTTCTTCTCTGGCTACTATAAAGAATTACTCTTTATTTGTGACTTTTAGGAATTGATTAGGCTGTACATAGGTATAGTATTGTTTTTTAATTAACCTTCTACTCCTTGCTGAGAATTTTGGATTGATGAGTTAACATTTGTCACCAGTTTTTGAAAGTTTTCAGCCATTATCTTAAATATTCTGCCTCATTCTGTCACTCTTTTTGTGACTAAAATTACACATAATTATTTTGTTATGTTCATTTTTATAAAAATCTTTGAGTTTTAGGTGAGATTCTTTCTATTTAACCTATCTTCAAGTTTTCTGCACTTATCTGCTATTAAGTGCATTAAACATATTTTTGCATGGTAATTTCATTATAAACATTTCCATATAGTTCTTATTATAACTTTCATGCCTCTGATGAATTTCCTGCTTTTAAAACATCTTCTCCACCTTTTCTACTAGATCCTCTGGCATTTTAATCACAATTATTTTAAAGTCAGTTAATTTCACCACTATGGAAATCACTGGGTCTGCATTTGATAACTATTTCTTCCTTTCTCTTGTATCATACTTTTTAATAAAGTACTGATAATTTCATATAAAATATAAGTAGAGACATGAGTATATAACATTTACCTCCAGAAATACACACTTTTATCAGGCAGGAACATATAGGAAGCCCTGTACACCTTAGGGAGTATTTCTCTGAGTTTTCTTTCCTGTCCCCAGGTTTTGGTATATGATTGTTAAATATTTGGTGAAAATACAAAGTAAATAATTGGTAGGTTGTAACAGATTCAGTCTGTAGTTGAGGATCCTTAGAATATTAGTGTGTCACACTAACCCTCATGCAGTGATTAAAAATTCAGTTGTTTCTCCTTACTTCTATGGCATATTCTTCTTCCTTTCACCAGTACTGTATTAATGTCTTATCACTTTATGTAGTTTAGCTCATTTGCATTTCTTTGTTTTTAGCTCAGCATTATTTTGAATGTTGTCCACATTGTTTTGCTTTGCATTTTTAAAGTAATCATGATAGTCTCTTGTGACTTGAAAAATCTGAATGAGAAGAACTTAGGAAGCTCTACATTTCAAATGAAATAAATTAAATATCACAATAAAAATGATATGAATGAATAAATCTCAAGATGTAAAGATTTGGAAATATATGTGTATGTTAAAAAGATTTAAATGTACAAGAAAATCTAGAAGTACTCTCTAACTTTTATGCAATGATCCCCAAATCATGCTGCTGAATGGAATTGATCAGGAGGGAAGTTTACTGTGTGAGATGATAGAAGTAAATAGGCTCACTTAGTAGAGACAGAATATAGTAAATTATTGAAATCAAGGAGTCATTAGGAAAAGTAAAAACAAGTTGGAGAAAGATATAGCATGCTATACATTTAACAATTGTAACACTAGGACAAGCCAGGAACATGTGGTCGTTCCATCAATGAAAGAGAGTATTGACTTCTACTTCTGGCAGCTGTTGGACCGAGTTATCCACATTAAATCTCCGTTTGAACAACATAGGAGATAAAATACAAGTGTACTTTTAAAATGCATAGAGGGGTAGTATTTAAAGGCAAAAATAGCTTTTGATGCATATAGTATTTTTAAAAGCTGAAAATAAGAAAACCAAGGTTTTTCTCAAGATACTGAAATAAGAACTAAAAATTATTACAAGTAAGGACATAAACTTAAGATAAGATTATTAATAAAATAGAAAATAAACATGCAATTGAAAAGATCAGTGAGGACAAAAGTTGGTTCTTTGAAGAAAACAACATAACTAGCAAAATTTCAGTGACACTGATTTAAAATATCGAGGCACGAATATCAGGAACAAAAAAGGTGACATCTTTGTAAATGATTGTAGACATTAAAATTTGTAACAATGTACTATGGAAAACTTAATACAATAATTTTGAAATTTTAAGCAGAGTGAATAAATTTCTAGAATAGTATAAACTACTATAACCAACTAGAAGAAAAAAGAACCTGAATTTAAATTCAAGAATTAGACTAGCAATCAAGATATTTTTCATAATTGGAATGCAAGTTTCAATGACTTCACAGGTGAGTATTACTAAATTCTCAGGGAAGAAAATGGTTTAATTTCATACAAATTTCCAGATAATGTGAAAAAATTTCTCCAGATTATTTTTGAGTCTGGTATAATATTGATGACACCACTATTTGAAAGGATAGAATGAAGAAGGAAAATTACAGGTCAGTTTCAATCATGAATAGAAATGTAAAAATTCTAAACAAATATTAGTCATCATATTCCCAGAAAAAATAAAAAGATAAAAAAGAATGGACTTTATTTAAGAAATCAAGTAGTTTGGTTTCATATTGGGAAAATGAAGACAACTGTACTTGAACAACAATTAAAAAATGTGAAAAAATATTTAAACCCAAGCAGAAAAAAAATCAATTAATGTAGTTCACAGCTTTAAGATTTTAAAAGAGAATAATAATATTTTTATTTTAATATATGCAGAAAAATCCAACATTCATAGAAGGTAGAAATTTTAGAAAACTGAGAAAAATGTAAAGTTTCTTAATCTAATATACATTATATAAAAATATCTATAGTGATATTATACTTAATAGCAAAAATGGAAGTTTTGCTTTGAAATTAGAATAAGACAGAAAAGCTTGCATTTTAATGTATTGATAGATAACTATTTAGGATTAGTAGGTGAGTTGTTAAAAGTTGTTGGCTATAGATCCAATTTTTAAACATTATCAGAGTGATATCAGTAGAAATTGCAGAGTAAAGACCTCCAGAAATCCTTTGTCCATAAAAACAAAAGAATGTTAGCAAAATTTTTTCTGATTAAACTTACCAAAATTCTAGAAATTATCCAATGGCTTGCAGCAATCTGGGAAGCATTTATTCATTTTATAGATGACTTTCCATAAGATCATTGAATTTTGTGACATTTGAACTTGCCCTATTCCCAAACTAGGTGGATTTTTCTTACTAATATTAAGATTTTTATTAATTTCCAATGAGTAAAACAACATGATTCAGTAAGAGACATATAGAACAATGGGCAGAACTAATAACCTAGAAAAAAATATGTGTAAATGGATGATGCTATATGAAAGAGATGGCATAACTCAGTAGAGAAATGCAGACTTTTTAAAAAAGATTTTATTTATTTTTAGAGAGAGGAGAAGAGAGCGAGAAAGAAAGGGAGAAAAATACCTATAAGCAAAGAGAAACATTAGTTGCCTCTTGCAGGCCCCCAGCTGTGGAACTGGCTTGCCACCCAGGCATATGCCCTGGCTGGGAATCAAACCTCTGAATCTTCAGATTGCAAACCGGTGCTCAACCCACCACCAGCCAAGGTGGAGAAATGCAGACTTTTCAATGAAAGGTGGTGGTACATTGAAATCCACATGGGAAAAAAATAAAATTGGACTACTATTATCTCATATTATACCCCCCAAATTTCCCAGGTAAATTCAATATCTAATTGTTAAAGGCAAAACTAATATTTTAGAGAAATTAATATTGGAAAATACTTTGTGATTTTTGAATAGGGAAGAACTTCTTCTTAAAAATATATAATCTTTATTATATTTTTTTGCATTACCATTTAGTCCCCTTATACCTCCTCCCCCCAGCAAACACCACACTGTTGTTCACATTCACGAGTCTTTTTTTCTTTTTGCTCAAATCCTTCACCCCCTAGCCTCCCCCCACACCACGAGCTGTCATCGTGCTCCATCTATGAGTCTGTCTCTGTTTTGTTTGTTAGTTCAGGGAAGAACCTCTTTTAAAAAAATAGAAAAGCATCCACCATAAAAGTCATAGATGAATTTAGTTACATTAAAATAAAATATTTTGGTCCTCAAAGTCTTAGGAAAAAAGTGAGGATAAGCCACGTTAGGAGATGTGAGAAGATGTGCACAAACATACGGGCAAAAAGTAATGGACAATGGACTTGATTTGAGAATATAGTATTCCTGCATCTTGTGAAAAATAAAATATACCTGGAAAAAATATAAAATGTGTTTAATCTGTTTAATAATCAAAGATAAGCAAAACAATACTATAATATCAAAACACTACTTACCATACAGATTTTCAGAAAATTTGAAAGTCAGAAAATACTAGTTGTATTAGACTGAATTATTGGTTCCAGCACTTCATTCCTCTGTAATACAATTACTCATGTATGTCCTTGCCTTGGCTTCCTGATGGGTAAAATGAATGTCTTCACTCCTTGACTTTGGGCTTATTTATGATTTGTTTTGACCGATGGGATCTGAGTGTACATGACATAAACAATGGGTTGAACTTAGTTTATGTGTGGAGCATGCCCTTATTCTGTCCAGTAGTTCCTTAGAAAATTCCTGTGCATGTACATAAGGCATATGGAATCCACAATATTAATAATTTGTACTTCAAATTTGTTTTATCAGTGAACATTCTGTAAATTATGAGATATTTCATACACACACATGCACTTTTGGCTTCCGTATATTGTTTCCGGGTTTGTTTGCAGTGTTGGGTCATGACCACTCAATGACCATTTTCTTAGGAAAGTGAGGAAGTCCATTATGTTCATCCTGAATGAGCTGCCTTTCAGGTATTTTCTATCTCTTGCCTTTCCAGAGACAACAAAATTGACCCAGAGGAGTTGGTTTAGCAGTCTACAGAATGACTTTTCCTCTGAAACTCTGGAGAAGGGAGAGTGGTGTCTTCTGTTTTGTGTATGACATCAGTCCAGTGTGTATCCTGTGCAAAATGCTGTATTGGGAGCTATTCCATTCTCTGCTTTTGTTTCCAAGTTCTTTAACTGCAGGTCTGTGGCCAGTTTTGGTAGGATGAAATTCTGCCCTCTCTGAGGCTTACATTTCTGCTACCAGTTTCACATCTATGGCCTGCAGCTCTTGACTCCTCACCTTATGATGAATGGCCTATCATTTCTAGAAATGCTGCCTGGTGACTGTATCGCAGATATTTCCCTATTGGGCTTTGGGGGGCCACCCATGACTTCACTGGGGCTTAGTCTACTCTCACATCCTCGACTCTAGTACATTTGTTAGCACTAAGGCCAGTGATTGTCTCAGAATTTTACCAAAATCAGCAAGTCAAATAAATAAATTGCTGTTTATATCTCAGTGGTCTCTGAGAAACACACAATTGGGTAAGTTATTCATATCAAAAAGAAAAAGGTGGAGTATAAACCCATTGGGACAAAGAAGTTCATATGGACTTGCGGATGACTGCATCAGGTGTGTCCCCTAAGCTGAGTCCCACACACGTGGGTGTTGTAGAACTGAGTGCTTCAGACTGGGCAGTTGTGCCGTAACTATGGCTTATGTTCCCATCGCAAGATAAACAAGACCCCATGAGATCTTCTCTATTTGCATGGAATGAATTATTCAGTTGGCAAGCCAGATTTAGAATGCTTTATCAGGCAAACTAACACAGGCTCACTTTTCTATCCTGAATATGACTTTCTAAAACACTCTTCATGGGTAAAGACTTTTGCAAGTTGGATGATACTAGAAATATTTTCTATTTTTATGAAAGATGGCTCATTATTTTAGTCACAACTTAAGTCTCCATGGATCCTATATGACTAGGGATATACTGTGTTTCATTGAAAATTATCCAATAGGCACAGAGAAAATCATAAAGATAGATTCTTTCTGTGGATGCATTAAGTTATTAGCTAATTGTCTGGTCAGTCCAGAGATTCTCTAGGGACATATCACTATTTTTACCTTGAATAATGGAACATGTTGTCTTTTAGAAACATATCATTTAGTTCTTACATGATTCTCTCTGCTCCAGGATCCAGATGTTTTTCTCTCCTGATCCCTGCCCTCATGCTCCTGTGATAGCCAGGGAAATGCTAACGCGATGATTCATGCAATGACAATTAATGTCAATCATTTATACTTGAAAAATTTTTAGGGTCCATAAAAGTAAATCATTTGTATTTATAAGCTGAATAGGGTAATTTCAGCTCCCATAAGATTTATGAAGTAAAATTCTGGTAGAAGAGAATTTGTATATTACATAAAATCGGTTGAAAAAGTTCTAAAAGTTAAGACTTTAGCCATTTGTCTCTTTATTTTATCATTTGTGCTTCTAGGTATTACAGGCTTTAAATCCCCCCTGTCATTTCAGCTGTAGTAATTATTATGTTCACTTATTTGTCCATTTCCTTGACTCAATTACATTCAGCTAACAAGTCTTTTTCTTCCTTGTATAAAGAAGCACCTAGATAAAGTCTAGCATTTATTTTGTACTCAGCATAAGTAAATAAGTCACTGGCTTACACACAAATGTCCTTTTTATCCTGCAAAGAATGGTTAGGAAGGTTTTTCTATATTGCCATGAGTTTAGCAAAAAAAAAAAAAAAAGAATTTAAAATAAATTTCTGTAGTACATATAGAAATTTATGAAAGCCACAGAACTTACATGTACAACCAATGGACATGAACTGTGGGACGGGGGAGGAGTGCTGGAGGGTGAGGGGATGGTGCAGGGAGGAGGCATGTAAAGGGGAGAAAAAATGAGACAACTATAACAGCATGATCAACAAAATATACTTTAATAAATAAATATAAAACTTGAGAAAAGAAATTTAATCATCTAAAAATTTATTAAAAGAAATTTAATAAATTAAAAAAAAACCACAACTGATATTCCTTTATGTGGCACTGTGTAAAATTTTAGCTCATGGATTGAATGGGTCAAAGATTTCCACTCAAGATGGTTAATGATAATTGGGCCCAGCCTGAAACTTCAGGGTTTTGAAATCTTATATGTGGAGAATGAGGTCAAGGTGTTAAGAAACCTGTCTGGGCTTTCTTTCTTAGCTTCTACTTATGTCATCAAGTAAATCAAGTTTCATAGTCAAGTCATAAAAATTTTAGAAAACCTATTTTTTTTGCTTTAGTTTTTCCACTGAATATCTTCCAAGAAAATGACATCTTAGCCCTCTCTGCTTTTCTGTAAAATAGCTATAATGATAATAGGCTTGCCTCCCCCAAAAGGATGATCATGAGTATAAACAGAATGACAATATATGGAAGTATTTTTGAAAAGTATAAAGTGCTAAGCAACTACAGGGACTACAGACAAATACAAATACAGGAATATGATGATGAAAGTTCTGGGGTTGATTAATACCTTTTATCCCTGGCTCAGTTTTCAAGGCTTTTAAAAACATTTTAATTACCTGTGGTTGGGTTTTGATGAGCACTGCTTCCTTCCGGGCCCTGGAGCATAGCGCTGTGACTTCCGCCTCCTGAGGCTAAGGCTCCTCATCTCGTTCTGAGTGCTCTCCACCACCCCAGCAAATCCATTCAAACTTAGCCACTCCCTATGAGTGAGGAAGGTGCCTTCCCTATTCGTAATGTTTCTGTGAATGGAACTCAGTCAGTGTAACCTAGATCTCTCTTCTACTTGGGTGAACTTGGGTAGGATAACTAGAAGGGCTTGGCTCAGCTCCACTCATCCCTCTCGGGGACAAAGCCTTCATACAAGACAGGCTCTCCTCTGCTTCTTTACACTGTGAGTCCTACTTGGGAAAATCTCAATGCAGGGAGGCCTGCGCTGGTCCAGCACTGCTTGACCAAATCTGTCTAATTCAGGGGTCCAATAGTGGAAATCCTATTTCACTATCCCACCTGAAAGTCCTCCAGCTTGGCTGCTGATTAATAAAAGTAATACGTTGCTCTCCATAACTACTGTTCATTTTTTCTCAATTTGTTTAGAACCTGGACATTGAAGCGATGTGGTAGTTATTGCTCCATCCCTTTCTTTTACCCCAGAATTCTACGCATCTGTTGGCAGCGTCTAAAAGTCCTGTCACAAGCAATGACCCTCTAGCTCCATTCCCATCCCCCCTAACCCACCTCTTCTCCATTTTAACTGATGTCATTCCTGAATTCCTGGTTCTCTGGCCCTGAGTTTTGTTTATGTTTTGGTACCTAGTGATCATTTCAAGCAATCTTTCCTGTTATAATGCATTTGGTAGCTCAACTTCGTACCTTTTAACTTGGAGGAAGAAAGCACCCACCCCAGGAACAGCTTTCAGGGATCCCAGAGAGTCGCTACGCTTGCCCTAACAAAACCTTCCCCTGGAAAGTGAGATTGGCTGGCACATCCTGCAGCAAATGAAGGCCAGCCCACATGCTCACCTCTGTCAGCCTTCTCTATGCTTTTGCAGCCTTTTTTCCGTTAGCCCGGAGAGTTTCACACCAATATTGGCAACTACTTACTTGATGCTGCGGGAGATGTTTTGCTTTTCTCCCGTCCTGCCAATAGACTGCTTATATTTCCCTTGTGCATGAGGTTGAGATTGCTTATGAGAAGTTTGTATCTAACCAGAATTCCTATTTGGATTCTGAATGGAATATGGTGCAGGAGACTCTCAGTGGTACTCTTCCCTTTTTTTAAAAAAAAATTGTTGGTATTTCGTTTAAATGCCTTGTTTCATGGTTTTGATAGTGTTATGATGTGCTATTGCTTTACAGCCATCACGGTGTCACTATTTCAAAGGTCACGGAGACACTTGGCTGTGCTTAAATTCCGTTTCCTACTCGGAACACTCTGTTTAAAGTCCCGATTGACTTCCCCAAGTTGCTGAGGCTTTGGAAGACCTCTTTGCAGCCAGAAATTTCAAAAAGAATTAGAAATGGTCTTGGACGTTTAAAATACAGTAGGTTGAAGCAAAATTAGAGAACTCTAAATTTAAAAAGATAAGTTGATATGACATAGATTAAGTGATTTAAGCTATACTAACCATAAAAGTAAAGATTGTAGCAAAGTTGGCACAATGCCTGATTTAAAGCTTCTTTCAACTTCACATTACTGTCCTCTCATTATGAGAGAAGGTAAAAATATTTTATTAAACACTTCCTAACTTAAATAATCTATTCACATTTTCTACCTAGTTACTCATTGGACAATTTCAACTTGTTTTGCATACTTGGATACTCTCCACATAGAACAAAGACAGTCATTTAGTTCTTTAAATTCTTGTTCTGTGGAATTGAAGTTTAAGAGTTGTCTAAAGACTTACAGATAGTAAAACCTTTCTGATACTGCTTAGTCTGACTTAAGATCATGAACATGTAACCCACAAAATCACCGTGGCCTCAGTGGCAGCAGGCCCATGCTTTTGAAACATCACCTGCTTTTGTAAAGGGGTGAGGAACTCTACTCTGCTCACCTTGAGTCCGCGCACCATTACAGCCGCACCGTTCCATTGCAGGAGGATGGAGAATTGGGAACAATGAGGCCCACCCTCCCATCTTCACAGTCAGGTCTGTGTGTCCATCCAGTATGAGAGCAGCTCCATTACAGAGTTACATTTTGCAGGGTTTTTCCAGCCTGGTATAAATGACTGGATCAGATGTGAAATCAGTAGGAAAAAGCAATGTCCTCAGCGATTATTGAAAGTAAATTCATAAACCAGCTCTTTTAAAACAAATACGTGGCCAGACTGAAACAAAGCTAACAAAGAATGGCAAAATACCCAAGAGCTAGCAAAAGCAGATAGCTGTCATTACCTGCAGGCTTAAAAGGGGGCAAATATGTACTAGAACCTTCTGAGACCTCCAACTATAGGAAAGATCCATCTGAAAGAGGCTAATGTTTTGGTCAAAGAACAGAATTTTAGCCAACTCATGACAGATTAGGGGTGAACTGAAGATATAAATGCCCTGAATTCTCTCCTCCTAACCTTAAGCTTTCAGACAATGCCTCATATTGGCAAAACAGGTCAAAACCAGAGGATAAGGAAGCCCGATTTACATGGCTCGGTCCTGAAGCATACAGTAGGGTTGAAAAGGCTGGGTGTCTGTGGGGAGGGGCAGCCAGACATAGCCCAGCCCTGCACAGTATCAAAATTTGTTGAATAATTGAATTATTTCCCTACTGGAAAAAAATACCTTCAAATTTTACCATTTTACTTGCTTCAGCAGAAACTTTCACTGGCTTATAGTTATTTTCCAATATTAATGCAGGTTCTCCTGCTTATTTTTAATCACCATAAGAATAATCTCTCTTCCATAACAATCTCCACTTCAAAACACAGCTCTTAAATTTTCCAGTTAAGAGAGCCAATAAATTATATTTTCTTGTTTTGCAAAAAGTTTACTTGAAGCTCTAGGTCTTGTAGCCAAGAGTCCTAATATGACCTTATTTGCTCCAGTTACACTTGTATTTCAGTTCCTTAAACACGCTCCTATGGAGGTTTCAGAAATGACGGCAGAATAATGAGTGGCTGAAGTTGAAAGTGCCCTTCTCTAGTTACCTCATGAAAAACAAAGGAGGCACAATAAAGACAGAAGACAGGGTGACACGCTTGCTTGCACAGTTCCTGTAGAAGTCCAAAAGATATCATAAGTCAGAGATTACTGTATTTAAAAACCAGCATATTCAGAGTTTTGTTCATTGTATCCAGAACCTTGGGGAAATATCTGAATTTCACAGAAGGGGGATGGTGCGTGAAGTTGTAAAGAGTCTTGGCTTTAATAAATTTTATTGCAACCAAATTGTAATTAAGCTCGGAGGACTTGCCAGGTGGTAGCACACAGCAGTCTCCTTCAGGATTCATTTCATTCATTTACCTGAGAAGGGCTCTGAAATAACGATGATTTTGATAATGCTGTTAATAGTTGTAATCAGAGCTACTGTTTTTGAGGGCTCAGTCCTGTTCCAAACACTGTAAAAAGGCACTGAAATGTTTTATCTCATCTTCACAGTAGGTCTCTGAAGTGGATATCAGTCCCATATGCATGAAAAATCAGATCCAGAATTAACTCTCCATGTTACCTCTTTTATTCTCTGATCATGAGTTTTTTCATTATTATACTCCCTGCACTTACATCTTAGTACATATTAATGTCTATATGAACAATGTGAAAATATTTGCTTGAGGAAGGAGTTGAGCTGATAAAACTCCCTAAGAGAAAGAAGTCTTATTGTGTGTTTGTTGAGCATCTTAAAGCTGATAAAATGCATATTCTATGTTAAAGCTAAGATTAATCATCTAAGGAAGGAAATGGTCATTGTTGCTTCACATTTGAGACCAACATGGTTTTATTGCTGTGTCTCATCTAAAATTAATTACCTAAAAAAAAGATGGAGCATGGTATCAATTAAATCAGGGACTTGATGAGTCAAACACAAAGCCAAATGTGAACTGCACAGTATATTCTTGCTATATATCTTTTGAAATACCATGAAACCTACACAAATCACTCATTACATATATATATGAAAGAAGAAGAAAATAAATACTAAGTGATAAAAACACGACAATGTAGTCTAAATAGAAGTGCAGACAGCTTGTGTCTATGCAGGGCCTTTATTTCCAGATGTTCAGAACCTACTGGGAGCAGCGTCTCTTCAGGCATCATGATGCCAGGGGCGAGACTGCTTTGCAGTGTCTGTTCTGAATCACGAGCCTGGTGCTGTCAGGTAAGCTGGTGAGAGCATCTAGCCTCCCATTTTTGCTCTAGCTACCTCCCAGTGTTGCCTTCCTAGGGACTGGAATTGAAATGGAAGAAAGAACATGACAAAAATTAAGATATTTATACAGCAGTTTTGATGGAAAGTTCAAACATTTCCAAAACTATCAATGTACAGTAAACTGTGGATATTGGTGAGTCTCCCATCGGAAAATGCCAAGAATGCACTATAAGCAACAGATTTACAAAGTAATTACGAAAGCACATGCCATTTTAACTCTAAGTATGAGATGCCTTTGTCTGCATCTTACCGTCCCAATCCTTGACAAATGTCCTGCGTATAAAAATCACTAAGGTTTCTCTATAAGCAGTGATGTGGAATAAACGTTTTGGTTTCTGACAGTACATAGCACTTTTATTGATACTTATTATCAATAAATAAGAATTGATATTGAACTGAGAATAAAGCATGTGCCTAAGACCCGAACCCTTTTGCATAACTTGATGTCTCCATTGCAAGGCTAGTCAGATGTCGGAGGAAATATAAATAGCTTTATAGCACCATTGGTTTTATCAAATGCAGGTTAAATCCGTATTCTCAGGGACACCTGAGCAGGGTTCTCAGGGAAAATCCAAGAGCATTTTGTCATTTGAAAAACATACACAGAAACACCCTCACGCCTCTGTTTGACTTGTGATTTTAACTTAGAAATAAATAATTTCTCAGTAAGGACTAACGAAATGCAAAATTAGAGCAAAAGTCAATCTCACTAGACATGAAATGAGGAAAACTATATGTTTCTCCATGGTTCTCAACTTTCACTTAATAACTATCATCTTTACATTTTAAGACCATGAATCGAGGGAGAAACATCTCTAGTTTTGTGAAAATATGAACATTTTCCCAAGTGAAATTTTTAGATGAGTTAAATGTCAGTGAACCAAGATTAACCCAATTTCACTTTTAAAAACTGTCATATTCATTTTAAACAAAGATAGGAAAGTACTTGGAATGACCACTTTTGGCTGGGTTATCTACTTTTGACCTGTAATCGAGGTCCAGCAGTGGACTGAGGACTGGGGCAATGTTTGGTGGTAGCAGAGATTGTACCGCCCAGGAGCACGAGCCCTGAATGTGTTTCATGAATTCTCTGGGCTCGAAATACTTACAGTAGGGCTGAATGATAGTCCCATGTGCACAGTCTAATTCCCAGAACCCATAAATATCGCCTTCTAAAGCAAAAAGAAATGTTGCAGATACAGTTAAAGACCTTGAGATTACCATGGATTATCCAGGTGAATCCACGTAGTCACAGGGTTCTTACAAGAGCGTGGCAGAGGAACTGAATCAGAGAAAAGGCCACGTGACATTGGAAGCAGAGTTTGGATTAATGAGCTTTGAACATAGAGAAGGGGCCACAAACTGAGGAATATACGTGCTCTGTAGCAGCTGGAAAAGGCAAGGGAACGAATTCACCCCAGAGCCTCCGGAAGTAATACAACCCTGTTGACAGGGTTACTTTAGTGCAGTGAAACTGATTGTGACTTTTGGCCTCCAAAACTCTAAGAAGATAAATTTGTATTGTTTTAAGCCACCAAGATTGTGGTAATTTCTCACAGCAGTCACAGGAAACCAGTACAACACCTTGCCTCTACATTTTTTAAGCATTCTTTTCCTATTTAACTTTGAAAGTGAACACTTCACTTTTTGGGTGGGAAATCTGGGAAGAGTATAAAAAACTCGTGTTGGGGAAAGATGACTTTAAAAATGAACTAACAAGCAAAATAGAGACAGACTCACAGATGGAGAACAGGCTCTTGGTGGGGGGAGGTAAGGGACAGCAGGGATCGAGCCAAAAGGGAAGAGGACTCCTGGACATGGGCAATGGGGTGGTGATTATGGTGGAGAGGGGGATATAAGCAGGATACATGTAATGGAAAAATACAATAAAAATAGTAAAAAAGTAAGTAAAAAATGAACAAAATTCAAGACACCAGATAATGTTAAGCAACAAGATTGAAACAGCAGGAATCACAGAATAGAACCTACCACCTACAGAGACCATGGAGGACAAAACAAAACAAAACAAAACAAAACAAAAACACATTAAGCCCAAATGAAGAAATAATCTGAGTTTATCTGGTGTTAAGCATAAGCTGTCACTATCTTGATATTACTCTGCTGTACAGCATGCACAGATCTTTTCCTAATTATTTCAATCAGAGCGTTTACCTCTCCCCATTCTGTATACTGTTCCCTATCGCCTCCTCCCTCAGATTACGTGAACTCTCTTAGAAGAAACACTGTCTTTCCTCTTTGTGTGCTGGAATTGAAGGTTTGGCATTTAGTAAGCATTTAATAAATGTGTTTTGAATGAATAAATTAAAACCCACAAATACAATAGCTGCTTCTCTTAATACTGAGTCCACCTCACACTTGCACCCCCAGGTGCTGAGACTGAGGGGTTTGCAGTCCCAGTCACCGAATGCAGAGCCATTGGAAAGGCAGTCAGCACCAAATCCTTGATTCTGAAAGGAGAGAGAGCCCTGGCTGGTGGTGAGCACCTCATCTGAGGCCTCGACAGTGAACAGGTGCTAAATTCTCCAAGAAAAGCAGTTCATTGAAATAGATGAGGTACATGCTGTAAAATCTGTCTTTCTGGCATGAAAGTTGGCAATCATTAGATTGCAACTAGAATCGATAGCTTTGGCCCCATTACACATATCAAAAGAATGCAGAAAAGAGCTAGCAGGAGTCTGGACCTCTGGAGTTGGATCAGTCTGAACCCTCTTGAAATGACACATTTCAGAATGAAATTTGAGTGAAGGTAAGAAACTTCTCACCTCGCATCAGTTTTCACTTGGGTACGCTACTGAGAAAGGGTTCCGAATAAAACCCATGGAAAAGAAACAAGCAAAGAAGGGCATTTGACTTTACCACAGAACTAAGAGCAGGAACTAAGCCATTTCTGCTTTATCTATCATGTGTTGCACTCATTCAGGGCCTCTTGCTCTCTGGAAAACATGAGAACCTTGTTGAAAATAATTAGGAACTAGGAAGCATGAGAGATCGGATTCTTTACAGCCTGTGAATTTAGATTTTGTATTTGGTTTTGGTGACAGATGTCAGTTGCCCAACCAGAGTCAGGCAAGCGACTTCTTTCAGTGTGAAGTCTTGTATAATGATTGAAGGTGTTCCAACTTCCCCTTCCCATGAGTTATTTTTAAGTGAACAAAGGTAATTATCTTAAATTCAATGGACTTGCTCAAGAGCCCATTAAAGTGCCAAAGAGTAGAAATTAGAATATCTGTTTTCAGTTCTACTTATACATTGAACTCTGTGACCTTCCTGTTCAGTCATTGCCAGGGGCCAATTGTTCTGCTGCTGGAGACATTCAGAAATTCAGCCCACGGGGTGGTTAACCCCAGTATGTATGAATGTCACAGCCAGAAACCAGTACCTAGAGCCCAAGAAAATGTTTTATTTATAATTTTTAAAAATATTTTATTTATTTATTTTTAGAGAGGGGGGAAGGAAAGGAGAGAGAGAGAAACTTCAGTGTGTGGTTGCCTCTCACATCCCCCTCACTGGGGACCTGGCCTGCAACCCAGGCTTGTGCCCTGACTGGGAATTGAACCAGTGACTGTTTGATTTGCAAGCCCATGCTCAGCCCACTGATATTTATAATTTTTTTAAGTAAGAAAATATATTATGATAATGACTATAGCTTGGATTATATTCACCTTTATATAACACAGCCATAAAAGGTCATTTATTTTTACTTTTTTTTTTTTTTTACTGAAGGAAAATGCCCATGACCTGAAACTGAGGGTAGATAGAACCATTGAATCCTGGGTGGGGGGGGGGGGTTTAGAAAATCAAACCCAATATTTATTCAAGCTATAGCACTCACATATTGGACAGCACAGCTTAAGATGATTTTATTCACACAGTGTTACATAAAAAAAGCAGGAGTTGGCCACCATCTAAATGAAAAAAGGATGTGTTTCATTCAGTAATAACTTTATTGTTATATAAATTGAATTTCAGTGGAACATGGAAAGTATTTGAAGCTAGGAAGCTGGATGACCTTGAGGCAGATGCACCCAGTCTCCCTTTGTCCTTGTTTGCCTTGGCACAAGAGTGTGCTTTGAGTGGGTGAGAACCAGGTTGAGATAATGATCTGCTTAGCCTTGCACGTGTCCAGAGAGGAGCGGGGTAGATGGGGATGGGTGCCTGGGTCAGTTGGAGCTTCCAGGGAAGTAGCCACTTCCTTGGAGCAGTCTCATTTAATTAATCTAGTGTTAATATTAGTGTGTGTGTCGTCATGTGAGAAAGGTAAAAAAATACTATTCAGTCTAGGCCTCAGTTTCTTTACCTGTAAAATGTAGACATTGGGCAAGTTGAGATCTAAATCAATTCAATTCGGTAAACGTTTTGAGAGATCACTACCCTAACTTCTGAGATTCAAAGATTAACAGAATGTGGCTTGGCCAAAATCATACATTTGAAAGAACTTATATTTTCACTGGAGAGACATGAAAGGCATCATCGTCCTGTAATACAAGCCACACTGTGATAAATTTAAGGATGAATTATGATCAAAGTGATATTAAAACTTGGAAGGAATGAATAATTCTATTTGCAGGGAAAACACACACACACACAGAGGACTTCACAAAGGAGGTGACACATAGACTGAATATGAATGTTATATATCCACAAAAAATTAATTGGGATTCAATCTCCAAGGCAAGGAGATAAGGGTCTAAGAATTGCGGTCCTAAGCTTGGAGATGATTCGGATAAAGAGAAGTTAGATTGCTACTTGTTCAAAATCACAGTATACGTTG